>CATKHK010000002.1:159858-759858 GCA_949751835.1 Blepharisma japonicum | reverse complement strand
ACGAGGGTCAAGCAATACTTTGAAAACTCTTTTTCCGTCTGTCTTTATTCTCTGTCTTTTACCTAAAATTGAGGCTGGGTAAACTAAGTCGTCAAGAATTGCTTCATGGACTGCAGTGAGTGTTCTTGAATAAGGGCGTTTTTGTTGTCCTTTAGACTTAAGATATTTAGGCAAAATAGTCCTTGTGAAAATAATAGCCACTGGTCTTGAAAATCTTTTTTCAAGCTCTCCCAAAAGGCGTGAGTAAATTTTTTTGACAGCCTGAAGAGATCTGTAGTGGAACATAATAATGACTGCTTGGCGTACAGATCCTCTGAACTTTCCTTCGAATTCAGTGGCTCCTGTGATCATTACATCACGAAGTTCACCTTTTAGATCGCTTGCTGAGGCTTCTATCTCTCCAAGAGCTTGGGCGACGTGATACTCAAATTCTGTAGGCTCAGCACCCTTCTTTATAATCTTTTTCTTTGGATCTGACATGTGGCCTCTATTTGATTAATTGGAAAGTATGGAATTTTGGGAATTGAGAGAAATTAGTTAAATGTTTGGAATTATAAATATTTAAAAAATATATCATATATAGACATTCTAGAGCTTTTCAATTGTGAGTGCTTTATTTTCAATATTTTAACATCTGAATGATTGTTTTCTATACAGTATCTTTACTTCAGCTAAAAATCGCTTTAATTAAAATTTATACTTGTTTTTACTAAAAATTACAGGACTATAATCATATCCTATCGGTGTTAAGTATTCTCTATCAGTAGGGGACGAGAGATCTTTATTTCTCATCTTTATCGAATATGAATATTTTTTCATAACCGGTGTAAATCTCAAGCTATAGTTCTGCTCTGTGTCTATCTGATAGCTTGGGTTTATTAATTTAATTGGAAGATTCGGTATTCCTTCAATTTTCGGAGTATTTGAAAAATATTCGTCTCGCAAAGTTTTCATTTTTCGTTTAAGTCGGGAATTCCCAACACTCATTCTTACATTTTGGTGCTTATCAGCTCAATTGATATCATATGGTGAATCATTTAATCTTGGAGGCTTTTCAAAGGATGTGGTCATTTTATTTGCGTTTTTCCAAGAATCTTGGTGATAGCTGTGAAAACTTGATTTCGAAGATTTTCTTGGAGTCGGATCTGGGGAGTCATCTTTATAAATTTGAGAAGGTTTTATGTTTTTATTGATAGGAACTAAGGATTCAAATCTTTCAGACTTTTCTAGGGATAAAATCCGTCCGCGAAAACGTTTAAGGAACTTACTTTCCATTTATTTGGGATCATTAAAAAAAGTGTTTGAAGTTGTCACTGACAAAGGATTGCTTGCGCAAACTATAGATTGATTTAATCGGTATTTAAATGCAGCAAAACAAATAGTTTTGAACAGTTATAAGAGATATTGATTTTAAGATAGAAAAGGTAATTATTTGAAATTTCTTAAGGACAGAGTGATTTTAATTATTTAATTATTTAGTATTTGGATGATTAACTTACAAATTTATCTTCAAAATTTTCTTTGATGTAATAATTATATCATATTTTACCCTAATTATAAAATTTTCAATTTATATTAATGTTATCTGTTATACTGAGAATACTTGCCTTAAAAGCTTTCGAATTTGTTACGATTTTTCTTATAATTTAATCTTATTAAAATTCAGTGCAAAAATTTAGAAAAATATAATCAAATTATAATAATAAAATGCCAAGAAGAAGTGGAGGAGGAATGAGATCAGGAGGATTTTCAAGATCTTCAGGACCTTCAAGATCTGCAAGGCCAGCACCATCACCCCAGCAAAGTGCCCCTCAAGCTCAGCAAAGACCGGGAATAATGTCAGGCCTTGGTGGAGTCGTCATGCAAGGGATGGCTTTTGGAGCAGGAAGTGAAATCGCTCATACCGCAGTCAGAGGATTGATGGGAGGAAGTGGCTCAGAAGCTCACGAACAGCAGCAAGTAGCACCTCAGCAGCCAGTTCAAGACATGTGCAGCCAACAGAACCAAGACTTTTTGAACTGCTTGCAGTACAACAACAATAATATTGGTGCTTGCCAAAACTATCTCGATCTATTCAAGCAATGCAAGGGTCAATACTAAAATAAATAAGTAGATTTATGGTAATTAAGAGGTTTTGATAATTAATTTTAAAAATTGATATCTATTTGGCATCTATACTGGAAAACAAAGGCAATTAAAAATGAAATTTGTTAATTAATATACCCTAAAAATACATCATAAAGATTATTATTTTATATTAAGATTATTTATTAAAATTGAATTAAAAACAATTTTTTACTTATTTTATGATATATTTGTTTAAAAATACCTAGACACATCTATAAGTATTTTTTATTGAATAATTTTATATTATTTTAAAATAATGAAAAAGAAAGAAGCTATCACATTGACAAATTTGATGATTAAAGGGATGCAATTCGGAAATGGAAAAAGTGTATGAAGTAATTAGGAAGAAAAACACTATAAAACATGACGATACAATAACAAGCAATGAAGAAGAAACTCTAGAAAAAACAGATACTAATGGAGAAGAGTTTGAATCTGAATCAATAGAAGAATCATCTCCTGAAGAAACAAATGAAAACTCATCAAATGAAAGTGAATCATATGAAAGCTATGAAGAAACCTTGTCAGAAGAAAGTGGCAGTGAACTTTACTCTGATGATTTTGATTCAGAATCACGTATACAAGCATCTGCTGAACCTTCTATTACACAATCAAGCTCTAAAGAAAGCTTCCAGCAAGACTCTTTAAATTTTCCATTATCTACAACCCAGTCTAAATTTATGATTTCCTCATCAGTGGAGCCAATTAAAAATTCTTTTCAAAGAGAAGTTTCTGCACAAATGAAAAATATTCAAAATTCAATAAGCAGGCGATCTAATGAAAAGCGAAAGAAAAAGCATCGTATTAGACAAGAATTGCTTAAAGCTTTTCAAGAAACACAAAACCAGCAGTCAAGTAAAGAATCCCCATCTGAATTCCATCAAACCTATACACCCAGCTTTGGTGAAGACAATAATGTATATACAAGTTTTAAATCCTTCGGCAAAGAAGTCAACATTGTCGAAGAAAACACTGTAAAAATATTAACTGAGATCCACTCACAAGAAGAATCAGAAGAAAGCTCTAAAGGGAACAAGCCAGTTGTTATACTAGTAAATAATGACACAGATTCAATGCGGGCTGTAAAATTCAAAAAATGAGAACAAAAAAAATTAAAAAGAATTGAAGAATTAAAATACAGGGAACAATCAAAATCGCCAAGCAGAAGTCCACAACAAAGTCCTTATGCAAGCCCTAAACCTTTAAATAGAAATATCAAGATCAGTACTCCTTCTTCAGACAGGATAAGACGGACACCATCACCAATTAATTTAAAATCTGAAGAAGTAAAAAAATTGATTGATGAAAAATATAAAAGGGACAATCACCTGCCAAAAATTAATTATAATAAGTCCTCAAATAGAAGGCTAATTAGAAGTGCAATAACTGGAGTCTGCTTAGCTGGGGATTTCCATAGGAACCAGAGAGAATTAATGTTGTCAACTATAGATAGACACAAAGATACAGATTTTTTTATAATAGTTTTCAATAGTGTATTGAAAAGAGAAATAAGGGCGCTGTACTCTCATGATCCAACATTAGGGACTGTTAATAAGCTTAGCGGCCCTGTGAGTTTTCCTCATTCTTTGACTGGAGATATGGTAAAAGTATTTTATAATTTTAATTCTGGGACAAAAGAATTTGAAGAGTTGCAATGCAGCGATTTTATTTTAGGAACAGATGCTGTGGTATTAAAAAATCGGTTAAAACTCCTTAATTAAAGCTGTTAGTTTTCGCATCAAAATAACGATTAATAGAAATAATATATAAATTCATATGTTATTTTGAGATTTATTTGCTAATTTAGATTATATTTAATCAAATATTCATGTAAGAGATTACTAACTCTTTTTGGCTTCATCAAAAGCAACAACTTTGAAAAGCTAATGAAAGCCTGGCTTGAACTCTGGAGCGTCAACGCCAAACTGTGGATTGAATTCTTGAGCAGATGGGTTAAATCCAGAGGGGACCTGGCTAGAACTTACGAAATCGCTTGCATTTGCATTGAATCCGCTTGGCTGGAATTCTTGGGCATTGAGATCATACTTGGGGACGATCTTTTTTCTGTAGTGAGTCTGAGGTTTTTCACTATTTTTTGGCTTTGGCTTGTCTTCTCTTCTTCAATTGTTATTATTAGCTCCACGTCCTTTGCCCCTTCTTGGTTTTTGATATTGGAAATTTGATGGCTTTTTCTTCATTTCGAGTTTCTCAGGCTTTTTTTCTTCTTCACTTTTATAGGTTTCTTGGTCTTTGTAAGAAATACCATCAGAAAGCTTTATAAAGTCTTCATCACTGCTAGAACTTAGACGCCTTCTCCTGTCCTTGAACCCTTCATTGCTCATTTTAATTAAATTATTGGCAAAGCAAACAGATATGCAAAGAGTAAAAATTTGATTATTTTTTTTGCTTTCAAGAATAGGAATGGCTTTTTAAATTATTTAGTCATATTATCTTATATAATCATTCTGTTATATCTCTAGCTCAGTTGGTTTAAAATTCAAGGGCATTCTCATGCACGATACTTTTATTAGGCTTAGAATCTAATTTAACCCTGCCTAAATATTAAGAGATTTTAATCTTTCACCAAAGTAATTTATGATAAAAGATGCTGAATTTTGTAATGCCATATAAAATGTCAGGCATTAAAACCATTTATCAAAGCAATGATAGATTTTATTATCAATGCTCTGTGCATAAGAAAAAATAAATAAAAAGATTGAATTCAATAATATCAGGCAAATTTCTTCAAATAAATCAAGAGGCTACTTAAAAATCTTTAATGTTTTTGCAATTATTAAGATTTAAAATGGCAATGATATATAGTGAAATTATAAAAGTCAAGTTTAAATAATTTTCAAAATAGTTAATTAACCCAAAATGTGTATTCGATTTCTAAATCCCTCTCCTCGAACATTTTGGCTACAATTAAAAGTTGTTAAAATAATATTAAGACTCTAGCAAGAATTCTAAGCCTTCTTCGAAAATATCAGCATCAGGAACATGATTTTCTATCAAATCCTTTAAATTCTCAGCATCTTTGATTTGTTCGTGAGGGATTTCAAACAGCTCTTCAATGTCAAGATGCTCAACTTTTTGTTTTTTTGGTGGAGGAGGGATTTCTGTTTGAATGCTCCTTACATTTGAAGCATATTCATTTTGCATATAATTTATTATATCATCTCCTCCTGAGTGCATAAAACTTGCTAATACAACGACAGCATGCTCTATCTGCTTCATTCTTTCTTGAGTTTCCCAAAATTGCATAGAGAGGACTTCTCTTTGGGTTGAAAGCTCATCAATTTTTTCTTCAAGGTTTTTGATCATAATTTCAGATTCTTGATTAGCTATATGCAGATCCATCATTTTTTGCAATATTGGTGCTAAATCAGGCTTATTCAGAGTATTTGCAGGAACTATTGGCCAATTAACATTAGTTGATTTTCGTTTGATTTCTTTTAAAAAATCAGGATTTTGCTGGACAAATAAAGGGTGTTTAAAAATATCCTCAGAACCAGATCGACGAACTTTATGAAAATCATACATGTTAAGTTGCCTTACAAAGCTAGCCAAGTTGCTATGTTTAAAGTATTTGGGCAGGACTGATAAGCAGAATTCTTTCTTATCCTTAATGACAAAAGCAGTTCCATCTTGTGTCCAGCAAACAATGTCAGCGTTCTCTTCATTGTTCAGCATATCATAAGTTTTTTGTAAAAAGCAAGGAGCTTCAGAAGAGTTTGATTTGGTGCGCATTTATTAATTATAAAGCTATGCATTAGCTGTATATTTTAGTTACCAATTTAATTAGTTAGGAGACAAGCAACTTGAGCTGCTATTTTATAGGTGATTCTTTTGTGATGGAAAAATCAGAGAATTAGGATAAATAAAAAATTAAGGAATGACTGCTTGGCTATAATGCTCTTATAAGGAAAACACAGATAGCCATCAAGAAATTCGTTATAGTGGTCGAATGGATATGTCATGACTTTTTATGCTAGTCTAAAATTATTAATAAGTAATAGATTTTTTCTGGGCTATCAAAATGCAATTCCTGCGGCTTTAAAAATGTCTAGCCTTGAAAATTTCAACCAAAAAGTGAATTCTAGCGAAAAAATGATATTGTTGTCAGCCACACAATTTGATCTAGATCTTTCGATCCTTAGAGAACAATTCAGACCATTATTATATCTTTACATTAACTCTTGCGAAATTTAACTTTTTTCTAAATTTCTTTTTATTAATCCATAACTCCACAAATATTTCCCCAATATTTTTAACTGTTTATTAATTGTTCTAAGACATAGCTTGCCTTCAAATTACCGAAAAATTCTCTCTAATCCTATTGCAATCCTTTCAAAAATAATAAATCCAAAGAATCCTTATCTTTCCTTAATCTCTACCTTATTCGATTCATTTTTAATTAGAATTTCTATTATTATGGTTGATCCATTTTTAGATCAAAGGCGATCAACATTAGGGACGCGTTCTCCATCTCTAAGTTTAATTCGCCTTCGCTCCTCAATCGGCTCTTTCCCTATGACTGGCTCCTTAAAAGATCGTTATGATCAGCTTATGGAAGAATTCCACACCTTGGATAAAACAGGGAATAAAGCTTTCACATTTGAAGAAATCAATGAATTTTTATCAAGCAAACAAAACGAGGCATTTGATGCAGGCTTATGCCAAGAACTATTTGCAAGAATTGATAAAGATTGAGACTCCCTTATTACCGCTGGGGACTTTGTGGGGTCATATGTTGATGCTGAGTACATAGTTATGAAACGAATCCGGGAACTAAAGAAGCAAATCAAGGATAATAAAAAAATTGTCGAAGAGTACCAAGGAAAACTAAGTGAGGCTCGAGAAAAAGAACAAAAAAACGAGTATGGGATCATGAAAGATAGCATGCTAACAGTTAATGTAGTTGATGCTCAAGATTTGCTAGCAATGGATTCTAGTGGGTTATCTGACCCTTATGTGATTCTGGAATGTGAAAACCAAACATTTCAAAGCAAGCATATCCAGGCCACTGTAAATCCAAAGTGGAATGAAGAATTCAAATTCAATATCGAACATGGCACTGGAAATCTGAAGCTCATAGTGATGGACAGAGATACTGAAGATAATGATGACTACTTAGGAGAAGTATCTATAAAATTAAGCCAATTAAAAGATCAAATGAAACATGATCAGCTTTATAGCTTGAAAAATAAAGACCCAAAAGGAAAAGAACAAGGAGAACTGCGCTTGAAATTGCAATGGGTTTGAAGCAGAATTGGGCAATATGAAGACTTGATTAACCAGAAAAACGAAAATATCGAGTTTGACGGAGAAGAGCTGAAATCGCTTGAAGAGCAGGTCGGAAAATTATTTAAACCTTTTAGTAATTTAGAACACCCAAATGAATGAATGCTGAAAGAAGAAGTAAGAACTCCAAGGACTTCAGTAAAGTCAATTTTATCTGCAAAAATTGATGTTGTTACCAAAGAAATAGAGCTTCCAAGCTTCGCTAGTCAAAAATCTTTTACACATTATTTGATTTATTCACTACTTTTGATGTCAACGCTAATTATGATTTCAAGGCCTGATTTTGTCAATGTAAAATTTATTTAGCTTATGATTTTTATATTTGCAGCTTTTAAAATTGCAACGAAATCTGAGACGACAAAAATGTATAAGCAGCTTTCCAAGCTAGTTATAGCTTCATTAGCATATGATTTCATATGATTCATAATATATCCATCAAGCTCTATTTTAGATTTTTCAGTATATTTAAGCTTTCTGCTATTTCTTATGAAGGTCCCTGCATTTATTCTATTTTGGAAAAAAACTCATTAAGTATATTAAATATAACCTTTTATATTTATTGCAGCCAAATTTTCATTATTTTTAAAGTAAATAAAATGCTTGTCTATCCTTAAATTCTATTCTTTATTACTCACACCAATTAAAATCTGAATTTAAAGAACTATTTCTTAATATACTTACTTATAAAGTCAAATTATAAGGTAATTTCATAAATTTCACAAAATAATAAAAATTCATTTTTCAAATTTCTCAATTTAAACTAATCCGGCGGAATTATAAACTTAAATGGAACTTAACGAAGAAATTGAGCCAAACTATGAGCAAGAATCATCTTCTACCATTCTTAATGATGAAGAAGAAGATGCAGAGGACTATAGACAAGGTGGCTATCATCCAGTAACAATTGGTGATCTCTTCCTAAATCGATATATCATAATTCAAAAATTAGGTTGGGGTCATTTTTCTACTGTTTGGCTCTGCAAGGATACCAAATTCAATACTTTTGTTGCAATGAAAATTCAAAAAAGTGCCCAGAACTACACTGAAGCAGCTTATGATGAAATCGATATCCTTATGAAAGTTTCAGGAAGCTACAAAGATCCTATATGAGCAGAATCTATGGCAAAATATGAGCCAAATTCTCAAGAGCCGTGCTATGTCGTTCAATTATTGAATTCATTTACCCACAAAGGCCCACATGGAAAGCATGTGTGTATGGTTTTTGAAATTTTGGGAGTAAATCTTCTAGAAATCATCAAGGTTTATAAGTACAAAGGAGTGCCTATGCATATATGCAGAAGAATTTCTAAACAAGTTCTAATCGGCCTTGACTATTTGCATAGAATCTGTGGACTAATTCATACAGACTTAAAGCCTGAAAACGTTTTAGTTCAATTAACTCAAGCCCAAATCAACGAAATTCTTGTCAAAGGGCAGCTTTTCAATAAAATCTCCTATTCCAAAGCTTTAGAAACTCCAGAAACTGAGATAACTCCTCAAATATTTTTTAGCCTTGAAGAACAGCAAGAAATAGAAAAACGAAATAAATTAAAAGAAAAAAGAAAAAAATACAGACAAAGAAAAAAAGAAAAAGCAAAATTAATGAAAAATGAGGAAAAAACAGCAGAGACAAATGTGGTAGAAACTAAGAAAAAAAGGAAAAGAAATAGAAAGAAAAAGAACTTAGAAAGCGAAATTGAGATTAACATGGAAAGCAAAAATGAGTCAACTAAAAGCAGTATTAATGAAGATAAAAATGAAATTGAAGAAGGAGTATGTGAAGATATTAATATAAAAATTGCAGACTTAGGAAATGCATGCTGGGTGCATAAACATTATTCGACAGAAATTCAAACCCGCCAATATAGGTCACCTGAGGTAATTCTAGGGATTAATTATAATACTACAGCAGACTTATGGAGCTTTGCTTGCATGCTATTTGAGCTACTTACAGGCGATTTCCTATTTGATCCAAGATCGGGAAGTGATTTTGAAAAAGATGATGACCATTTAGCTCAAATGATAGAAACTCTAGGTCTCATCCCTAAAGACTGGGCACTATCAGGATTAGAAGGGAAAAAATTCTTTGATAAATCTGGCAGGCTTAAAGGTATATACTCTTTAAAAATCTGGCTGCTAAAAGATGTGCTTGTCCAAAAGTACAGATTTATTCCACAAGAAGCTGAAGATTTAGCTAGCTTTCTACTTCCTATGCTGAGATTTAAACCAGAAGAGCGTGCTTCTGCTCAAGAGTGTTTAGCCCATCCTTGGCTAACTAAAGAAAAAAGAGAAGAAATCCATTTATCTGATGAGGAATACGATAAATTGATGAATGAATTGGAAGAAAAAAGGTTGGCTATCATAGAGAGGATAGAATCAGGAGAATATGTAAGTAGTCCTGATGTGCCAAGAGAGTTAAGTGCAATTGATGCTGACTCAGAAGACAATGATAGCGAAATTGATTCATGGAGTGAAGAAGAGCCTGAAAATGAAATTTTTAAAGAAAATGAAGAATACCATAATAGGATGATCTTGATGAAAAGAGAAGCTTTGGGGATTAGATGTAAAGAATAAATTATAATAGTACTATTTATTAATTTTTGTTCTCGCTTATATCTTGATAATTATTTCTGAAATATTTGATATAATATTATATATATAAGTTTATGATATTTTGTCCCATTTATACAATGGTATGGTTTTACTAATCAGAAAAATTTCTATGAAAAATGGTCATGGTTGGTTTGTTGATTTTATTTCCAGCAATTTTGTCCAAACTTTAAAAGAAAGACTTTTAAGCAAAAGCACAATACTGACTGGCGAAATAATAGTAGTTGGCTTTATTTTTCTGATTTTGCAAGATCTCTACAAAATTTTCCAGAGAAATTTACAAAAATCTTTAATACCTCCTCTTCATTCAATTTTAGCTGACTTATCAATCCTTGTTGTTCTATGATTTATAACCTCATTTCTCTATTACATGAATATTTTCCCAAAATTTGAAAATGAGCTAAATATTATAATAATTGGCTTTGCGCTATTTATTTCAATTTGATTATTCACAGGATTTTCACTAGTTTTAATAGGAAATGGGTATATTGAAAAATGGAAAAATATTCTGGATGGAAAAATAAATCCTGAAGGAAATAAATTTATTGAAGAAATTTTAGAAATAAAGAAATCTTTTATAAAGACAAATTATCAGCCATGTCCTATCGAAATGATGCTTGATGATAGCTTTGATTTTGGAGAATATTTAGGTAAATCATTGGGGAAAATAATTAAAGAATCATTTCATGTTACATGAATGGGGTTTATAGTTACACTTATTATTATTTTATTATGAAGAATAATTTTATTTATGGGAAATCAAGCTGAAATTATATTTTTATGAATTATTCCTGCTTTTGAAATTTGCATTTCTATAATATTTTTAAAGAAATTGAAAGGAATTTACAGACAATTGATACCTATAGATAAAGTAAGAATGAGTTTAACAAAAAATATGAATAAATACTTTATTGAAAACATAACCAAGTATCCTTCCTATCTTGACGGCGATATTCCAAATATTGAAATATCAGAACCAAGAAGCAGACTGTGTTTATGCCAAATTAACCCACTTAAACTAAGCTGCTGCTATATTCTTCAAGGTCGTCCACCCAATAGGCATGAATTACTATTTTGATTTGACAGTTTTGGTCCACGATTTTTGTTATATTCAACTCAAGGACTTTTAATGGTTGCATCTTTATGAATAACTTCAAGCGTTCTTATCTATATTCCGTCCTTCTATTCTCAATCCAATATAAATGCAATACTTTTTTCATTGTCTTTCTTCATATGGCTGCTATTAATATGATATTTAATTCCTTCAATCATATACTGGCTCTGCTTTACCTCAAAAATCGAATTAATGAAAGATCACAAAATTATCAATGAAATTATATGCGAAAAATTAAAAAATAAATTCAAAAGAACCGTGAGAATTTATAGACAACTGAAAATGATTTATAGAGATGTAAAACGTACTAAAACTGGGGAAGATAAAATTTCTCTTTTGAATAATATGGATAAATTTGCTGAAGAAACATTTTTCCTTATAGCATCTACAAAATTAAAAACAATTCCTACTAGAAATCTTGAAAAGATATTAGAATTATTTGGGGTAAAACTTAATAGAGATGAGCTTAGGTTGTTTTGTAAAGAATGCTCCCCAGATGAAAATGATAATATATGCATCTGCAGTTTTAAATCAGCTATTGAAAGGTTTTTGTTAGGATACGAATTGAGACCTTATGAAGTAACAAAATTTGTATTTGAAACTCATTTTAAATTGAAGGGTGAAATTACTGTTTCTCTTAAAGAAATCAGGAATTTTTTTAATTTATGGACATTGCATTTTGGGGATGAAGATGTTGATGGCTTTATTTGTGATATTAAAGAACTTGAAGGAAATTTCGGGCAAATAAAAATTGAAGATATTGCAAGTATGGTCCAAACTCATGTGGCTTTTTTTAATAACTAAAAATGCCTGTAACAAAAATTTAATTAAATATAATTATGAAAATACATTTTATAGCATTTATTAGATTTATTTATTATTGAGAGATATATAAATACAAATAATTATGCGTTCATTAATTATCAATTAAGCTTCCTTACTTAATTTCTTTTGTAAATAAAATCCTATTTTATATGATTTTATTCCTCAGGAAAGAGTAGCGTATAATTACTACAATATAATATAACACTCTAATTTTAGTCAATATTAATATTTAAGATATTTTCGTATAATGAATAATTCGGTTCATTCTTTTTCTATATATCTTTCTAGAAATTATTATAAATACAATTTATATCTATTTTTATATTAATTATTAGGCAACGCTGGTGCTGCACTTAGGCAGGAAAATTCAAAAATCATAGGAAGCTGAGCTTCCATAGAAAACGAGCTCTGCGGTATCGAAGGCAACGAAACCACTTCTGGCTGATAAGTCCTAGGCTTTCTTTGTTTTTCTTCTTTTCCATCTATATAGTGATTCTTCTCATGCGCAGTCAAGTTACTTGACTGGTTAAACCTTTTAGTGCACCCTGGGAATGTGCATTGATAAGGTTTTTCTCCTGTATGGATTCTTAAATGTGTTTTTAAATTAAAATCCAGCGAAAATCTTTTCCCACAAAAATCGCATCTGTGCTTTTTTTCCCCTGTGTGGACAAGCATATGCCTGCACAACTTGGAATTATCCATAAACCTCCTACCACAGGTCTCCATTGGACAAATATACTGTTTGTCCCCACCTCCATGATGATGTTTTTTGACTGGATTTTCGTCAATATCAGAAGATTGCTTTTTGGGTTTTGCTTCATTTTTTGGTTTTGGAGGCTTTAATGGCTCTTCAGTTACTACGATGCCTTCTGGAGTTTTCTCAAGCATTACGAAGACAGGTTGGTACTTCTGAGAGTAGAGCTTGGCATTGTGAATCATAGCTTTAAGCTTATTGGTGTCGACATTGCTAAGAAGGTCTACTGAAAGTCGAATTTTTAATTCCGTGTCAGAGCCAGATGTTAGTCGTATATTAGCCATATTTGATTAGGATGGGGTATGAGAAAGATTAAGCTTAACAGAAAATAAATAGTCTAAGATTCAGATTAGGAAGAAGATGAAATCGACATGTTGAAAACCTTTCACGAGATCAGGAGCCTAAAATATGTCTTAGGAGGTTTTTAAATGGAAAATTATAGTGATATTAAAATAAAAATATGAAATTATTAGATAAAGTTTATAAAATGGCACAAAAATTTGAAAGAAATATTCTCTGGAATATTTGATTAATTTTGGAAATCATTATAGAAGAGAAGGATTTCTTTAGCTGCCTTTAAAAATAAATTTTTAAATTTTTGCATTGAATGTCTAAAATAATTTTTATCAAAAATTAATTGTTATTATTAATAAATATCATTCAGAATGACTTATTTATTACTTAAATGATCACAAAATAACTATTTTATCACTTTTTAAAAAATTGTCCAAAATAATTTTATTACTAACTATCCTCTTTATATTTAATCCACTTGGTTTTTTCAGAGAGGATTCCAAGATTAGTTGAGAGCTCGATTGAAGGCCTCTTTAATAAATTCTGAGCAGTCGTCAGAAAGTGCCTTTTGTATTTAGAGTTTCGATCTCCAATAACAATCTGTGAAGTATTTTTATACGGTATAATGAACTCATCACTCTTAAGCCTTGATCTTTGTGCATCAGGAGAATATCGTTCAAGAGGCTTTGAATGCATTCCAGCATGCAAGTTTTGCCTAACTCTATGGACGTCATGGGAAAGACTTCTTTTTTCTGTTGATTTCAGATCGTTACAATACAAACTCCTGGAGTTACATGGTGAACTAGTCATATAAGGCATAGCAACTGCTTGTCCGTTTTTCATGATAATGTGAGAACATGTGTCAACTCTGGAGTTTTTAAAGAACGGTATGCTTTTATCTGCTTTAGATGATAATGAATTGTCATTCATTTTCTTAAATAATATTTTATATTGATTATCTTTTAAAAAGTTTTAATTACTAATAAGTCTATTATCATGCTTGCATATTGAATTAGCATTTTACTGCAAACATTGTAGTTGCATATTATTAAACTTGCCAGAGCATAATATAAATAAAATAGGCTAAATTGAATTTAAATTTCTAATTCTCAATGCCTTACTTCTTCCAGGAAAGTTCCTTAGAGTCGGTTCTATTATGTAGCTTATATAATATGGTTTTCATTTTCTATTACAATTTTATTACAATTTGGGCACTTTGGAGCATGCATAGAGCAAAGCCATTCATCAAAACACTCTACATGAAAAGTATGCAAGCATTTTGTAATCCTAACGTTTTCACCCTCTATGAAATCTACCAAGCATATTGTGCAGGTTGGCTCACCTTTAATCGATATCCCATCTTTATAGGTTTCAATAGGATACAATTTATTTATCATATCCACTGTTATAGGATTTCTATAATCTCTGTTTTGCCCAAGATTATCACCATTCTCTCTGCTATGATGAATATTAGCATTTCTGCTTACTATTTTACAAACAATACAGCATATACACATTCTAAATAAAATTTACAAAAATGATGATACCCCAACGATAATTGCAGCACATCCGAGTGCTCCAAGAGGCTCATTGGCATCATTTGAATCTTCAAAATTATTTGGCTCAGAAAAACTTTCATTGCAATTTCTGATGTTGCATCGAAAATCACATGTATCACTATTTTGGCTAAAATTTGGACATTCACACGATATTCCAAAAGAGGAATTAAATAAAGCGGCTAAAACATATATCATTTATATTTCTGATCGTTTATTAAAAGTTTGATTATCAAAAATCATAAGAACTTTCACATTAATTATGGAAAAATTATTTTTTAAGGATTTGATATTTTGAATTGTGATTTTATTATTTATGATGATTTTTTTGATATATCTCTTAAATCATTATATTTTTGATAGGAAAAAGTGGGATGATAGCATTCTTTACAGCAAAATTCCTTGCATATATATGTGAAATGTTGATAGGCTATATTAAGGTAAAACACAGTTTGGATGTATGATCAATGGTTATTATATTTTTAGCAGCTTCTAATAGATTATGTTTAAAACGCAATATATTAAGCTAATAAAGATTAATAGCATTCATCAATGCTTTCGCTAATCATCCAAAACAATAATACAAAGATTTTAATAGTTAAAACATCAGGCAATCCTAAAAAATATATTAAAATAAATTACCTTAAGTGATGCTAGATTACTATTGCTGTGTATTTTCATATCTGTCTCTGCTAAAAATTCATAAGTTTAATTATAAAATATGGGGTTATTCACATATGCCAAATACTTTTCCAGGGCTATGACAAAGTATCACACTGCTATGCCTAAGATGCAAACTGCTAAATTCAATTATAGGCTATCCAGTACGATAATCAATCCATCAGCATTTCTAATAAAAAGCCCAGAATTCCAGACTATGATTGCTTGCTTAGGAGGTATAGATGCTATTTCAACAAATGATGACGATGAGGAATCCAGTCTAATAAAAACAAGGAAGGATACTAGAGGTTAAATAAAATCGCTAAAATTATCTACTTTTATTCCAAATAATCATAATTTAGTAGAATTGCTTGAGGAAATTTATTATATTTAAGCCATAAAGAATCATTCTTTAATTAAATTTGGAAATAAAGAAAATTGGTGATTTAGAAATTATTAATCATTTTATTAAAATTGAAGGAGTGCTTAAGAGCAGCAATAGTTTAGTATTAAAAACTGAGGAATTGAGAGAAGGGCTTCATTAAGAATTTAATAGCAATAATAAATTTATCATAAATCAATATTAGTAAATTTTAAGTGTCAAAGAAAGGTAGCAAAAATTTATTTAATAAATCAAACGAAAATGCTTTCTAATATCCTTCTCTCTAATTAAAACAACAATAAAGAATGTTCTATAAAAAGTATTAGTTTTCTAGACCCAAAAACATCAAATCAATTTAAAAGAAACTCAATTCGCATCCGTAAGAACATTTGAGCTATAATTAATTTAATTTCTTTTTTCTTTAGCAGCATCCCCATTTGTTTCTTTCTCCTTTCTTAATATTCTCTATCGGGACACTTCCTCTTTCCTTATTTGTATACCCCTCACTCCCTTCTTCATTTTCTTCAAAGCTTTTTTCTTCTTCTTCTTCCTCTATTTCATTTCTTTCAGTTTCTTCCTCTTCATCACTTTCTCTCTTAGTTTTTATATCATTTGTATCATAACTTACAGTTTCATCTTCCACTGTATCTAGATTCGACTTCGCCAAAATCCTTTTCATAAGTTCTTTTTCATCAATATAACTTGTAGATTCATCTGTTTCTAATTTTTCTGGTGCTTCACGAAAAGCTTCAGTTTCTGTTAAAAAGGAAAGAGTTCCTTGGGTATAATGGTTTACTCTTTCTCGAAGATCAATATTATCTTCTAATATTGTCCATAGCTGACTTAGAGGCTGAAAAACCCTGAAGGTGTCTTGGTCAAGTTTTCTACGTTTTTGGATTTCTGAAATTTCTTGTTTTAGTTGTTTAAATATATGATTAGAAGATCGTATATATTTGGTGAGGCAGCTATTTAGAACAGATTTACTGAGGTTTTCAACTGCAGCATCATTTGCAGCGTCATAAATTGATATAAAATTTCGAAGGTCTGTTTCTACAGCTTTTTGGTTTTTGTCGAAGAATTCGTGAACTAATTGATTTTTTCGAATTTCAACCATTGTGGTAAATAGCTCAATTTTTAGCTCAGCATCAATCTTCTGCTTAATAAGCTTCGTTTTGTCCTCTCCTAGCTCTTTCAAGTCTGTCTGCAATTTAATTAACTCAGACTGGCATTCAAGTTTAATTTTCGCAAAACTTATAATTTTTTCATTCTTTTTGGCAATATTCGTTTTTGCTGTTGTCGCTGTATGGTCTTCTGTTTGTTTTCCATTCTCTTTTTCCATCCTTAACTTATGAACAGCCAACAAATCTTCTAATTCTTCAATTTCTTCTCTTTCTTTCCTTTCCTCAATTTCATTACTAATTATCAATTTTTCCTTTGCCTCAATTGAAACTTTTATTTCTTCAATCATCTGAGTTTTTTCATCAATTTTAAGTTTACAGTTTTCATCAGTTTGTATGGTTTCTTCTAATATTTTTTGGAAAGATTTTAAAGTTTCGTCTTCGCTTCAGGCACTTGGGGAAGGTTTTATTCGTTTATCATATAATTCGTCTTCTATTTCGCTTACCTTTTTGGTCATAATTTCGAGGCGTCTTTTTAAGTTGTCATTTTCTATGTTGATTTTGAGGAGTTCGTTCTTACTGACACCACCTATAGCGATTTCATGACTGAATTTGGTTTTATAGACGATGTTTTTGCCTCTTTTATTAAAAACCATTAGCTTGTCAGGCTCATCAGCTTCCCAAGCAGGGTTCATGATTTTTGTGGGATCTGCGAATATTTCCATTCTTTCCCCATTTTTGGAGCCTTGCCCAAGTCTTACGTTTTTGCTGTTTCCTCACACAAAAGAGTCATAAGAAATTCCTTCTTCGCTTTCAGTTTGGACTAATGCAAATGAAAAATCAGGGCCAGCAGAGATTCTGATGACTAGGCCATCTTCAATAGTGATTTTATTAGGAATATATGAGGGGGTTGTGTTTCCTATACCAAGTTGGCCACTTTCATTGTCTCCCCATGTATAAATTTCAGACTCACTGTCAAGTGCAACCACATGGTTATCTCCACATGCAAGGCTTATGATGTTTTTCTCTTTAATAGCATTTATGGCTGCTGGTTTTTTAGCTTCTATTGGATTTTTAGGTTTTCTGCCGAGAGCATAGGTGCATTCTCCTCATGAGTATACTAATCCAGATGTACTTAATACAAAGCCGTTATAATGTGTGCATGCAACTTGGAGAACTGTGCATGTCTCAGGGATTTGTTGGTAAAATATGACAGATTTGTTAAGCTCCACTAATTCTGATTGTTTTCTAATATCATCATTAACTTTTTGTTCCTGGCTTGGTGGTTTATTGCTCATATTATTTAATTTGTTTGATTAAAATTAAGATTGTCTGGCAAAACGAACATTTTATGCTTTAAATGAGACTTAATTTAAAATATTTATAGAAAGACTTAACTCATAGAAATTTCATGAATAAAGGCAGCATTAGCCCAAAGGATTCTTGCATAAGTAAATTATTTTAAGTAAATGCTAATGATTCGGTGATTTACCCTCTTCAACTCCTGCTTCTTCCATAAGTTGGCCAATTGATTTTTCAAGTTCGTCAATTCTGCCTCCCATATCATCAATTCTGTTTAAAATTGCATCTGACATTTGCTGAAACCTTCCTTGCATCTGCTGTAGCAAATTTTGGACAAATACAGTTAAGTCTTCAGCTGGCTGTGATGGGTTTTCAGAGTCCGCCATATTATTATATCTCTCTTTTCAACTGCAAAGTTTTGTGCTTTTTTTCTATTTTATAAGAGATTCTTGCTAGAGGATTATTGATTATTTCTTATTTCTTTAAAGCAATATGATTTTTTGACTCAAATTAAAGTAAATCAAATTTAAAAGTTTTAAAAATAGGATAAGAAGTATTTTGATGGAATAAATCAGCTTATTTATTTAATAGTAAATTATTAATAGCTTAATCTAAATAGATCATTTCTTATGACTAATTTGTTATAATTTAAAGAAGCTAATATTGTATTGGCACTTATTTCTCCAATATATCATTTAATACCAATCCTAAAGCACCATTCAGCCAAAATAGCTCATATTAGCTTCATATAATTAATGTTTGTGGTCATTTTTACATTCATTTTACTATTTCTCACATTTGTCTCAGCTTTATTCTGCCCAACAGTTATCTGCAGAGAGCATATGATGGACCAATGCATCCAAATAGTTGAAGATCTCGTTATTTATACACCATGCCCAGACTCAAGCTATTGTCCTGATTTCAATCTCTATAACTTAACATCTCAGCAATGTGTAGAAGGTGTCGAAGATAACCCAATTGACCTCAAATGTTTAGAATACAAAGAAAAAAGCGAAAAATGCGACTTATCCAGCCCTTGCCTGCCAAATTTTTATTGTGCGCTTACTGAAAATGTAGGGATTTGTAAACCGAAAAAAAAGCTTGGAGAAAGCTGCACACAATTTAACGAATGTGCTTCAGGGTCGGTTTGTGACAGCAAAAAATGCATTCCTAACTTCTCTATAGATGCAGGAAAGCCTGCAGACTCAAAAGTGGCTTGCAAATCTGGGATAATTAGAAGCGGTATATGTAAAAAGCCATCAATTTCGGTTGGAGAGCTGCCAGTTGTATGTAAAAGTAATAACGACTGCAATAGCACCGATGGGACTTTAAGTGAATGCGTCTGCGTGCCAGGGCTAAAAGGACAAGCTTATTGTAGGCTTCATAATAGTGATAAGCCTATGCTTCAAGCTGTTGAGTTGATTTATAGCGGAGATATCATGGATGGAACAATATCATTATATGAAGCCTTGAATTATCCTTTGCTTCAATATGCTGATGAATGCTTGAAAAATGATGCAAAAGAAATGAAAATGTACCAGAAACTCAAAGAGCTTAAAAGTACTTGCGAAGGAAGACTTTTAGGGCTTTCAATCATTTTATTGATTTTAAGTTAAATTAACTGTGAAATACTGGAGAAAACACAATTATTTTTGCGACTTTTCCAATTGTTTATTTATGCGAAATTGTTTTTTTGATCGGTTTCCAGGGTAATCGGAATCCATTTTTATATAAAATCAAGCTTATGTAGGGGCCTGGCTTGATTTATTCGAAGAAATTAAAAATTAAATTAAGTCTTCGATTTATATTCCAGTTGTCAATTCCTGACAGCTGCTTAATCCTCCGCTTTTATAAAATTGTCAATCTTTACATAAGTTAACTTTGAAAATACTGACTACAAATATGTCCCATAAATCTTAAAAATAAGTGATCTAGAACTTTACGGGCATTCGATTGAGGCGCTTATTTGGGATTCCATTTATACTACAATGTCTCTCAGATACTCAATATTCATCATTAAATCATAACCCAACTGCTAAATTATTTTTCAAATGACTGGATTTTTAAACATCAAGGGCTAAGTTTATAATCTGACTGAATTGAATGACAACTGCGTTCTTGAATTGAAACCCTTCATCATTATTAAGAATTTATACACAAATCATAATGTAAACTGAATAGAGAAAAAGATTATTTTTCTTTCAATTAACATATTTAGGATTTAGAACAAGGGACTGAATAATACTTTTTTGAATCTTGGATAAATAGCCTATGACCTCTCCTATTGCTCTTGCAGCCCACAGTTAGAAATGCTTTATCGATTTGTTGAAAATTGTGAAAAATTCAAACTAAAATGGAAATATTATTTTGATGTCTTATCGCCATTTCACACTAAAGAAAACTTTCTTGCCTTATGGTTCAAATTGATTATAATAGCAAAAACATTCATTAGACTAATTTTCATTAGAAACAGCTGCTTCAATTTTTATTTTTTTGACAAATGAAATTTTGCTTTTATAGCCATATTCGATTCTAGAATAAAATGGAAAATTTAGCATTTACTATCGGCTATAATAAAAATTATTATGACCAAAACCAAACGAGATAGAGTAAGGCCGACGTCCTTTCTTGCAAAAACATTTGACATGGTAAGTAATGAAGATTACCATGACATCGTAAGCTGAATGGATGATGGAAACTCTTTCATAATCAAAAATGTGAATGAGTTTTCATCACAAATCCTGCCACAATACTTCAAACATAGAAACCTCGCCAGTTTCATAAGGCAGTTGAATATGTATGATTTCCATAAGGTCAAAGATTCTGGAGATCATCAAATCTTCAGTCACCCCAATTTTGTAAAGGGACAGAAACACCTATTGGAACATATACATAGGAAAACTTCTGAACTTTCACAAACAATGGCTAATACCATTAAGAGCGCTAATGAGGTTATTCTGAACAGGTGCATTCAGCTTCAAACTCAACAAGAACAAATGCAAAACACTATAAATATTTTAGAGAAAAAGTACAAAGACGCCATTGAAGTGAACCAAAAATTATTGGTGGATCTTATCAATTCGAGGGAAAGGGAGCAGCAGATAATGCAGATGTTCCTAAACTTTTCACAAAGTGGGTATATGAATAATAATATTAACTAATTTTTTAAATTATGTGGATCCCAAATACTGTTCAATAAATCGGAAAATATGATGTTAGGTTAATAAAAATTATAGGAAATTGAAGCTTAGTTTTAGCTTACAATAATTCTGTGGGATTATTTACACTAAGAAATACATATTAGAAATTTGCATATATTATTATAGAAAACCAATAAATTCTTTAAGGCTTTCTTGACATATTTTCAATTTAGATAAGAACGTTTAAAGAGATTTTTATTCACTCCTAATCAATATGGATCTTCTAAATTTCTGGTGATAAAATAATATCTTATAGGTCTCATTAATCGGTATCTCTTTTATTGTTTTTGTAATGTCAGAAGGCAAAAAATTTTGCTTTTTAGGATTAATAGCTTTTAAGCTGCCAGGGATTATTAAGAAATCAATGGATATTTGATTATACAAAGATAAAGCTTTGATCTTGTACAATTGCGATTGAATTAAGTTTAAATTATGCATGTATCAGCATCAAATAATACTTTCAAGATAAAACACTAAGCTTTCTATTTTGTTATTCTACTTGAAAATTAAGCTAATGACTTTATTTGATGTTTTGACTCGAAAGTAAATATTCGGAAAAATTTTTGAAATTTAATATAGAAAACAGAAAATTTTTTACATTTGTAAGCTTTAAATTTTGCTATCGCTTATAATCACTTTAAAATCCTTCAAAACTCTGAATATTTATTTTTCTTATTTATAAATATCAAACTCCATTTTCTGGAAAATTCGATTGTATTTCAAATTAACAATTTTAAGGCCTAAGAAGTCTGAAAAGTATGAGTTATAAGTAATCTATTGCATATATCACTTTTATATTCTATCAGAATTTAATATTTCTTATTTTCCTAACCTAAACTATGATAAAAATTTTAGCCTAATACTAAAAATCTCGAAAATCCTTATATGTAATAATGGCTATATTTTTATATGAATAAACGAATATCATTATAAACAATTGCAAAAATTTCCTAAAATTATAGCGCACGATTATTTATACGTTTATAATTTTTGGATTCTCAATAACTCGAGCTTGCTTAGTCCCTGGGACTACTTCTCCAACAATCCATGCCTGTCTTCCTTCTTGTCTTTCAAAATCATCTATATAAGATTGTGCATTTTCCCTTGGAAGAATAACTAAAAGTCCTCCACTTGTTTCTGCTGAAAATCCTTCAATAAACTTATAATTATGAACCTGCTTATCAAACTGTATAGCTCCAGCGAATGCTGGCAATGTATGTATCACAATATCCACATCTGCATGCTGCACTGAAGCTAAATTCCTGCTATGTCCAAGAATTCCAAACCCAGTTACATCAGTTGCTCCTTTTGAGCCATATTTGTGCATAAGTTCAGCTGCTTTTCTATTTAATGAGCCCATTGAGTCACAAGCTTTATTAAATATTTCATTGACTGTTTCTTCAGATGGCTTAGTTGTAAGCTTTTCTAGCTGATGAGGTTTGTAGTAAAACCATTCATAAAGATTGACAGCAAGCTGACAGCCTAATGGTTTGGTTAACACAAGAACATCGCCTGGCTGAGCTCCACGAGGATAAATCACTTGTGTTTCAGGGACAACTGACATCCCTACACCTCCTATAATAGGCCAAGGATTTATAATTGACTGCCCACCAGTCACTGTTGTCCCAGCTTTTATAGCCATATCATTAAACCCTTTCATCATCTGAGAAGTTGCTATCTTTTTATCATTTTCATCAATAAGCTTGCTTACAGCTAAAACCATCAGCATGTTTGTGCAGGTGCTGATTCCAAGTGCGTAAAGGTCACTCAAAACATTACAAGCTGCAATTTGGCCTTGCAAATAAGGATCTGCTACACAAGGATTGAAAAAATCAGTAGTTGAGCATAGGACCATTCCATTGCCGACTGGCACTATTGAGCTATCAGGGGATTCCATCTGGCTCATATCAATACCTACATCTCTGAGATATTCTTGAAGCTTTACTTGTGGGACTTTGCAGCTGCAGCCTTTCATGTCTGCATAGCCAGTCAAATTGAAATTTGGGCTGAGGCCAAGAGATTTAGGGAGAAACCTTCTCATTATAATTATTATTTTATTCTTGATCAATCATTCTTACTAATTCTAAAGGATATTTAATGTTCCAGAAGACACAAAAAATTCTCGGATGTTACCTTGGATTGATGAATACAGCCTTCTCTCTTGTTCTTCATTTTAATCTGCTTTTGCAAGGGCGCCTTGGATATTTGTCAAATATTCTTCTCGAATTTTTATAGTGTTTGGGGTTAATTGAGGTATAAGATTTTAGGGATCGAATTGGTTTTGCAATAAAAGCTTGAAAAGTCTTTTGGCTGCAATAATATAAAAATCCGCTGATTGTTCAGAAGTCATTTCTATAGGTGTGATTAACAGTGAATGCATTTCAGGATTATGCTGCTATTAGGAATTTCTGCAGCCTCTAGCATCCTAATAACTTCAGAGAAATCTGGGCAACACTAGTAGCAGTGCTATAAAACTGTAATATTAAAAATATTGCTTTTGGCTTTATATTGATTATTGGCTGCTGGCTTGCAATTATATGCCAAACTCCAAATAGAGCTTCTTCTTGAAGGGAAAGCTGCTTGATTTCAACCTCAGCTCATTGAGAAAAAGTATTTTTCCATCCTGAGGTGCTGAAAGATATGGTGATTTAACATTGACCTTTGATTTGGCCTCTGTCTACAAGGAAAATACAATGATCAATTAATTCATTTCTTATCAGTAGTCCTTTTATCTTGACATTAATTTATAATATTTTGAACGATATAAATCCTTTTAGAAAAAATTTGAAATAAAATATCAAATAAGCTGCAATAAAATTTTTAATATAATTTAAAATTTATAAATAACTGGTATTTTTCGTAAATATTAATTTTTTTTCTTTTATGTTAATTAAATTCTATTTCGCCAATTATAAAGCACAAGCACAACTTTAGAGCAATTTCCATTTTATCTTTTTAATTTTATATTGCTTCATATATTAATTAATTATTTCCACCCTATCTTATCACATTTATAACCCCTTCATTTTTATATTATTTTTCCTATTCTCCTATATCTTAATATTCCAAGCATTTAAGCTTTGCACTCATAAAGATTATGATAAAAATTTTATTAATAATTCGCCTTAAAATATAAAACCAGAATTGTGTAACGCCTCATCTCGATTAAATTGCTTCTTGATTTAAACAATTATGGCACGCAAAGAAGAAACTCATTGACGAGAATTCAAAGTTGATGGCTGTTCTGCTCCTCACATATCTTTATTTCCTAACAATTCTGTGAAATCTACTCGTTACACTAAATATTCAATTCTTCCTAAAAACTTATTCGAGCAATTCCAAAGGACATCGAACATCTGATTTCTTTTGGTTTCTGTATTTCAGCTTATTCCACTAAATCTGAACCCTACAGACTCCTGAAGTACTATTGTACCATTAGCAATTCTACTGTTCTTTACATTAGCTAAGGATGCAGTTGATGATTTATACCGATCCAAAGATGATGATAATATGAATTCAATGGAATATGATTGCTGGACTGGTAGCAGCTTTGAAAAGATTAAAAGTAAAGATATTATTGTAGGAAACATCATACTCTTAAATGAAGGAGGAATGGTACCTGCTGACATTATTCTACTTTCGTCAGGGTCTGAATCTCAGTATCCTTATTTGGATACAAATGGGATTATCGGAAATTCTGATTCAAATCAAAAAAAAATAATACCAGATTTACAAAGATTGCTAGCACCTGGGGATGGAGACCTTGCACTGAGGAAATTGCAAGGAATTGTATATGTTGAAGAACCTAATAAAGATTTCGCCAGATTCAAAGGGAAAATTAAGCTGCATGGGTTTCCAAAAGCATTGGAAATAGGGATTGAGCAGGCTTTATTTAGAGGTGGAGTTATAGGAGGAGTTCCATGGGTGATTGGCTTAGTTGCATTTGCAGGGCATGAAACTAAGACTTTACTAAACACGAAATCTCCTACTAGAAAAACAAGTGAGGTTGAAAAAAAGATCAATAAATGGGTCTTATTTATATTACTGGTGCTTGTAGGGTTGAATGTTTTTTCTATTCTAGCTTATTATTATCTATCAAGTGACGACTATTCTCAAGACTCTCTGGTCCAAATTTTCATCACATTTACTTTGCTATATAATAACATCATACCTATTTCTCTATTTGTATCAATGGACATCATCAGGGTTCTCCAAGTTATTTATATTCAATACTCTATGAATAAAAAAATTGGCTTCAAAACTGGAGATATCAATGAAAATCTTGGACAAATAGAGTATGTAGTGGTTGATAAAAGTGGGACAGTTACAGAAAATGAATATATTTTGCAAAGCATTTCTGTGGAAGATGAACAATATGTCAGATATCATAATAATGAAAGAAGCTACTCTAATTCTGATGAAGATAAACCATTATTTCACAATAATAATAAAGATAGCACTTTTCAGCTTGCTGACAGTCTTGATGTACACCAATTTGTGCCTTTGGAAAACAATTTAGACAAACTTAGAAGAAAAACACTAGCTAATAAAGAAGGAATTAAATGGAAACTTTTAAAATGCATCACTTTATGTAACTCAGTAGTCCCTAGTGGTGATCAATATCATGGCCCTTTGGCTGAAGAAATTGCATTAGTGTCTGCTTCAGAAGAGCTTGGATTTAAATTAATCCTTAGGTCTATTGAGCTCTGTGAAGTCGAAATTAATGGAATCAAAGAAGAATTTTCTATACTTGGGTCAAAGGCCTCAAAAGCAGATCCATTAAAAACAAGAATCATCACAAAGCAAAAAGACCAGGATGCTGTGCTATTGGTTAAGGGATCACATGAGTCTATAGTTCCTCTCTTGCAAAATGAAGCCATAAAAATCCAAATTTCAAATGAAACCAGCCGAATCAGCTCAGAAGGCCAGCGCCCACTACTATTTGCAATGAAAGTTTTAAAAAGCCAAGAAATAATTGATTTTTTCACAAAATTAGATGTTGCTAAAAGATCGCCTATAAATGTGGATGGGAAAATAGAAAACGTGTATGCTGAATTAGAAAAAGACCTTGATTTTCTAGGGATTGCTGGGATTGAAGACAGAATCCTTCCTGAAACTATTGAGTGTATTGAAGCCTTACAAGCTGCAGGTATGAAAGTGTTTATGGTCAGTGGTGACTCTGAAAACAGTACCTTGGCCTCTGCAAATGGTTCAAAGCTTTTCAGTCAGGATTTGTCAATTGTCCATATAAATAAAATTGACAATGAATTCGCCTGCATAAAAAGATTACAAAAAATTATCAGCTCTAAAGTATTTCATGATGCAGGTGTTGAAAATATTTCCAAAAGCCCTTCACGTGTTGACTATGGCAGTTATGACCCATTTGTAAAAGAAATGAATTCTATGAAGCCTGATGAAAGCATTGTGAGTGAATACCTAGAAGAAGCTTCAATGCTAAAAGATAAGATTAGATCTAAGACTAAAAGACTGTCTCTTCATCCTTTAATGACATTAGAAAGCAAATGTACACTAAACTCCACACTAATGAATAGGCGATTCTACCCTGGATCCTTAAAATTTGGCTTATCAATAGACAGAATGACTTTTCGGACTGCTTTAAGTACTGAAGATACAAGAAAACTCCTAGTCTGTTTATTAGTGACTGCACAGACTGTCTGCTTTTCTGACATGCTGCCTCAAGATAAAGCGGATTTAGTGTTACTTCTTAAAGAAAACGTAAGCTATAAACCTTTAGTTCTTGCTATAGGAAGCAGCAACAGTGACATTGCAATGATTCAAGAAGCTGACGTAGGCATCGGTATAAAAGGCAAAGAAGACAGCCATGCCAAAAACTTCTGTGAAATTGCGATCAGCCACTTTGCTTTACTAAAAGAACTGATCCTTGTCCATGGCCACTGAAACTATTCCCGAATGTCACGAGCAATTTTGCTGTATTTTTATAAAAACTTTATCCTCACTGTGATTACATTTGGATATGTTTTTATAAGTGATTTTTCAGGCACGTCTATATTTAACTCAGGCTTATTAGTGGGCTATAATTTATTATATACCACTTTCCCTCTAATAGTTCTTGGCGTATTCGACCAAGACATTTCAGACTCAAAAAATGCTGATTTAAAGCTGCTGTATTCGCAAGGGATTAAAAATTCTTTATTCAATTATAAAGCTTTATTTTACTATAGCATGCATTCTATAATACAAGGAGGAATTTTGTTTTTGTGGGTCACAGAAGCAGAATTAGATATAGCGAATGAAGAAGGAATGACTGGAAATTTTGATGTATTTGGGTGTGCGCTATTTATTGGAACAGTTCTTACAGTTCTGCTGCATATTGTTATAGAGACTTATTCGTTTAGTGTAGTTTATGTGTGCTCACATTTTCTTTCGCTGACATTTTTAGCTTGCTATTTGATAATATGCACAGATCAGCCATTCCCGAACTATGAGTTGATAGGAATTGGGAATATTTTAAGCAAAAGTTCTATTGCTTTAGTCATAATACTTATCACTCCACTGGTATCTATTGTCCCTCACTATGCTATAAGGATATATATTTCTGTGTTTAGATCAGGATTAAGAGAAAAAGTGTGGGCAATTGAAGCAAGGAACGCCACTTACAGGTGCATATATGAGCGTTTGGAACATTTTAGTAATTGTTTACTATCTGTATATAGAAATTCAACTCATTGGAAGTCTAAAGGTGAGAAAAATGGGTTTGATATGAATAACTTGCTGAAATTTCAGTCACCTTATGTTGAAAAAGTATATAGAGACCATTATATTAGCGATAATATTGCTATGTATCGAGTAATTTGTGCTTTTATTTGGGTCATTTTAATACTTTGGACTGTTTTTGAGTCAATTTTTCTCAATGTATCGATGGATTATACAATTATAAGGATAGCTTTAGCTTTAGGATTTACCATAGTTCTCTTGATTATTCTGCTCGATCACTTTAAGAAGTATTACGTCCAATATACTCTAACAATTATTTGTGTTGGATTATTTGCAATGCACTGCACAAATATTGGCTACAAACAGATCGGTCCTCTCTCAGCTGCTATTGTCCCAGCAATTACTTACATTCTTTTTAATGTAGACTGGGTAAAAATAACACATTTGAATATCATAAACGTCTTTTTATTTGCAATAAGTTTGATTTACTATTGTTATGGAAACTACCAGAAGTATTCTGGGGCATTAGAGACTATTTTTATTGCATTTATTCCATTTATTTTAGTAGTCTCAATTACTTTAACATCAAGCTTTATTGGCTACAACTTAGAAAGGTCTAGAAGATATGAGCACAAATTAATGAATATTGCAGAAAATGGTGTCGAAAAAATCCAAACAATCCTCAGCTATTTGCTGCCTGCATTTGTCAGAAATCGCGTCAAAAAAGGAGTCCGATATTTAGCTGAAGACCAAGGGACAGTTACAGTCCTTTTTTGCGATATTTATGATTTTGATAGAATTTGTCAAGAATATTCGCCAATCGAGCTAACTTCCTTTTTAGATGCTCTTTTTCAAAGATTTGATCAACTTTGCGATATAGTAGGTGTCACTAAAATAGAAACAGTAAATAAAACTTATATGGCCTGTGCAGGGCTGAAAGACAGCGAAGCGGAAATGAGTGAGTCTCTAAAAGAAGTGTCGCATGCTCGTAGATGTATAGAAATGGGATTATCAATTATTAAAGATATCAGCTCGATTAAGCTCAAATATGGACCGAATCTAGAAGTAAAAATCGGAATAAACACTGGGCCAGTCACTGCAGGAGTTGTAGGGTACCATAAGCCTCAATTTTCATTAGTTGGAGATACTGTAAATACAGCAAGCCGTATGTGCTCTACATTGGAAAAAACTATGACCATTCAAATTTCAACAGACACATATGAAATGCTAGAAAGCAGAAAAGGCTTGGAATTTATTTTCAATAAAGTTGAAGCTAAAGGAAAAGGACTTATGGACACTTATTTCGTCTCTGAAGCAAAAACTAGCAGAGATATAGAAGAAATCACCATTAAAGAGTCTCCGATTTTTGTAAGAAAGCAATCACTTATAAATGGATATTTAGATACAACTCAGTCTGAAGACCCAAAAGCTTCAGCAAGCAAATCTATTTTTTCTCATTTTGACATGACAAAAGCAATGGACGTTTTTCAACGCAAAGAAACTGAAATGATCCAAAAAATAAAACTTTTCAATTTTACTTGCAAAGAAACTGGAAATCAAAAAAAATTCAGAAAAAATAAAACCAAAGCGAATTTTTGACTGGTGCTGATTGGGCATATAATTGCGTTTTTTAATTTTGGATTGCTATTGCTTATATCTGTTATTGAATATTATTATGTATCAAACTTGACAGATGGATTGATAGTAATTTGTAGGATTGCAGAAGTAGGCTGTTTAGCTGTTTTACTTGTATTTCATAAGTTTATCCATTGGCTTAGGATATACCCACTTTTTACTCTGTCTGTTTTAGCTTTGATGCTGATAATTGATCTATTTTACTTGATTTATGCCAATGATGTGCCTAATGATTATGTGGCTCTTGAGTTTCTTTATATAATTCTCATACTTAATCATGCTAGTAATATGCCAGTTTCTATCATAATATGGGCTGATATTATGATTTTCATTCCCTGGCTAATTTTTGCTTTTCTTGATAGTGGCACTACTTTAGTTGCAGCTAATTCAGTAATTATTATTGGCTTTATTATAATAAACTTATATGCAGCTTACTCTAGAGAGCTAAGACTTAGAATAAATTTCAATTTGCAGCACCTCGCCCAAAAAGAAATTGATGAAACTAATAAACTTTTAGTACAAATGATGCCTCCTCATGTATTAGAAAACATGAAGCAGGATAAATCAATAACTGACAAGCTGAGTGATGTCACACTACTTTTTGCTGATATTGTTGGCTTCACTGCATGAAGTTCTATGAAATCACCTAAAAAAGTTGTAAAAATGCTATCTGAGCTGTTTACACAATTTGATAAAAAATGTGTGGAGCTTAATGTATATAAAGTCCACACAATAGGAGACTGCTATGTTGTTATGGGCTATAATGGAAATGAGAACAGAAATATTGGCCAGGAATGTGTAAACATGGTGAAAATGGCTCAAGAAATGATAAAAATCATCAATGAAATTAACAGACTTCACAACTCTTGTTTGAATATGAGGATTGGTCTTCATACAGGAGAAGTCATTGCTGGTATCATAGGAACAAATATTGTAAGATATGATATCTATGGTCCAGATGTTCTAATCGCGAATAAAATGGAAAGTGGAGGGTATCCAGGGATGATCAACGTAAGTGACGTCACAAAAGCAATTCTTGAAGAAAAAGAACCAGGGCGGTACGAGTTTAACTTCAATAAAGAAATTTCTGCTAAATCTATTGGCAGAAGCCATATGAGCTTTTTCACAATTGATACAGAGCAGCCAACATCTTAATGAAATTGCTAAAGAATTATAAAATTAATTCAAATGTATAATTATTCTAATCTGTCACTTGGGGTCAGTGGCTTCACATGCAACTCTTCAGCTTCTGAATAATTTGGCAAGCTTGGGAATTCTGCTTGAACAGGCTGCAAGTTGCTGAATTTTGGTGCTGAAAAATCTGGTGTTAGCTGAGGGCTGTTGTCTGGAGTTGCTTCATTTAATGGACGGCCAATTGGAATTTGCACAGGTTGTGCTGCCTCACTTCTTGTGATTCCTTGATTTGAGCTAACAGGACCGTTTTGTAACATCAATAATTCTAATCTTTCTTGAGGTTCTAATGTTCCTAGCAGTTTAAAAAATTTGATAGCAAAATATAAAATAAAAGCTTCCACTACAAAATAAAGTATCATCAGTACAGCAGCTATAGTACCTCCTTCAGCAGCTAATAAGATTTTTAATATCATAATAAAGATCAAAGTAATGATATATGACATCAACAAACCTCTGCTAAGCTTAAATGAAGAAAAAAAGCCTATAAGCGCAAAGAAAACCAAAAATAAAAGGACATATTGCCCAATTAGCAAGTAAAGAAGGCAAAGGATCATATCAAGTATTGTGAGCAGGCGCATTCTTTTAGAATGCTTAAGAACGGTTCGGTATTTTATATCTTTTGGATCTAGTGGGGATACAATTGGAGGGACAGAATCAAGCTGTGAAAGAGCAATCGGCTGAAACCCTCCTGGTCTTGACCCTGCAGGTATCATTATGAAAGGAGACTTTGGATTTTCAGATTGGTCTTGAATTTGCACTTCTCGGAAGTCAGAATCATGAAATTGCACAGGAATTTGAACTCCGCTGTTCATATTATGGGAAAATTATCATCATTTTTATATAAAATTAAAATATCTTGGAGTTTAGATAAAAGTTAATTTGATGATATTTATTTGTCTATTTTATCATGAACGGAGCATTGAGCAAAAATGTTTCATTTAAAATTATAACGGAGATTCTTTTGTTTTTATTAAAATTAGCTAATTTAATCATTTCGATAAGAATCTAAGCATTGCAATAGCTCAATTAATAAATTATTTCTGCTCAATTTTTAATTAATTCAATAAAATATTACTTTAAGTTGATAACAAAATAAGTGTAATTTTGTAAGCTTTTAATTTTTATCTATAAGATAATTCACAGACTTATAGAAATAAAATAAATTAAAGACTATTTGGTGCAAGAAATTACAGTGCGTTGATAGTGCTTTTGTATGCCTATTTGAATTTTTTATTATTTATAATAAGGCGAATATAAAAATGCTTTGGGGATTTTAATGAGAACTATTTAATCAGATGCAAGAGCACGAAAAAGGCCAGGTGCATGAAGTTTAAACTTTTGAAATTTTTTATCAGTTGATCAAAATCCATCTACTTCACCTGTGGTATGCTCAGCAAGCTCTCCTAAACATCTCAGTATATAAGGGCATACAAATTTTACGTTGTAGAGAAACTCTTCATTTTCAACAAATATTTTAGCCTTTTCTTTTAAATATTCAGGCAGCTCCCTTGCAGATTTGAAATTTAATTGAAGATCTCCGCTTTGTAATATACTTAGAGGGATTTTAGCAAATCCAAATCCTTCACGATCTCAACCAAAAAGTATATAAAAAATAGAATTTAAAAGTTCTTCAGAAAATAAAGACACTTGATTATGAGAAATACTAAGTCTTAGTGCATCGAGAGCGTATATAATTTTATTTTCACTTTCAAGAATAGTTCCAATTTCATGACCAATGCTGAATTCTATATGAGTCTTTTGGTCACGATACTCGAGCTCTTCTTCATCATTATCATTTGAGAGCATATTTAAAATTTTTTTGCTTGGAGATGCATTAATTATAACTGTGGTTCCATGAACAGTAATGTCCAGGACTGACTTAGGCCCAAGATAAGCATCAAAAAATGCTCCAAAAAATGCTTCTACGTTGCATTCTGCTAAAAGCTTAGATCTAGCTTCAGATAAACGCGCCTTCACAAGTTCAGCTCCTGCTTCTGAAAAGCAGTTTATAAAGGTATAGATGTTATAGAATTTTGAATCTAAGCCAGTCTTAGAGGCGACTTCTTCTTTGGCCTTAGCTACAAAATTTGCTCCATTGATGACTTCTATATAGCCTTGGATGCCAGGTTGGTCTGGGAGATCTCCTATATTTAAAAGAATATTTCCATCCATTTATTATTTATCAAAGAAAATATTGCTCGTACATAGAAAATATAAGATTTGGTCAAGATTACCCTCATTAAGTAATTCAAGATAAATGAGTCTAAAAATTTAAATTTAAAGAGGATCTAGTTGGGTAGATGAGAAATAAATATTCTAATTTTTATATTATTTGAGCATAAATTTAATGAGTTCATTTAAAGAAATGAAAGATTATTAAAGTATTAGGAATTATAGATATGGAGTTTAACTGTGCTTGATTTATTAACCAACTTTGGAAGGAGAATTCACTATTCAGTGCTAGAGTTCCATTAATTGATACTCTCCTATATGATCCCGAATCTCCTACCAATTGCAAATGACTCTTTACAGATCGTAAAGGCTTCATAAAGAAAAAGCATACAGAAAACACCAAGGTTGATAAAATTATTTTATCATTTCTTAATCACCCCACAAGTCTTCTTGACTATGATAATGATATTTCAAACCCTGAAGACCCAGGAATCACATTTATATGTGACAACACATTTAAGCTTGACAACAGAAAAACGAGTTTATCAAAATTATTTTCTTTGAATATCTTAAAAAATGAAGCAATTCAGGCATTTCCAGTGGGTGCTGAGCATCAAAATTCCCGGTATATTGTAACGGTCAAAAAGAAAGAAGGAAAATATGTGTATAACTGCAGTAAAGAATGTCTGAAAAATGAAACCTGAGAAGTGACTAAGGTTTGTGCTAAAAATTATAATGATAAACTGATTGACATTACTGAAAGCGCCTTAAGAGTTGTTGAGAGAAATAGCCGGAGATGCATTGAAGAACTGCAGTTGATGTTTTTTGAAGATGCTAATGATAGCTTGTGACTAATGGGGAGTAGGCTCTGCAAGGTAGCAAATCTGCTTGTAACGAGGCCGAGCACTTCTTTAAAACGAACTCAATCGCAAGGCCGCCTACAAGAAAATTCAATCTCTAGAGCTTGCTTTATGATGACAACAAAATCATGAACCAAACGTATAAGCTCTGCTTCGATTGGTTCAAAACCAAATATCAGCTCCAAATGTCCAGGAGATTTTTGCAATTTTATAGTAACTTCTGAGTCTCTTTCCAGTAAACAAGAAATTGACTATGATGATTTGGTATGTTCTATTTAGTTACATAAAGTAAGAGCTACTTATTTTAGCGGCAAAGAAAAGGACATAGAAAAAGTTAAATTTTTATTAAGAATTGACAATTTAATTGAACAAAAATCAAAAAATAAAGACAAGATCATAAGAAAAGTGATACCATATCGATTACTTCTTCTTGGAAAAAAAATTATTATTGATAAAACAAAAGATCTTGTTGAGGTAGATATAGGGCAATTTATTAATTGCTATAATAATTCTTTAGACATTGAGCAAGAAAATCTTCATGATACTGCAATGCAAGCACCTTTTCATTATTATGATAATGTCAAGGTATGTGATAGATGCTATGAAATCTACACATTATTTGAAAATAATAAAAAGGAGCAGGTAATCTCTGATACAAATAAAAATGTTTTAAGCACTTCTCCTACAAGGTTACCCAGCAGCAGTCAAAAAAGCAGTGCTTTATCAAGCAAAATGAATTCTCCACGAAAAAGTATGCTTTTTCGGTCGAACTCCAAAAAGGATAATATTAATGAGTTGTTGAATGATATGAGCAATGCATTATTTGAAATTAAATATGGAGAAAGAACTGCAAAAATGAAGATTGCTAATGAATTATCAAGGACGGTTTCAAGACAAAGAGCTCAGAGTCAAGGCCAAGAAAGCAAACGAAAAGTGCCATTAGAAACGGTTAAAGCTGAAGTATTGGATCATGATGCCATAACAAATCAGCTTTTTCCTGATGCAAAATACTTTTTGAAAGCTAAGCCTCTTAGGGATAGACATAGTGAATTTCTTCAGAAACTCAAAACTATGAATTTTTCAAGAGGAAAGCTTCATCACTTTCTAAGAAAAAGTTGTTAAAATTTAATTTTTTTAAGTATGTCACTATTACGTATATATAAATGGATAGGTACATACCAGTCGCAGGAGGTGCAGTGTTTTATTCTTGCCTTTCAGCTGTATTGTCATACCTTATAAAGCCACCTGAATATTTACCTCCAAAAGAAAAAAGAGACTTCATAGGGCAGCATGTTTCAATTATCCACTCCATTAATGCGATCCTTTTTTCTTTTGCAATCTATTTCTATGACGGAGGTTTGCACTATAATGATCTCACTACAATTACTCAAGCAATTGCTTTAGGAGTATTTTTTATTTAGCATACTGTTGGCTATATGGTCTATGATATGTTTTACTCAGAAATTTTCAATCTTTTTGATTGGCCGATGAGAATACACCATTTAGCTGTCTTAATAGGCGGAAATATTCTTATGGCAGCTCCCTACGGAGGCTCCCCATCTTTAAGTAAACACATATTTAGTTTGCATCATCATTACAGAAATGTCAAATCCATTTAACCTATCTCGTTCAATTCTCAAAGCTAGACATCTGGAAGAGACGAAGATTTACAAAGCAGTTGAACTAGCCTTCGCAATTATCTTTTTGGTTAATAGGTGCTTGTTCGGTTCTTTAGTTATTTATAATGCTTGGGCATCAAATATAGGATTTCTTGTAAAAACAACTATGTCAATAGTCCATGGAGTTGGCCTTTTTTGGTCCTATGTAATATTATCTATGATAGCGAAAAAGTTTAGAAACAACAAAGGCTTGGCTGTCAAAATTTTGAGTACTATTACAATGGTAATTAAAAGAAACAGACCAGCTTTTGTGCTTTTTATTATGATGTTTTCGTTTATTATGCCATATTTCATGACCTCAATCCTCAAAACTGGGTTTGTCAATATAAGATACGGGAACTTCATTATCATCTAAATAACTAGTTTAGCTTGAAAATCTATCTATATGTTTATATTAATTTATCTATGGATTGATTTATTATCCCTCCATGCTGCAAATTGGTCTCTAAATCGTTGTTCAGCCATAGGATCATTAGGAAGCTGTCGCAAATATTCAAGAGCTTCTGTAGGGTAGCATAAATGCACGTTACTAACTCGATTTGCATGATATTCATCTGCAAAGCTTCCACATTTACATTTATAAAGTGTCACAAGTCTTAAGTAAAAGTAAGCTTCATTGAGATCTTGACGTACAATTTTACCTTTCAGGTATATTTTTCCAAGTTTAATTGAAGCTTCTGCGCTTTTTTTAGCGGCTGTTCTCAAATATTGGATTCCCAAGTTAATATTTTGACGCATGCCTCCTACTCCTCGGATTAGCATCTATATGAATGATACTTGTGCATAAGTTATTTGAGCCTCTACGTTCCCACGAGATGCTTCTTGTTTTGTTTCTTCTACCCATGTTTCTTCGCAAGAACGAATGCAGTCTCTGAGTTTGATCCCTGTTTGTGCCATAAAGAAATAAAGTTAAATCGATAAAATAAAACAAATTTAATTGAAATGGTAAGGAATAAGCATTTAGATCTGTTTAAACAAAGATGATAAATAAAAACCCTTAATATTGTATTTATTATTTATTTTTAAAGTGCTTGCAAAACAATTAAATTGATTTATAAGGATTATAAATTTCTTGGTAGCAAATATTACATCGGAGGTTAGGTATAAAAATTGATAATTAGTTATATAATTCTAATTAAATATAAGTAACTTAAGCAGTAATTTTAGCTTATAACTATACTTAATGCATTTTAGCAATACTTTGCTTCATTTTTTCTTGGATTCGGTTTCATTTCTGTTAAAGTATTTATATAATTTATTTATATATTTAACCATCCTTGCCGTCAATTCATTAATTCCAAAATGCCTAAATATCGTTAGATACTACTTTTGAAGGCTTTATCGCATGCACATAATTTAAAGTAATTAATTTATATAATAAAAGTTTGAAAGAAATTTTAAAATTTTTTTTAATTCAAGACAAGCAAAATTTAACTTCATTTGCACAACAAATGAAATCCTTTATAGTTTGATCAAAATTTAATACATTAAGTGCACAAATTTATGTTGTTCTGATATCTAGCAACAAATAAATGAAAAGAATCAAATTATATAGAAAAGTGCAAACTTTTTAGTATCATAAAGCCTTACTCATCTATTCCAATTTAAATTTCCAAATTTTCTTATTACTATTCAGTGTTGATTTAATTTTCTGAAGAAAATTCTTAGAAAATGGTTGAATTATAATGAATATGTATTCTTTTTTGTTCCGCCGGCTTCTCCCGGCCCGTTGTCTTTAAAGTCAGAAATGACATCTCAGCCTTCAGAAGCCGCCTCAATCAGGCGTTTTACACCAAACCTTTCAAACTGCAGGTCAAGGAAAAACAGTCTAGACCTTAGACCTCGGGCAGATTCGACTTCTTCAAATGAAGAGTTATCAACCTTTTGCTTAAAAAACCAAGACTACTATTTCGCATGACCTCCTGAGCTCTACAAGAACAGCCGCAGCCAAGATCAGCCATCTCCTCCTTGTGTCCTTTCAAAAAATTCCGAATATTACTTTCGACCGGGGACTGTTTGCGAAGAAATGGCTATGGAAGAAGACGATTACTGAGAGCAGGCCAAAGAAGTAGCACGGCAACATGGAGGTCTTTGCTTGTCCTCCACCTGTGAGAATCCTCACTTTAGTCTTATGTATCGTTGCCGAATGGGACACGTGTGAGAATCTGCTGAGGTGTTATTGAGTGGGCAATGATGCTGAGAATGTGCCAAAAGCTTAGAAAAAGCCAAAGAATGAGCCAAGTCTAATCGAGGAGAATGTATTAATGAAGAAATGGACTTGATGTTGGAGTTTAGATGCTCACAAGGTCATGAATGGAGAGCAGATTACTCAAAATATTATACTCAAAAATGGTGCCAGCAATGCAGCTGTGCTAGCAGAATCAATAAAAAGCAGCAAAGGCTGTTAGAGCAGCAAAAAATTGAAGAAGAACAAGCCAGACTGCAAGAAGAGTTATTCAAAGAAGCAAGAAAGCAGCTGGAGAGAAATATGGATATAGAACACGCAAAAGCATTAAAAAATGAAGATCAAATAGAAAATGACGCAAAAACAATGACTGATATGTTTATTGCAAATTCCCATTTCTCTGGAGATTGCAGCTATGAGCAGGTTCTTACTGTATACAAAGTATTATGTGCTCCCGAAGATTATGTATACGCTAAGTACTTTTCGAAGTCTCTGGGTAAAGAAAACGCAAGTTCAGCCTACAGGCAGCTGGCTAAGTTGTTGCATCCTGATAAGAATAAGCATCCTCTTGCAGGAGAAGCTTTTCTTAAAGTTTGCAATGTATTTAGTTCTGTCACTTCTAGTCAACCAAGCTAACTAATTTTTTTCATCAATTGGTGACGCTTGATTAACAGGTAGTTTAGAATAATTTTAATAATTAATCGACCCTCCTGAATTAATTTAATTATTGTCTTACACTGCTCATTTCTCATTTTTTGTAGAGTTTACCAGATTTTAAGTCTTTTGTTTTAGAGATATTTTCATAAAGTTCGCAAGCTTTGATTTGAATAAGCATTCAGATATCTAAATATTTTCTCATATCAATAGTATAATGTTGCTTTCTATTTTATTGTCGAATGTTTTATTGACCCTTTTGCAGTCTCTAATTTAAAAAATAAACCATAAGCTTTATGATAAACTAAAATGAAATTTTATATAAATAACAATAAAAAGTTTGAACTCCAATTTATTGATTATTTTGGATTTTTAACATCATATTTATCATATTTAAATAAATAATAAATGCTGACTACTAGATTTATGGCTTTACTAGAGAAAAGAATCCTTCTCAGGCATATTCCAAAAGTCTCATTATATTCCTCTAGTGTAATGAAATTCTCTTCAAAAATTCCCACACCAACTAAAAACGACCAAAATCAGCCTGATATAAAATGAATTAATAAGAAAAACCAAAAAAACCTAGCAAAAGAGTCTCATCCTTTAGAAATTTATGTAGGGAATTTATCATTTGATGCCAAAGACCAAGACATCATAGACTTTTTCAGTAAATGTGGAAATCCTCAAATAAAGGAAACATTATTTCACAAGTTTGGCAAGAAGAAATCTTTTGTTTTCATAAAATTTGATAATGAAAAAGAACTTAACGAAGCTCTCGCTCTTGATGGGACTATCTTTATGGGGAGAAAGCTTAAAATCAACAAAGCTGACGATGCAGGAAAGATAGAAGAAAAAAGACAAGAAGTTCTGAAAAAACACAAAGAAAAGCAAACAAATGTAATTTTTGTTTGGAATTTGCCTGAAAAGGTTAGTGAAGAGGATATTATGGATGTTTTTACAGCTGTAGGTGCTGTTGATCAAGTAAAGATACAAGGGAGTTCATCAAAGCCAGAAAATCGTTTTGCATTTGTCGAATTTTTAAATACTGAAGATGCCTATAAAGCACTTACTTATAATGATCTTAAACTCAATGGCCAAAAGCTCAAGGTTGATCTGGCATTTTCTAAAAATCCTTTTTAACCTTAAATATTTAAATCTATGCTACTTAACTTAATCCTGAAACTGAAAAGCAAAGCTTTTCTCTATTGATAATTGCAGGAATAGCTAAGGAAAGTTTATTATAAATTTTAAGATTGAAATATGATTAATGTCTTTGATAAAGCCAAATGTATCTACAGGAGCTTATAAATTTTCACTTGAACTTATTATCTTTATTAATTATAATAAATAATAAATTAGCATGGAAAATTGTCATATTGATTTAATAAAGAAGTTTACGATTTAGGCCTTTTTAGTATTCACTTTAAGCTAAGTGCATTTAGATAGCATTTGCTCCTTCTGAACCATTTGCATCTTAATTTATTAAAATTCCTTTAATATAAATTTAAACGCAAGCACATTTCCGATACACCCCTCCACATACATAGCAAAACTGAAACCCGCATCTGCACGTCATATGGTCACAGCCTTGATTTTTCTCAACCCAATATTTGCATTGAGGGCACTGTTTAAATTTCGCTCCTCTGACAAATTTTAAAAATTGTGCATCTTCAACATTCCCATTGGACGCTCGATATTCATCACATGTTAAATCTTGATGGAAAATACATCTGCATTTTAAGCAATAATGTTTAGTACAAATAGGACAACTAAATTCTGTATTTGCATCTGGTATAAAAACATAAGTACAATCAGCAGTTGGACAGCATGAACACTCATCTTGATGGTTTTGGACGTATTCTTTAAATGTGTAATCTTCATATAATTGATACAAATATGGCCCAAGTTTTTCTTTAAGATCATACATATTGATTTCCATTTTACAGGTATCTAAAGGACATAGGATTGGAAATTGCCGAGCTTCTACTTTGGTTTCTAGGTATTTGTACATACATAAGTTATGGAAATTGTGTCCACATTGCTCTAGAGGTATAGATTCTTCGTCAGGGATATCATCAAGACATATAGGACAGCTGATTGGTTCTCTGATGACATGCTCCTGTGGAAAATCTTCTTGCATATTGTATTTAAAAATAGATTTGATCTTTTTATAAGTTTTTTTGTCATCCTCACAAATCAGATGACTAATCATATGGGAGGCATTTATTTCAATAAGCAGTGATAATAAAAGATCAGCTTCATGTAAACACCCTGAATAGATCTTGTAGAGTAGAAATAGCTCGGCGTGTTCAGTGAGAAAGTCTGATCCTTTGTAGATGTTGAGCTTATTGAAAAAGTCAATTGATTGGTTAATATCTTGCTGATAGATCGCTCTTGAGTATCCTAAGAGGTAGGCCTCAGTAACTGAGATTGAAGACTCAATTGATTTGATCAGAGGCAAGTCTTCGGAAAAAGAGTTCAGAAGCTCCATTTTTATAGATACATCATAATCATGTCCTTGTGATGCCAATAAGAATTAATTTATCTTTTGGGGTGGATTAAATTTAATATTTCATATTTCTGACAATAATTATTCTTAAATATTTCAATTTTAATCCATCAGGATTTTTACTTTTTATTTTCAGATTTTATTTATTTTTGATATAAATAATCCTTTCTATCAACTGTGTTGCTAGAAGAGTAGCTTCATTAAGCACTGTGTAATTTACTGATTTAAAATTTATCAAGATTAAACTAATTTTTATTTTGGTATTTTTGAAGCAAATTACAAATCCTCAAGGATTATTGAAAGCTTCAGGAAAAATATTTAATTAGGTCTTTTAAAAATATTTTGCATGCAAATTTTGACATGAGAACATGTATGATTCAAAATATAAAATCCTTGTAAATGCATTTCTTTGTAATCTATAATAAATATCTACAGTCATGGCCCAAATCACATATTAAATTTAAATATTAAAATTGCAATATAAAAATGAAAGCTAATTCTCAATTGAATCATCCTTTTCGAAATGAAATTAATGATGAGAGTATTCATAAGGCAACGAAGAGTACTATGAAGCTTAAAAGTGAACTAAAAGAATGCACAATCATGAATAAAGTATTACCAATTTAGGATTTGATTTCAAAAATCCAAGAAGATTTTCGCCAATCTGAAAACCTCATCGCAAAGCTTAAAGATGAAAAAAATAAGCTAAAAGGTGCATTAGCTGATACTTTCCATAAGAAAGAAGAACTCTACTCAAAAATGCTGGAATACCGCGAAGAGCTTACTCGTGAAAAGCGGAAAAACCAAGATCTTCTAGTCAAGATAGGAGAAATTGAAGGCATAAAGTCTCATATTCACGACCTTAACCTCATAATGAGCTCCAAAGAGCAGCAATATGAAAATATTATAAAAGAAAATAATACTTTAAGAGCTCAGTTGGCAAAACAAGAAATTGAAGCTACCAGTTGAAAAGAACTATATGAAGCTAACAAAGTGAAAGACTCAAGCTTTACATCAGGAGCTAATGAAGATAATGGAGGGTGGGATATTGATATTCTTAACGTTTGGAATGTAGTGATGAGGAAACTTCATATAGATTCCGATTTATATGACACTTTTAAAAAAAATGCATCAGGACTGAGCTATTTTTCGGAATTATTAGAGAATGGGAAATGAAAAGAAGCTCTTTATAGAAACTTATGCTTTCTAAACGACTTTTTGAATCCCCAAGAAATAAATTCCTGCAAATCTGTTCAAACAGCTGAAACCAATTCAAAGCCAATGATTTCTCATAAAAAGCACAAAACTCCAACTTTTGTGGTTCCAGAAGTAAAATCACAGCAAATTGACCCTGAAATTGACCTAGCACCTATTCATGATGCAGCTTTACCCAGAAGTGACACTCCAGAAATGATAATAAAAGATAGGGAAGAACTTCTTCAAAGTCTTGCTATGCAAAATACTAAACTTTTACAGCTAAACCAACAAATCTATGATACGATGTCACAAGAAAGAAGCTCTTCAACTATAAGCAAACCCCGATCAAAATGGAGTAATAATTCTGAAGATAGCCTCCCAGCTACTAAATATGATATTTATGACGAAAAAGAGTATCAAAAAATAAATAGAAATATGAAAGGCATCTATGATTTCATTGATAATCAAGAAAGAGATGAATATCTAAGCTCAGATGAACATAAATATACTAAAAACAAGAATGAAACTAAAAAGAATTCCCGAAATTTAAATAAGCCCAATCAAGCTCAGCCTCTTAAATCTCCAAATGCAGGGCAAATGCGAATTCATAATTCTTGGGAAGCACCAAATTCATCCAGGCGAGATAGTAAATAACAATATATAATTATTTTAATTTAAACAAGGCACAAGCATTTTTTTGGCTTTTTTTCAGGAAGCCTAAGGGGCATGATTCAGCTTGTGTAATTTTTAGGAAGTGGTCTACAGCAATAAAAATATAAATTCCATAAAAGTCCTTTGCTGAATGGACTTCCAAATTCTTTCGGCCACTTTTTCAAGTATGATATTTTCTCCCAAGAAATATTTTCCCATGTTGTTTGATTTGTCATCGCTAAATACGTATGAAATGAAAGCAGACAAGTAACCATAACAGCAAAAAATACAATAAATACTGATGCAAATAGTCTCGACCAATTAATTTTCATCCACTCAACTATATCACCTCTCATATCAAAGCTTCTAAACAGCCAAAACCCAGACCACCATATCAATCCAGACTCAATCAATAAATACATTCAAAATTGCCTTCTATTTCTTTCTCCAATACAAATCCCTAGCCATGGACAATGATGATCATGAAGTGCCACACATTTTCCACAATCTCTACAATGTTTAGCTCTCATAGGCTGCTCCAGTGTACAAATGGTGCAAAATCTTGTCTCAGTAACAATGACATCATCAAATTTTTGGATTTTTTGTTCCCCTGGTGTAGCAGAAGTTGGTGATCGTGAAGAATATTCCTCTTCTTCTATTTCATCTATAATAGGTTTGTTTCCTAATACATCTATTTGCATTGGACCTGAATTTTCATCTTCTAGCTCTTTTTCTACTTGGCTGCCTGCTTTTCCTTGAATAATAGATTCAGGGTCATCATGGTCAGTACTGATATAGCGCTGATGGCTGAACTTTGTAGGAGTTGTATCATAGTTAGAGTCTTTTAGCTTGGCAAATCCCATAGATGCTTGAGACCTGTGACTTGATGATATTTCAATTGAGACATTTTCAGTAGGATGAGCAGGTATTGAGTCGGAAAAAATTTTAATTTCATGAACAAAGCCTGGGTTTCTATAACTTGTGTTTATATAACAGACAAAAACTAAAAATACCATAATTCTAAATATATGATACCAATATACGATTGTTGAGGGCTCTTTGAATGCTGTTAATTCAGAAACATTTCAAAGCATTGAGAGAATTACTAGTGTGTGTAACAATAAGATAAATATAGGGGCTGATGAGCCTGAGTTAGACATTACGATGACAATGCATATTTTTTATTTTATTAAAATTTTCTCTTATTTAAGTTTTAATTTTAATAGTTATAAATTGGTACAACTCATAAGCTGAGTTATGAAATTTTTAGTCTATGACATATATTACAATAACATCAATGTGCTTTTTATTAATAATAGAATTAGAAGAAATAAAATTAAATCAAAAATTGAAGTCTTTACATTTTAGTGTATTATAAATTTCTCCATCGTTCATTTCAAAATTCATCGTTTTAGGACAGCCATGATCTATTTCCCAATTAAAAGTCATAGTCATAGTTTAACCTATTAATCATTTTAAAAATCCTGATAATTATGGAGATGGGGCGAGAATCTTAATGCTTTTCTGTATGATCGATGCAAATCCTGATTTTCTGGGTTGAGTACTTATTCCCATCTCAGAGTAGCCTTTCTCATAGACTCGGGAGATTGAGTCTCCTTCGAATCAAAAGCCATTTTTAAAGCTTTAGTGCCTCCAAAAAGTTCCTTAATACCCTCATTTCCTGATTTTATTATAGCAATCTTGAGATATAGCAAAACTTTATTGCAGAAGCCACGGTTAGACTTAAAGAGATGATTTGAACCGCTGTGAGGATTTTTTTCTCCGATAAATTATTTTTTATTGGCAAATCAAGAGTATTACTGGACTTTGCATACTTAAGAGTAAATGAATCGATTTTTTCACCATAAATAAATCCATTAAACTTCTCAAGTCTATAGTATTTGAAAAGAAAATTTGCACCATATAAAGAGAAAAGTAATGGCTTTTACAAGATAATGGGAAGAATTTGCTGATTTGTATTTTTTGTTATAGTCTTTAAAGATTGACTTGAAATTTCTAGAAAGCCTTCATATCATAAAGAAACAGGTGAGGAGAGTGTGGATTTAAACCTTTCATTTTAGCATAGCATAAAATTTCTCCTTGACTCATTGCTATTTTCATCATTAAGGGATAGCCTTTGCCAATTTCCATTAAAAATTCATTATCAATCTTTCCTACAATTTTTGAAAATTTTGATAAATATGGAAATGGAATAGCAGGACTAATTTTTCTTGAAAATTTCATGAATATCCTCTTTCCTTTAGGTCACGAAATCCGTTCCCAACACGAATTAAAGAGTAATGTCTGGATTGAAATTTAATCTCTATAGAATTAAGAGTCATTGCTACTGTATAGTGTCAACAATAAGATTGGCAAAGTCTTTCGTTACATATATGGTAATGATATTTTATAGAGATCTTGAGATATAGTAAAACTTTGTGGTAGAAAATATGGTGAAACTTTAGCTTTTTCCTTGAATTATTTTTATTTTTGTTCTTTTATGAATGGTTTTTATTGATAAATATAAATTATCGCTGAATCTATCATGCATAAAAACAATTGAGTCATTTTTACATGCAATAGATATCCATTCGGAGAAATTTCTAACAGGCATAACTATTCGAAGCGAAAAAATTTCATTGATAAAAGAGAAAATGATGGCTGATGTGAATAATGGAGAGTTTGCTGATCTATATTTTTTGTTATAACCTTGAAGACTTGATTTGAAATTTCGAGAAAGACCTCATCAGATAAGGAAGCAATTAAGAAGATTATGAATTGAAAATCTCTCCATTTAACGATTTTAAGTTTGAGCATCCTCCTTAAAATAATATATAATAAATTTTTTAAATTCAAATTTTAGATATTGTTATTTATTTAAATAAATTTAAATTATTGAAAATCTTTACTCCTTCCGTATTTTCTTTATACAGAATAATATTTTCGATAGTTTAATAAATAAAATAAAAAAGCTCCAAAAATGAATTTATTAGAAGATAAAATGGAATACTATCAAATACGAAACTATGCCAAAAATCAAATTTATTTCTAAAAATTGTTTCATTGCATATAAACCACAAAGATAGTCAGCATTAAAATAGAGACTTCTATTTCCAGCTCAGTGATGCTTATAGGTCTAAAAAATTAAATTTAATTTAATTACAGAAAAGCTATATATAAAAGGGCATTAATGACTAAAAGAATTGAATTTTGAAAAGGATAAAAATTTAATTGATTATTAGACAAAATTAATGGTTAATTCCAAAAAGATTTGCATATGAAATTCAATTTTAATAATAAAAATTGTAGAAGGAAGGATGAAAAAGATAACTGATTGTGATATAGTAGATGGATTCGATGCTTGAATGTTAGATGAAGGTATATCTAATCAAGAATGCTTAGAAATTCTAGGTAATGAATGCAGCACTCAATCAACAACAGCTGTGATTGACGATGACCAGCCAGCAATTAAAACGAACTTAACTAAAGGGGTAAAAAAATCAGGTCGAAACCCAGGAGACGACACCAAATTGCTTAGGATGAGACTTCATTATAAAGCTTAAGTCAAAATTAATTTTTAGAAATAAATTTATGCTATGCTATGCTATGCTATTAATTAAGCGGCGACAAGCGCCACCGAACGGCCTTATGGCCAATTTCTTCCTTCAGGACCACTTTCTTCAGGATTTCCTTCTTCAGAATTTTCTTCTTTAGGATTTGCTTTTTCACTAAATTGGATTTGCTCCTTCAGGGTTTGCTTCTCCAACATTTTCTTCAGGATTTGTTTCTTCAGGGTTTCTTCTTCAAGATCCGTTTCTTCAGGATTTGCTTCTTCAGGATTTGCCTCTTCAGGATTTGCTTCTTCAGGATTTGCTTCTTCACCAAACCTGGTTCAAATTGCTTATTGAGTGCCTTTTTTATTTGGCATAATTTTGCAGTTTCCAAATTACCAGACCCTTCGGCATTTTGGAACTCCTTGGATTTTGGCCCTTTGGACTTGAGTTTTCTGGGCTTGGGCTTTTGGGCTTGGACTTTTTGGGCTTGGGCTTTTTGGGCTTGGACTTTTTGGGCTTGGGCTTTTTGGGCTTGGGAAATTTGGGCTTGGGATATTTGGGCTTGGGATTTTTGGGCCTTGGATTTTTGGGCTTGGGATTTTTGGGCTTCTATCCCTATTTCGACAGGTGTTGACCTTAATCCTGCGGCTGTCATTAATTCTCCGTTATCCAAGATTTCTCCGATCTGCTGCGCAAGTGCAGCCTTCACCATCTCTTCCCATTCAATTTCTTCTTCCAGTTCTTCCTCAGATCTTCCATCCTCTTCCCCATAACCTCCATCTATTTCTTCATCTTCTACTTCTTCCTCTTCCAAAAATCGCATTTCTTCTTCTCAGATCTCGATTTCATCGAGAATTTCATCATAAATACTGTCATATTCATCAAATTCGCTAGATGAATCAAAATCCTCGCAAGAGTCTCAGCTAACAATTTTAGATGCAAAAAAAAACCCTAAAAAAGCACCCAAAAAAGAGTATGTAAGGTGTCAACTTATTAGAAACCATAAAAAGCTGAACCGTCTTATCAAAACTAATAGTTTTCCAGATAAAACTATGTGCAAATTTAACGAAGATAATGGCGAAGCCTGTAGATTATACGGAATTTTAAAGGACATTTATAATAAAAACCAAAATGTTCTTGAAGTAGAATCTCAGACAGAATCAGGGCCAATGACTGATGGCAAAAGTAAAAGAAATGCAAATCCTGCTCGAATTAAAAATTCAAGCACAGCCCAAAAAAGTTTTAACACTGAGTATATTCAATCTTACTTCAGAAATGAACCAGTAAAGCAATCGTTTTTTTACTTTGTGGAGCTGGTTTTTTCTGACCCTAATCCAGAAATTTTGTGTGAGAAATTCGGTTTTTGTTGCTGCTTATCGCAGACTCCACAGGAGCATAGTTATAAATGCTGCAAAAACTGGGAGGAGCTTAAAACATATGTGCAAATTAAAATGCTTGAGGATTTGAAAATCGCTGCTTGAAAGCCAAATGGCTTAGTTCTAAATAAGGCACCAAAAATCATAATTGAAAAAGGACCTGAAGAAGATATTTTTGAGGAGGAGGACTTTATTCAATTTAATACAGATTTTGAAGAAATAAATATTGAAGAAATATTTTTTGAAGAAATTAAATTTTCAAAATTTGGCATTTAAACTTTGTGTTAAATAAATGTTGGTTAGTGTTATTTATCATTTCATGTTTAATAAGGCTTTTCATCTATAATGACATAATAAAATCTCTAAGCAATCCTATAATAAAATTTACAAGCATCATATGATATTTTTTATAATTTATAATAATCCTGCATTTAATTTATAATATTAAGAATTAATTTCCCTAACATGTACAACTGCTTTTGGGAACAGACCTTCAGCTTCCAAGCTTCTTTCCTTGTCATCAAGCACTTTCGGAGGAAACCCAGATACAATATGGAATTGATTTTGAATGTCCAGCGTTTCAATAAAATCATACACATTTTCAATCCTATCACCCTTCATAAATCTTCTTTCAATCTTTTGCCCATTTGGCATTCTTAATGATAAATGCGCAATTTCAGGACCTTCAGGTGGTTCTTCTTTGACTTTTCTCTTTTTCTCTTGCTTTATTTTTTCTTTTTCTTCTAAAATACGCTTCTGCTCCTCTAACTCTTGTTTAATTTTGGCTTGCTTTTCTCTTTCAGCTTTTTCTCTTTCTCTAACAATAGCTTCTGCTTCTTTAAGCTCTCTTTCTTGTTGTTCTCTAATTAGCCGTTCTTCTTTTAAATGAGGATACATCATATCAGTAAAAGCGACTACATTATTTTCTAGAAATTCTGCAAGCCTTTGTACAGTAACCATTCCTTCAATTTTATCAAGGATAAGTGGCTTTGATGAGTCATCAACTTTTACGACAGCGAAACAAGGGTAGCTTTGAATTGATAAAACTACGTTTGCGGTTCTGCCATCGCTTGAATTCATTTCGACACCTCATGCAATGAAAGAGTCACTTATTATACCTTTTATTAAACTGTTGCTTAGGACATCTCTTAAAAACTCATTAGAAGTATCAACCCCACACACAAACATCAAAAGTGGTCGTTTTCGTTTTTGCGATTCTGATAAAACTTCTTGCAAGAATTTTTTGCTGAATGGAACATTTGAGTTGCTTTTAGTTGCTGATGCTAGTCTTTGGATAAATCTTACAGCGCATGGGTTTTCTTTAGGTTCGGATATGGTGAATGCACTCATGATTTTGCTAAAAAATGACTTAGAAGCTCTTGGAGGAGGAGGAGAATAAAAGTCTGGTTCAGGATCCACTAATCTTTCAGGCTGAGACGGAGGGGGTTGATGCTGAAATGCAAAATATGTGTTTGAAGCTGCTGTTACATCCCAATTGTGGCGAGAAAGAAAGTCAATCCCTACATTTGGCTCGTAATTGTCTGTTATTGCTTGGAAATTCATCAAAGCTTCTTCTTGCAGTGGAGATAGGCTAGGTGAATACATTTTAATAAATATGGAATATTAAAGAATATCTTAATAAATAACAACTATTTAATTCAATCTCCTTATATTCAACTTAATGACTTTTATTAAACTATTTTTGAGTATTAGATAATCCTTCTTACAAAAAATAATAATGGAAAGGAGCAGAGTTCCCATGATTTTTGTTATAAATGAAATAATAATGAAAAGTGTTAAACATTTTCTTATATAATTATATATTCATAATTTAATGAAAGGAACAATTTTGGGAATTTATTATAAATGGCACAGAGTGATTTAGATTACCAGCTTAATAGGCTACTAATTGGACCTCAGATAGGAATGCTACTATTTTCAGCTTTAGAGCTCAATATCCCAATATTGCTTGCTGAAGGGCGTAAGACTGCAAGACAGCTTTCTGAATTGACATCAACTGTTTCTGATAAACTGGAAAGAGCTTTATTGCAGCTTGTATCTGTCGGACTATTTTCTTATGACTCAAACACTAATATCTTCTCTAATAGTCCTCTATCAGAACGTTTTCTTGACAAAAATCTAGCCAATCTTTACAAATTTAGCTTATCCCCTTGAAAATTGGAAACCCTCACATGCATTCCTGGCTGTTTATCATCAAATTCTACTGCTCCAGAACTTAAATTTCACCAAAGTATGGACGAATCAATGCGTTTAATTCCTGGAACATTAGAAATCTATCATGAAGGTATGGCAGGTGTTACAAATTTAAATTCCCGAGAAGTTGCATTAGCAATAGATTTAAGGAATTCTCATAAAATCATTGACATTGGAGGAGGTGACGGAACACTATTAGTAGAACTATCAAAAATATTCCCAAATCTTGAGTTCACATTGCTTGAACAGCCGCAGATTAGAGATATCGTATTAAAAAAAATAAAAGAGGCAGAAAAGCAAATCAATTTTATTGCTGGGAGTTGTTTTGAGACTATTCCTTCTGGATTTGATACTCAAATTATTAAGCATGTCCTTTATACTTACCCTGATGACAAAGTTATGGAAATTTTAGGAAAATGCAGACAAGCCTTGAATGCTGGGGATAGGCTAATTATAATTGAGCTCATGCTTGAGAAAGGCCAATCTACTTTGTTTGAAAGATATCTTGATGTACATTTGATGATCTTGAATAATGGTAAAATCAGGTCAAGAGGACAGCTAGAAAGCTTGCTAGAAGCGAATCATTTTAGAGTAGTGAATTTTTCTAGTGCTGGGAATGAATATGTGTTGGAATCCGTCGCTGTTGAACACACAATTCACTAATTCTAATAAATAATGCTTTAATGAGACTTGTAAATTTTTTTCTTCATGTTTACCTTACTTTGATATCTTCAATGACCTAGATTTATGAGAGTTTCATAACCTAATAATTATAATCTCATAATAATAATTTATAATGAAAACAAGATCAAAAAATATTTCAGTCCTTTTTCGAGATGGAATATCCCAATCTCATATTAAAGGTGTAAATAGGCTGCAAGCCTTTGACAATCATCTTTTCTCAGCTGGCAGAGATGGGATTGTTCGACAATACGATCTAAACACTCTTGAAATCGAGCACGCTTATGATAGGCACATTCACTGAGTAAGTGATATACAAATTGATGCAACTTTAGGACTTCTTTTTTCCTCTTCATATGACAGCACTATTGGTATATGATCTCTTCAGTCCTCAGAATTTGCTAGTGATCCAATCCGTATCATTGAAAATCATAAAGACTATATTCAGACACTTAAATACATCCCATCCCAAAGAATTTTATATTCCGGTGGTCAAGACTATACTCTTATCAGATGGGAAATTTCGAATTTAGATCAAATAAGGTCTATAAGAGTTCTAAACACACATGGCAACTCTATTTGGTGTATAGATGCTGATGAAACAGGAGAGTTGATAGGGATGACTTTTTCGAATAACGTAAGAAATATTCAGACTCCCAAAATAATGGACACTAGAGGAGCCAAAAATATCATTGACTTAAGAGGACATACAGACCATGCAAGAAAAATCATAATAAGCCCTGATGGAAGAAACTGCTTGACAGCCGGAGCAGACAAGATGATAAAATTATGAGACATAGGCACACACAAAGTAATTGAGTCATTTCATATACATTCTGACTCAGTAAATGCACTAAGAATGGACTGAAATACTGGGACTATGTAAAGACTATTTAGATTTTCTGGAGATCGGCATGGAGATGTATTCAAAACTGAAGTTAATTCAAAAACATCTGAAAAACTAGCAGAAAACAATTTTCCTGTACTAGATGTGCTAGGCATTAATAGTGATATCTGGATATCAGATACAAATGGGGACATTAAATCAATACAATCAACTGAAACAAAAACAATAAAAAGTTTGCCACATATAAATAAATATGAAGTATGTGATAACAAAAAATGAATTATTACAAAAAATTCAGAAGGAACTACACAAGCTTGGAACATACTGACTGGAGAATCAGAAAAAACAGAAAACACCTTTGAAGAAGCTGTTGCAGCTAAAAATTCAGGAAAAGCGACTCCCAGCTGATTTTCAGTGAATATTCATCTTGGGAGCCTCATGCTTGAGTTTTCTCACAGTGACAGTCATATGGCTGAAGAAGATTCTAACGGGAAATTAATAAATTATGGTTCTGTGTTTATGAAACGAGTTTTTCACCATTGATTACTCAAAGAAGAACAGAAATACAGAGAAGCCAACCCTAATGCTCCTCAAAGGATATCTATTTTAAATGAAAGCACTTCTGAGCTCGAAAAATATGTCCTTATACTGATACAAATAGCTGAAAATATCATTGAAAGTATTTATCGATGCCCAATAAATAAGCTTGACACCGATGAAAATTTGCCAGACATTCCTATGTGGGTGCAGAGGCTAATTTTTAGCTCAAAATATAAGCACTAATAATATCTATTTTTTTCTGAGAACTTTGCAAGACATTAACCTAACCTAAACTTACTTATCCCATTGGATTAAATAAAAAGTTAATTAACTAATTAATTCATATTGAATGATTTGTATTTTTGACTGAGCACTTCGCGTACATCAGCTGTACCATGCAGCTCGTCAAGTATATCAAGGGTTCTATATAACTCTCTATCCATAATATCATTATACCATGAAACAATTGGAATCCCATTAGTAGGCTGTAGCGAAAATGCTTGAACTGAGTTATCAACAATGATAACTTCTCTTAAATCTCTTCCAAGCACCTTCAGGTCTTTTACAAAGGTCCCATTTGTTTCCACACAGCTCTCTCTGTAGAATCGGTATTTCATAATTTTCATTTCTGGGTCAATAAACTTCAACACCTGCTCTGCATAGATTTTATGGGATGCTGTGAACAAAACGACTTCAAACTTCTCAGCCACAGCTTCTAGAAAGCTAAACAGGCCAGGTCGGAAACTTACATAGATGGAGCAAGGCCTTTCGTCAAAAAAAATGTTGACTATAAGGTTTGCTGCAGGGATTGGCTTTATTTCGCTATGAACCAGTGTCTCATCTAGGTCCAGCACTAAGGTAAGTCTCTGTGCTCGACGAGTTTTCATAGGCAAAAGATACTTTATAGCGTCTATATTCATAGGTTTCAGTCGTTGAGAAGAGCTGTCTTCTTGCTCAGTTTCAGTGTCCATAGTTTGGGAATCGTCTTCAATTTCGATATCAGCAGTTTCATGATTTTTTTCACAAAGAGGGTGAAGCGGCTGCAATCCGGGGTATTGTTGGACTATTTCTAGAGTGTTTAAGGAGGTAATGAGACAGCTCCCATCAGATTTTACTAGGCTGATTTGTTCTTGAACTGGAAAATCCATTTTTAAATTATATTCGTCTAATTTTTCCATATTTTATTATAATTTTTAATCGGATTCGGGTTTTTTTAAATAAAGAATCTTCATTTTCATTAAATTTTCTGATAATTTTTTTAAATATTATTATGATATTATTAATATCTTCCTCCTTTAGCAAAAGGTTTATCAAAAAATCCTAATAATTCACGAATTAACAGAACTTTCATGCTAAATTATAAGCTTTAATGCATTATTATATAATTCAAATTTCATTTTTCTTCTCAATTATTTAAAAATTTAAATCCTCATTTTTTTTCACAACATAATTTTACCTTTTTCACTAGCGCAATTAACTGCAATCAATATATATCAACTCTCCCAAATGATATATCACAATTACTGATCCAGCTTTTTACTATTAAATTTCATTTTGTTCATAAAATTTCTTCTGGCTTGCAATGCAGGATTATAAAATGGTGCTTTTTACATTTGCCAAGCAGCTTGGTCGCGCTATCATCAGAAGAAAGGCTTACACTCCTTTTATGAAGCCATCTTCATTAGGATTCAACCTCTACAAAGCATTTTCCTCAGCCCCAGTGTCCGCCTTAAGACAATTCAGCACATCCGGCGAGGGTACTAAAGATCAGTCTTCAGGAGAATCCTTTGAGCCACGAACTCCTCAGCCTGCTTTCAACAACCCAGATACCGATGTTTTCATGGGTGGTATTGACTGGGCTGCCCAAGAAAAAGAAATCAAAGAATTTTTCACTGGATTAGGAGAAATCACTATAAGAATTCCTAAAAACCCAGAAGGCAGATCAAGAGGTTTCGCATTTGTAAGATTCAGCAGTGCTGAGTTTGCCAAAAAAGCCCTTGAAAACAACGGGAAAATGTTACTTGGAAGACCCATCAAATTAGCCCCAGCTGGAGAAAAGCCAGTCACCAAGAACAATAAGCTCTTTGTCGCTAACATCAGCAACTCCGTAAACCAAGAAACTTTGACCCAGCACTTTTCACAGTATGGAAATGTTGTAAGCACTAAAATTGTTAATGACTCAGAAGGAAACCCTAGAGGATTTGGCTTTATTGAGTTCGAAAACTCTGAGGATGCCTTAAAAGCATTGAAATCTTCAGGAGTGGAGCTCGATGGAAGAGCTTTGGTCGTCAATATTTCACTGCCTAGGTCAAGAGCTACCAGTCGTGGCGACAATTATGGAACCAGAAGAGAAGGCTATGAAACAAGAAGATCGGAAAGGTTTGATGATGACTTTGAAGAAGGAGGCAGAAGAGGAGGATATGGAGGAAGAGATGATCGTGAAGGAGGCAGAAGAGGAGGATATGGAAGAAGAGATGATTATGAGGAAGGTGGAAGAGGAGGATATGATGGCAGAAGAACAAGAAGAGAATATTAAGCTTACCATTGAAAGTAATTGAAAATTAGAGTTTTATAGGTTTGCATAGGATAGCAATTTAAAATTCATTTATAGTTCAAATAATGTCAGATAACACGGCACTCATAGAATGGTCTCGAAATACAAACTTCCACGATTCAGTCCCTGCGCCAGATAAAACACGCAGATCAACTGCTAGCATCCCATTTATGCTCATTTTGCATGGTCTTGAAGGGGCTCAAGTCCCAATGGAGTCTCTGCAGTTTTCGATAACGTTTTATAAAAAATCAGAAAGTACCTTCTTTGGGAGAACTTTTGTATTTGGCCAAGAACTGGTGGTGTATTATCATACTACAATTACTGATGAAGATGTTGAAGCTGTATGTGAAATTTTAGAAATTACACAGTCAGCTAATAATGTTATAGGAAGAAAGCCAATAGGATGGACTAGACTAATCTGCTTCAAAGAAAATGAACGCCAAAAATCTCCTTTATACTCAGGAAGTTTGAGAAATTTGACCATTTCTCAGAATCCTTTACCTAAGCCCGGGTTCTTTTTGAATTATGAAATACAAGCTTTTGAAGAGCTGCGAATCGTATATGGACTGCTCCCACCAGACACTTTTTGTGGCCCACATGAAATTCTTCCTGGGGTGGCTGGGAGATATCTGCCTTCCAACCCTGCTGAACACATTGCACTTGGCCCAACAGCAAATTTATTTTTGAAAAATATTGAAATACCAAGAGCACAAGAAATAGAAGACAGAATAAAAAGCTTCGCTGAAGCCTGAAGAAAAGAAGCATTTGGAGCTGACTCTCGGCCTGTCAGAATAACTGAGCTTAGAGTTACTGTTGGTCTCCATAACTCATGGCACTATTTAGGAGGAGGCGGCCCAGAAAGTGTAGCTTTCTTGAAAAGATTTGAAGACTCCTTTGTCGCTTCTACACTAATTACTCTAAGGGATGCTGCTATTGACCCATTAATCGCTATTGTCTTTGAGCTTGAATGTGCTTTAGAAATTCCTAAGCCAGGCGCACCAGGTGAAATGCTAAAAGTAGCCCTTGCATGGGCTCCTCATTTGAATTTTAAAGAAGGCGACTATAACGTGTTTATGATTCCAGGCCCAGGAAGAAGTGTGTCTGGGAAAATGCTTTGGGGTGTAAGCCTAGATATTCAAGTCTTCTTTAATCTGTCCATGAAAGAAGGATCAGCTCCTATGGTGCAAACTCAATATATTACAAGCATTAAAGAAGGAAACCCAGAAGATGATTTGAGGCATAGACAGGAACAAGCTAATTTGCAGAGAAAAATACAGCAGCTAGAAGCTGAGCTTCAAAAAGCAAGGACAATGCCACAAGCAGGTCCTCAGCTGATACCTATACCACGACCATCAAGCCCTCCTCAGCTAACTCAAATTCAAAGTATCGAAATTAGGCCATCACAAGCTCAAACTATTCAAAGACCAGTCATGACCCCTGTAATGCAACCTCAACCTCAATATCAAACTCAAAACATACAGTCTGCATATGACTCTAACGTTGATTTCAGCTACATTGATGCCATAGCTCCTGTGCCACTCAATGGACAAAGACCTGAAACATCTTTTGCTACTATGCCTTTAGACATGCCCAGAGCACTTAGTCGAGCTGACAAAGCCCGCCTCGTCAGAGCAGGAATTAGAGGTCTTATGGACAATGAAGAATTTACTGGAATTCGGCCACGGCTTGATATAGAAGCTCAAGACCCTTTAAAAGCTGCAAATTTTGTCATCCAATTTCTTGCATACCGTCCTCCAGTACGAGGGTCAAGAATGCCTAGCCGAGTCTGCTTCGGAGTCAGATTTTATGTATTTCCTCACAGTATGACTGAGCCAGTGACTATAAAAACAGGTGATGCAGGAGTTCCTTGGGTCCTTGAAAAAGATGGCCCGAATCCTGAGTTACTTATGAAGTTTGAAGTGGAACCTCCTGCATGGGACCAAGTGGATTTTGCTAAATATCTAATGAAAAAAAGCTTAAGTATTGAAGTTTGGAACGCAGAAAGCCACATTCATATAGGGAATGCTAAGATAAATCTTGTAGAAGTTGTTAGGCAAGGAAAAGCTAGTGTTGTTTCTACTAAAGAGTATCCAGTGTTCGATGAAAATAAAGAGCAGATTGGCTCTTTGCAGATTTTATTGAGAAATCAAGGGATAGCACCATCAGTGAGACTTCAGCCTTCTCAAGATGCGTTGAAGCTAACAGGCCCACAAGCAAGACATAAATATAAAGTAAGAAGTAAAGTACTTGTGCCGCTTCCAGATGAAAAACCAATTGCAATTGATAACGAAGACCAAAGAAAAAGGCTGAGAGTTATGGAGTTCAGAAAATCGCAAACCCAACAAATCACAAGTGAGGACTGAGACAAAGAAAAACTATTAAAAGAAATTTCTATTATCAGAGAATCCAGAAAGCCAATGGCCATAAAACAAGCTTTAAGAGAATATATGAGCACAGCAGAAAAAATCCACGCAAGAGTTGGGCAGGCTTTTACATTCCAATACATGCTGAGAAATCCACAAATAGGAGAAGAATGCTTTAGCGTTATTATAGAAGATAAAGAGCTTAGCGTTGTCAAAGATGTATCAGAATGGCAATGGTGGGTAAATCATTTCAACTATGATAGACCACTTGAATATGATATGATAACGCCAGATAACTCTATAATATTAAGACCTGGGGAGTCCTGTCCTATTATCTTTAAATTCATTTCTTGGAATCCTCAGCCAAAAATGATCACAGCATGGATCCACCAAAGCAAAGGCTCCCCAATCTGCGCAATGGAACTAGAAGTAGTCCCTGAGTCTTCACCTGTCGACCAAATTTTGCGTTTCTATGAATGTGAAAATCGCACTGTCAAGCTTGCCATCCCTCCTCTTTACAGCTCTGAAACACTAACTAAGCCAATCCTGCATTGCAGCCTAGATAAAGCTATAGTCCAATGGGAAAATGAGCGTGAAATCAGTGTCGAGCTAAAAACCCCGCCAGCCCCTAACATTTTAAGCTTCAGCTTAGTCGCATATGATGACCCGTATTGCAGTGAGGTTGTCGCAAACTGGGAAATTAAACTTCACTCCTTAGTAGGAGTTGACGTAAATGTAACCATGGGTCAAGCAACTGCTATAAGACTAGCATGCCCAGGAGATGAAGCTCGAACTGTTGCTTTATTTAGTTCAAAAGATAATTCTGTGTTTTTCCCATCACCTCATGATAAACCATTCACGTTATTGCCGAGAAGTGTAAATAGTTTACCTGTTATGATTAGATCAGACACTCCACAAATACAAAGGGTAAGGGTGCATTGTGTGGATATTTTCCATAGACAGTTGGTGCATGCATGGATTATTAGGATTGAGAGCTCTGCAGCAACAATTACACAAATTTATGAAGTTAAATGCAAACTGGGGCAGCCAACAGATAAAAGGGTGCTGTTTGTGAACAGAAGCCAGTCTTGGGCTATTTTCCACTTTAGATCGTCACATCCAAATGTACTAGAAATTAAAGAGCCAAGAATTTCATTGGAAGGAGGAGCGAAAGGATACTTATGGGTGCATGCTCCAGCAACTTCACAGCCTAATCCAGCTGAAGTGTGTGTATTTGCGACGGATTCTGAAGAAAATATTTTTGAGTGCTTATTATTTAAGATTGATTACGAATAAACTTAAATGAAAATTTATAATTAAAATGGATAAAGATACTAAGCTTATGATAGTCTATGCATCAGTGGGTTTTGTTTTAGGAGTGATTTCTTTCGCTGCCTTTTCTAAGCTATCAGAATGCTGCGATGAAAAAAAGGCTTCAGACGAGCAACTACCAGAAGCCAAGACCTCTCCTCCTACGGCTCATAATTCTAAATTCTAGCTTAACATATTATTCGATCAGATATTTTATTTCCTATTATTAATAAATTTTAATCAGATATTAAGCTTCAGAAGGATTAATTTATGAAATATTAAGGAAATTGCTATAAAGATGGATTATTTAGATCAGCTCCCAATTGATGGCTTCAACCATGATCTATTTGAAAGGAATAAAAACCTTTTAGACCAAGGAGTCGCTCCCAAGCCTTATACCAAAACTGGAACAACTATTGTAGGATTAATGTATGAAGGCGGAGTCGTTTTAGGTGCAGACACCAGAGCTACAGGAGGATCAATGGTCCTAGACAAGATGTGTGACAAACTACATATGCTAGCTCCTAATATTTTTGCTGCAGGAGCTGGTACAGCCGCTGATTTAGAGCATGTCACTCTCAACATAGGCTATCAGCTTGAATTACTCAGATTATATTCAGGTCGGCAAAGCAGAGTAATTACTGCGATTACTTTGCTGACAGAGCACTTGTTTAAGTATGGAGGGAACATCGGTGCATATCTAATTGTAGGAGGAGTTGATGCAAGCGGCCCACAGTTGTTTATGATTTCTGCTGATGGGACTTATCGGCATCATCCATTCCATACCATGGGGTCTGGAAGCTTAGCAGCTATGAGTATGTTTGAGACTGAATACAGAGACCATATGACTGTAAGGGCTATTTAGAAAGAAGAAGCTATGCAATTGGCCGCAAAAGCTGTGGAAGCTGGAATTTTCAATGACTTAGGGTCAGGAAGCTCAGTTGATTTGGTCGCTGTGGATAAAGATGGGCATGACCACAAGAGAACACTTAGAAACTATAATCACAAGGCATATAAGAGCACAATTGAATACAATTTCCCAAGAGGAGTTACTCGTAAGTTTTACCTTAGCTGTCAAGAAAGAGTATCCTTTAGTTATAACTGAAGTCTCAGCAATGGATCTCGAGTAGAAAATTATCAATTAGTTAACGTTTTCATTAAAATTGTCTTTTAAATCATTGAAAATCATAAGTGAAACCATAATTCAATTTCATCCAAAAACATATAAATAGCAACTACTGATAGGAAAAAGGTCAGAAAATTAATAGGAGCTTATTTTTTAAGAAGAAATTAATTAAGTTTTGCTTAACATAATTAAGCAAAGCTTTTTTAAGCTTAAGCTGATAAGAGCCTAGCAACTAGTGCTTGAAGCTCATGTTCGTCAATAAGCCCATTTCCATCGACATCAAGTCCTGTAAATTCTTGGTCGAACTGTTCGTCAGTAAGGGGACTCATCCCATGCTCAGCAATCATTTTCGCAAGTGCAGTCTTGAACTCTTCTCTATCAAGAGCTCCTGATCCATCAGTATCAGCAAAATTGAAGATGCCCTTAGTTACTTCAGCTACCCGAGCTTGATCGACCATTATTTAATTATTATCAATGGTGGTTTCTGGTCCTTATATGGACAATAAATAATTATTTCAGACCAACTTTTTGATTTTTATGAGTTTTCAGTGTCAAAAATCATGAGATTTGATTGCTTATTATGTATTACAAGTAAAAATAAAAACCAAAAAGAATTAATTTTTTCACCCCAATAAATTAATTATTAAACTGAAAACTCCCAGTTTCTTCTCCAAATGCAGAAAAAATCTAAAAAATTTTCAATTCATTAGGCATGAAAACTAGAAAAATTAGATATCACAACAATTAAATCCATTTTAATTTATTCACCTAGAACAGCAAATAAAAGAAACAATTAGGATCAATCATGACTCACATCTCTGGAGAGCTTATCTTTCTTATCTTTTTTATCTTGCTTAATAAAGATTATGTATATCCCATCAAATCTAAAGAAAAGTTATAAAAAATTAATTTTATTTAGTTGATAAATTATCTGCCTGATTATTTTGATTGATATCAAAAAAATACCCAGCAAATAAATTTTGTGCAGTGTTTGAATTAAGCAAAGTCGCGCTTTGTTGTAGAGCTTCGCTGTCTGCATCCTTCCATGGATCATCAGAAAGCTGAAGTCTCATATCAAAGTTTTCTTCGCCTTGGTTTGGTATAAATGGGGAAACCAAAGAACGAGCTTCAACCTTTGCCCATTCGAAGTCCTTAAATCAAGGATGTTCTTTTACTTCAGTAGGACCATTAAGTCCTAGTCTATTTGTGGGCTTTCTTTGTATGAGCTATATATCAGTTACTTTATTAATAAAATCAGCTGACTCAACACTCCAGTCTTCTGGAATTTCGTTTCTTTTTATTTGTACTTGCCTTGCTAATATCTGATCTCTTATTTCTTTCCTAGATTTTCCGAGATATGGTCTTCTACCGCACATGAATTCATAAGCAATAATCCCAACAGCAAAATAATCAGCAGCAACTCCATGATTTTGCCTGCACATGACTTCAGGAGCCATATACCCTGGAGTTCCGCTGGTATCTTTTGCGTTGTCAGGATTCCAGACTCTTGCAATTCCGAAGTCGGTTATCCTTACATATCCTCTATTATCCAGTACCAAATTTTCTGGTTTGATATCTCTATGCAGCACACCGTTGGTGTGTAAAAATTCCAGCCCAATGATAATACATGCTACAAAAAATTTCGTTTGTTCTTCAGTAAATTTTTTATGTTTTCCTAGCTGAAATCTTAAGTCTCCGCCTGTTAATAAGTCCATCACTAAATACAGATTATCCCGATCCTGAAATGCATATTTCATGTTCACTATAAAAGGATGTTTTAGCATGGACAAAAGTCTTCGCTCGTTTAAAACTGAATTTACGCTTTTTTTGGCGAGGATTCTGGCTTTTGCCATTTCTTTCATTGCAAAGATTTCTCGAGTTCTTTTTAATTCCACCCTTCAGACTTTTCCAAAGCCACCTTTGCCAATGACGTATTGAAATTGAAAATGAGTCTTCGAGATTGAGACTGTTGGATCGGGCTCTTCAGATTTAAAATTGCAACTTCCCATTAGATAAATATATATTGGAAATTTTTTATATTTTTTAAAATTATTATTAGCCTCTCACAAGCCTATTCATCACATCTCTAGAAGCTTTTAATAGCTGCACTGCATTATATTGAGGAGGAATGCCTACTCTTAGTTTTGGAATTACATCTCTGCACTGCTCAATAACTTTTTCTTTTATCGTAGAATTTTCGTCGATTGCACTTTGCTTCTGTGCAGAAAATCCAAAAATTTTTTGTTCAAGGACGACTTTTTCTTCATCAGTTTGTTTTACTTTTTGCCTGAGTCCAACCACAGCAGCTTTTTGGCTGTTAAGCTCATTTCTGGCTTCTAACAGTTCTCTGTCTCTGGTTTGTAGCTGGATTTTTATTTCTCTGATTTCAGATTTTAGCCTTTCGCATAGATCTTTTGTAGTTTGGTAGTCTGCAGGTAGTTTGGGTTCTTGAGGTCTTTTTCCAGCCAGATATAACGCAGATCCTTGTCTTTGGGCTTCAATGTTGTGCTGCTCTAAGTATTCCACCTGCTCTTGGAGCTCTGCAACCTGTCTGGCTAAATCTTTTACTCTTTGCTTGTATTTTTCAGTTTCTGCTCTTTCTGCAGCTATTAAGTCTTCAGGAACATTGGCTTTTTGTGTCAACTGTTTGACTTTGGCTCTTAAAACCTCGATTTCAAATTCTTTTCCATCTTCTGTGTCCTTTCTTACAAGCTGCGCTTGCTGTGCTTTAAGTTCAGCGATTTCGTTATCTTTTTCTATTACATTTGTTTCCAGATCAGCAATTTTTGTATCTTTTTTTAAAAGTAAAGCATGAAGATCATGCAACTTACTATCAGAGTCTGTAGCATGAGATGCCATTTGTCCTTCTAGATCTCTAACACTTGCCAAGCTCATTGCAAGCTCTTTTTGCAGTCTTTCGATTTCTTTAAGGGATTTTTGCCTTTCTACCACATTATTTTCAAGCTTTTTCTTCAATCCATTTATCTGTTCTTGAGCTGCTTTTAGCCCAACTTGTAGTTCATCATGCCTAGCTAAAGTTTGTCCTTCAATGTGAGCGTTCTGATTTAACTGTGAAACTAGTTCTTCCCTTTCCACCGAAAGCTTATTTACTTGAATATCAAGTATTTCATACCCATTTTCTTTCAACTGCATACTTTGCAGTGCTTCGTTGAGCTTTTTATTTTGTTTTTTCAAGCTTTCTACAGCAGTTTCTTTAGATTTTAAATCAAGCTTTAAATTCTCAATTTCTTCTAATAGTTCAATAATTTTTTCATTTTGGAGAGGGTCAATATTTCTCATTTCTTCATTTTCTTCAAGGTCAGGAGGGTTTAAAATTCTATCTAAATCGTCTAATGCTTGTTCTGAAGACCGTTTTGATGTAGTTGAGAGCTTTCCTTTTAATCTTCTTATCTGGATTCTCATTTCTTCTCTGCTAAGAGGTCTGATACGAGGTGGGCCTTTATTAAGATACTCAATTATTTGTTCATCGCATTTTTCATCATCTCTTATAAGTTCTCTTAAAGCTTGGATAGCTATTTCTTGTTGGACAAGCTCAGTTTTTAATTTATCAATTAGTTTTGATCTGTTGCTTTCTTTATTCTGAGCTTTTGCCATTGCTGCTTGCTTTTTGAGTTCTTGAATTGAGTTCATAAGAGCTCGGACTTTTTGAGCGTGAAGCTTGTTTAGACTTTCGATTTTTGCATCAGAAGTATTATCTTCGCTCTGCAGTTTTGCAACGACTCCTTCCATTTCGTTGACCTTAAATTGAAGCTCGGCTGCTTTTTTCTTTCACTTTTCAGCTTCATCAACTCTTGACATTGAAATTTAAATAAAATTTTTAAATTAGGATGCACATTTGGAATGATTCCTCAGTAGCTGATTATTTTAAGCAGAACCCAGGCGCATTCTAAGCAGCATTTGCTTTTCTTTGTTTGCAATTACAAAAAAGTTAGGATTGATGATAATCGTAATTGCTTAATTTTTGTCTTTAGAAGACTTTTTTCAGAGCTTTGCATAAGTATTTTAAAAAATTTATTATAGTAATAAAAGAATAATTATCTCAAATCAAGATTTGCATCAAATGATAAAACGATGATCATTTAGAAGATATTTAAATATAGTCTTCGAGTTGACTATTTTTATATTTAAATATAGCTCTCATTCATTATTGGCACTTAATTTATTATATTTCCTTAATGAAGGCAATTCATTTAGAATGATATTCAAATTGTTTTTACACTGAATCAATTTAATTTACAATTAAGCATTATTAAAAAAAATACATTAAAATTAAAATAATTATATTTAAAAATTTTTGTAAACAAAATCCTCTGTTTTAAATTGGAATATTTTAATCAAGTTTAAAAGGGAGGTTGTTGCGAAATCAAACTAATAGTGCTAAAAAATTTGCTTGATATTTAATGAATATAAGTAAAAATTAATTTAACTTTTAGGATTTTTCGAAATCAAGAGTTTTCATCCTATAAGTAGGCTCGAAAAGATTACACATTGAAAACTTGGCATTAGAGAACTTAGCTCAAGTATTGCTAATTATTATGATAATATATATTTTTAGAAACACAATGGATATGGAAAAATACATAAATGATTCTATATAATATATTTCTTTATTAAAATAGTAATCTATAATATTAAACAAGTTAAGTAATTTAAATAAAAATTTGGTCCTTGGGTCCTTGCATGCCTCAACTCATTCTTATTTTTATCATCAGAGGGTAACTCTTATCAACTCCCATCAGAATTTCATATCTTTAGTTATCAAAAATATGTAGAAATGTATATAATCGCTGACTTGAAAAAGTAAAAGGAATCATTTGTTGAAAAGTCCATGTGCTTTCTCCCATCCTTTCTTTATATTATTTATTCATAATTGTATCTACCGACTCATCTTTATCGTTTGTAGCTCATATCTCTTTAGGACTTATAACAATATCTACTTCTGGGAGAGTATCAGTAGCAAGATCCATAAAGAATCCGTGATACTCAAAGGTAATAATTTTTGTATAACCCCCATAAGAGATATTAAATGTTTGCTCCAGAAAATATGGTGATACTTAAAAACATTTTTTGGTAAATTTTTTATTTGAGTAATATTTCTTGTCCTTCTTTTTAATCAATAAAGCCAAGGTATCACTGAATTCTGCATACTTAAAAAAGATTTCATCTTTTTTATTTGCTAAATAAGCATTCTAAAATCCTTTTTATTGGAACTATGATTTGAAAGGGAGAAGCTGCATTTATATACATAGAAATATGACAGTTTTAAAGAAGCAATTGAAAGAATTTGCCTTCTATATTTCTGATTATTATCCTCAAAGTGTGATCTGGAGCTTCAAGATAGTCTTCATCAGATAAGGACGATAGTGAAGTGAAAACGACTTGTAAAGCTTTAACTTAAACATTTGGCCCCTTTTATATTTATATTATATTTCAATGCTGAAATGATTGTTTTAGATATATAAATCAATGAATCTACATAATTTTTTAATTTTATAATATAAATTAGAATCTAAGCTAAGCAATATCTTCATCTTCTCAGCTTTACTCCACTAATTTAGAAGTATTAATTTGATAAATTCTGAATATTTTGTCAGAAAATATCTGTAAATTACTTTCACAAATATTGAATATGGATTCTCTATATTAATCTTATATATCTATTTTGAAATAATTCATTACTTACTCTCTCATGAATTAACACATTTTTCTACTATAATTATCATATCCTTATTTCAGCTAATAAAACGAAATGCATCACATTTTCTTTTATTATCTGATATTAATCTGACATTCTTATCAATCCCCATTTCAGCCTCACTTGTAAATATGATTAACAAGCCTTCGGTTATCGCAAGAGGTGGCTTAAAATTCATCGTGATGGATGCCCCATCTCAAGAAAACGCTGAAGAATATGCAGAAGAGCTGTCAGCCCAAGGAGTGGTCCATTTAGTTAGAACATGCGAAGGGAAGTACGATGATCGCATTTTCGAGAATAAAGGCATCAAAGTCCATGTAAGCTCTATTTAGGAACTTTATTTTACTGATGGATCTGCTCCACCAAGAAACAAAATTATTGAGTGGTTAGAACTTGTAAAGACGACTTTCTTTGAAGGAGGAAGCATTAAAAAGGTTTCGGAGAATACCCCAAGTATAGCTGTCCACTGCCTTGCTGGCCTTGGAAGAGCACCAGTGCTTGTCGCAATTGCTCTTATGGAGGCAGGACTAGACCAAAACCACGCTGTTAGCTTGATTAGGAAGAATCGGCCAGGAGCTTTGAATTTCTATCAAATACAATTTTTAAATGAATACAAACGAATTGGCTTTTTTAACAAATCTTGCTGTACAGTATTTTAGCGTGCTCATGAATAGTTAAAATTCAAGATTTACTCTAATTTAAGGTGTTTTTATTTGAATTCAAATATAGGAATTAGTTAGAATATATGTCTTTTTTGTGCTTGTATTACTCCTTTTAATATTAAGATAGCGCCGACTGCAATAATGACGAGCAGAATATAAATCCAATTTAAACTATAAGTTTTCTTTAATAAATATTGGATTTGTCCAGCCTTTTTTTCGACCATTTGTACAACAATTTCCAAGTCTTTGTCAGGGACTTGAGAACGCTTATACCAAAAATCAATGATCTTTTCAAGCCTGTTAGTCATTGTTCCTTTGTCAAGGTGCTTTTCAATCCCATTCAATTGTGAGTTCGCGAGATCCCTTTTCCTCTCAAGCTCTGAGTTAAATACATCAAGAATGGCAACATCAGTTATTTTATTAATTTTGCTATTGGCTCTCCTAGTCTTTATTGTATAATTTTTAACTGTTTGCATCATATTGGCAATTGTCTGGTTAAAAGAAATTTTTGCCAAAACATCAAATTGGTATTCCAAGTCTTGCTTTGTTTCAGTTAAATCTGCTAAAATATCGAGGACTTGAGCTTCTAATTCAGTGAAAGAAATTGTTATATCTATCTCTTGTGCTGAAACTATAAAGCCGAGTAATAGCAGAATTCTTATTATCATTTTTATTTCTTATAAACAAAAATATAATGCAATCTTTTATCTTCCCCTCAGAATTTTGCTTTTCATATAGTTCTTCATATTTTGCTTAAGAGTATTTTAAATTCAAGATTAGCTTAAAATTTATATGCTTAAAATCTGAAAGACTAATACTTATATTAATTATCTGCTAATAAAAATTAAATTTAATAGAAAAATGAGATGCTCTTATTATCTCAATTAAAAATTCACAAAATAGAAAAAATCAATTAAAACCTTTTTTATACTAAAAGCTTCTATAGTAGAGCACTATTCCTTAGATTTCGTTAGTAAAAATGGACTTTTTACTGATATAATTAAATAAGCAATAAAATCAGAAATTTGTAAAGACTTCAATTTGATCAATTTTTATAGTTACTTAAGATGGCAGAGCAAACACTTAATAAATCTCGAGAATTAATTCAACTTATTCCAAAAGACAAGTTGATTTTCCAACAAGGCCCCCAGAAAGTGACTACGAATCTCACATTAAGTAATAGCACTTCATATAAAATAGCCTTCAAGTTAAAAACAACTTCTCCATATGATTTCAACGTGTGTCCTTCCAAAGGATTTATTGCTCCATGCTCATGCCTGAAAGTTAGGATTGTTCTTTTACCGATTTCTGACGCGAATACACGGAGACATAAATTTCTTGTCCTAGCTAAATCTGTGACTTCTGAAGACTTCGCCAAAATTGATTGAAAAGATCCAAATATTGAAGTTCATAAATTAGGGGTTGCTTTGAAAAATTCATATACAGATGATATAAACATAGACTTAGATAGTGTTAGAACTTGTAGAAGCGAAACAATTTATACGGAAACTGATAAAAATGAAGTATTAGAAAGCATCGAGCCGTGAAAAGTGTTGAAAAAACGAAAAAGAAAAGGGAAGCGAAAAAAAGGGGTGAGATTTTGAAATCTTGATGTAATAGTGGCTTTTATACTCGGACTTTTAGTTGGATTTTTTGGGAAGTGTCTACTAATTGGATAAATGAAACTACTTTAATTTAACATTTATTATTAATAAATAGCTTTAATTAGGTAAAACTAAATATTTTATTTTATATAATAAGATAATAATATAATAAACCTATATATAAATTCAAGTCTATTTTATTTTGCATTTGCTATAGTCTTACCCAATTATTTTGCAATAAAATTGAGAAGAAAAATATTCTACTTTGCTCCTTTATAAATAAATGGAAAGACTTTCACTTAAATCTCAAAAGCTTCTAAAATAAATTGGGATTACTATATATAGGTAAGTGCATTGTTTAATAAAAGTTATCTTTTAGTTGTGCATGTTTTTTCAATTTAAATTATTAATGCTTAATAATCCTATTCATCTATTCAGAGTTGATTTTATTGCATATGAGCTCCCTCTGTTCAAAGTAAATTTTTACCCAAGATCTTATGATGTAACAATGAAGCTAAATCGAGCTATAGCAGACAAGCATCTTTATGACAACAATCTCATTCAGAATCCGAAATCTAGGATTTTATATAAAACCTTCTTTGATAATGCACCTTGGCTAGATTGTAGGCTAGAAGAAATGTATCCTGCTAATGTGAGATTTAAAACACTTGTTTCAGATATGGGTTTAGGAGTAGTGTTGTCAAGATTTAATAAAAGAAAACTTGATAAGGCTGTTAATGAGATATTTATAAATAATGCAGTAGAAGGAACAGATGCAATCTTTTACCCAAAGCCTTTTATATATTTTGCTACAACTGATGAAGTACTCAATGAAGTTGCTTATTCTTTATGCTATGCAAACAAAAGTAAAACAATTCAAAAAAATCTGCCTGATCTCCAAAAATTAAGGCAGGATTTATCGATATATAAGTATTTACTCCAAATTGCATACGCAAAAAATAAGGCTGAACTTTCCTCTTATATTTGCAAAGTTAATGAAGCACTAAAAGATCAAGAAAATGGTTTGGGGGTATTTTTAAGTTAGGCATTAGTCAAGCCTACGAAAAAGCAGACGGATCATTTGATACCCATGAGGAAAGTATACTTGAAAAAGCTAGCACGAGATATGGGGATTTCTGGCTCTTTTTATTATTTTTTAAGTAAGCTTTATTCAGCAATTCTTGCGTTAAAGAATCAAATATATTTACTCCCAGAAATAATAGAAGGTTTAGTTTAGATTAAAAGGAGAATGCATGTCTCATCATAATTTAGGAATTTAAATACATTATAAGGTGATTTATTAGATTCTGATATATTCATTTTTTTATGGACCCTCTAAAATTTCATGTTTAAAGCTTTTTTATACACGCAAAAAAACGTATTTTTTTGAATTTTAAATCTCTTACCAATGAGTATTGAAAAACCAAATCTTGACATAAAATTACTTAATTTTAATGAATCATAATAATTCTCTACCTATTTTTATGAATTTCATATTAACCCAAATTATATTTTCCCTAATAAATTGTATTTATAAGTTAATCCAAGATATGACATAAATACTTTTTAAGAAGAAATGGGACTTTGCTGTTCGAACCAAAGAACACACACACCAGAATTTTCACTTAAGCGGAAAACTTGTGTTAACAAAACCTATATCGAGATCGTCCAAGGTGATATCGCTTATGACAGCGTAGATATAATTGTAAATTCTACCAATTGTTGGCTCACCATGTGTGGCTCCACTAGCATTTTGCGACATGGTGGAATTAGTATTCAGAGGGAATGCAATGATTACCTCCAAAAGAAGCTATTAAAGGAGCGGAAAAGGACTGACATTCTGAAGAGAAAGAATTCTTCAATCAGCTCTTTGAAAAGCCATTCTAATGACGTTTCACACAAAGGTCTTAAAATAGGGGATGTTATCAGGACAAATCCAGGACATTTGTCATGCCAGCATCTTTTTCATGCTGTCGGGCCTATTTATGCTGATGGCAAACAAGGGGAAACTGATCTATTATTGAAGACTATTCACAATATCCTGACTAAAGCAGTAAAAATGAACTCAAGGTCAATTTCCTTGCCAGCCATTTCCTGCGGGATTTTTAATTTTCCAAGAGAACAATGTGCAGAAATAATGTTAAAAGCAATTATTGAACATCTTGAAGAGACGACATCAACTTTACAGGTGATCAGAGTAATAAGTCAAGACACACCAACGGTAAAAAATATATAGATTTTATATTTTGAGAAAGAATTTGACAAAATCTTTATGACTAAAGTATAATTAATTTTTATTAATTTAGTGAGTAATATGTTTAAGTAATGGAGGATTTATTTATGGATTTTTATCATAATCAAGATGAATTTATTTTTTTGAGTTTTAGGCAAAGTAAAATGGTCTATAAAAGCCTCAATTTCATAGATTAAAATTGATGTTAAAAGAGAAAAGGGCTTATTCCAATCAAAAGACTAGGCGTATTAAGTATGATAATCTAATGATAAAAATGGATGGATTAATAACTTATAAGGCTTATTTATCAGCGATAAAATTCAAATTTTATAGTTTCCTCTCAAAAAAGAGTATGAGTTTATTTGTTTTCATGAATTGATGATTAAGCCATCTTCTTTAATTTATGAACAAATCTGTCACATAATTCAAAAATCTTGTCAATTATAAAATATAAATTCATGGCTGTGTGAAATTTATTCAAAATCTTACTCTTAATTCTTTGTATCAGCCCTAGTCTTAACTTAGTAGCAGCATTTGAGCCTCAAGCACGCTATACTTTGACATCAGACTATGAAGACTCAGATGGTAATATTCCTAATCAAAATGAAAATGGTTTAGACACTTTAACTCCATCAGACCCTGTGCCAGAGATGGGATGTATCAGCTCCTATTTTTCAGGTCAATCCTCATATACTACAGACATTGGAAAATATGCTGTCGATAACGGTGGCTTAGCAGCTCACTTTTGGTTTTATCCTGCAAATTCAACAAAAGGAAACATCATTACTTTTCTCCCATCTGAAACGACTGGCTCAACTTGGTACATAAGAAGAGATGGAACTAACGTCATTTTTGGAAAATCATATGACTCTAGTAAAAAAGAGACTGAACTTACATTTGAAGATGGTAGTTTTTATATAGGATCATGGTACTTAGTAGCAATGCAATGGGATTTGACAGTGGATCCTCATAAATGGAGTATTTATTTGCCTAATAAGGGAACAACACCATCAGCTTGGATTACATGGCAAGATGAAGGAAGCGATCCACATGATCTTCCTGATGGAAAAATTGTACTGGGAGATAGCGGAATTGATGGCATAAACAGCTTTAACGGATTCATTTATGAGTTCTTGGTTTATAGTGGACTAGAGGCAGAAAATAATGTCCCTAATATAATTGGAATTGATAATGATGGCTTTGAAGAACCAGCATACTCCAAGGATTGTAGCTGCTCATTTTGTCATCCAATAAAAGGCTGTCTTGACACCACATGCTTTTATCCAGCAGATAATACAGTCTTTCCTGGCTTGTGCAACTCAACTTGTTTAGAATGTTCAGCCAAGCAATCCTGCACAAGCTGTATAGATGAAAATGCTTCAGCTAAAAATGGGGTTTGTTCTTGCAATGATGGATTTTACCCAGACCCAGTTCAAAGAGCTGCCCTTTGCAATGGTAAAATATAATTTAGCTTGTGGAAATGGCTGCAACAAGTGCACCTCAACTGCCACTTGCCAAGGCTGTAAAGACAAAAATTCAAGCCCTCAACCAGATGGATCTTGCAGTTGCAATAGCGGCTTCTATGCTACCTCGACTGCATCAAATTCATTTTCTTGCACTTGTAATTTATAATCAGCTTGTGAATCTACCTGCAGTGACTGTTCAGATGGACAATGCAATGCTTGTAAAGACCCAAATGCATCCCCATTTGAGACATCTTGCAAGTGCAATGATGGATTTTACAGTGTAGAAGGCACTTGTCAACGTAAAATTTATTTAGATTGCCCTGCAGGTTGTGTCACTTGTGATCAATCTTCCTGTTCCTCCTGCGCGGAAACCTTTGCCTTGGCTGATGGCTCTTGTGTTTGTGAAAAAGGAAAATTCGAGTATAATGACGGTTCCAAGGTTATTTGTACGAGTAATTTTTATTTAGCTTGCGCTGAAACATGCAACACCTGTACTAGTGATCCTCAATGCTATAAGTGTGGAAGCGAACTCTCTCAAGGTTCTGCTTCTTGTTATAATGCTACTGTGGGATATAAGCTCAAGTTCAATGATGGAGTTGTTGTGGTGACTTTTGCGAATGATTTGGAACATGAACTTAGCAAGAAAAATTTCAAGATAAGTCCTAAAGATGGGAGACCTTTCAAAACTGAAAGTTGGGTGCTAACTAAAGTATCTGCAAGTGAATATCATATTGCAACTGATTTGAAAAAGAGTGATTTGCCTGTTAAGGTCATTCTTGATTTCGGATTTTAGATAATTATCTAATTTCAATTTACATAGATATTTAATAGTGACTGTTGTGATTGCCATAATTTTGATCATTATAATTAAAGAAGATGAACAGTTACATATAAAATTAATATTTCTTTATCTTAAGATACGAATTAAATGATGTTCACATTAAAAATTATTTTAATTTATATATAACTTTCAATATTGCACCTAATTCCGTTAAAAATACATTTTAAAAAATAATTTTCCAAACTGTTAAAATATTAAATGATTTATAAATTTAAAGATATTATTCGCTCTTCTAAAAATCACATTTAATTTCCTAATAAATAATGGTTTTAAGCCTCTAAGAATAGCTAATTAGAGACTTGTGTATTTACAGATTATTATTTACTGCAATTATTACGATATACCAGAAATTCCATGATAACTTAAGAAAAATTTCATTTATGATCAGCATCTTTCAAATAATATATTATGGCTATTGAGAATCGGTCTCAAGTCTCCATTGAAGATTTTAACCTATTAAGCGTAATCGGAAAAGGATCTTACGGTAAAGTTCTACTTGTCCGTAAGCGAGACACTCAAGAAGTCTATGCAATGAAAATATTGAAAAAGAAACACTTAGCAGCCAAAAACCAAATAGAACATACAAGGACTGAGAGGAGTATTTTAGAGAGGATCAGGCACCCATACATTGTAAAACTCCGCTATGCCTTTCAAAATTCTCAAAAATTGTATCTGGTACTTGACTATTGTCCTGGAGGAGAACTTTTTTTCCATTTAAATCATGCTAAAAGATTTGATGAAGAAAGGACCAGATTTTATGCAGGCTGCATTATACTCGCCCTTGAGCATTTGCATAAGAACAATATTGTGTATAGAGAGTAATTTTCTATTTAGCTTAAAGCCAGAAAACGTACTGATCGACGCAGATGGCTATGCAAAGTTAACGGATTTTGGACTTTCTAAAGAAAATATTATGGATAACTCATCAGCTAGAACTTTCTGCGGAACCCCCGAATACTTAGCCCCTGAAATTTTGCGCAAGCAAGGACACGGCCAAGCAGTCGATTGGTGAAGCTTAGGATGTATTATTTTTGAAATGCTTTCAGGTCTCCCACCTTTCTATGTAAATCACCGTCAAGAAATATATAGAAGGATTTTGTCTGAGGAGATTAAATACCTTTCTACTATGTCTCCTGATGTAAAAGATTTATTGCAAGGCTTATTGCAAAAGAGTCCAGAACAAAGACTAGGAACGGGAGAGCTAGGTGCTGAAGAAATAAAATCTCATCCATGGTTTAGAACTTTGGATTGGTTTCTACTTGAAAACAAGCTAATTCAGCCACCTTTTGTGCCAAATGTCAATGGGCCTGCCGATATCAAATATTTCAGTAAAGAATTCACGAATTCTCCAGCTAGGGATAGTGTTTGTTTAGACCAAAATGCGCAGACTGCAGCTTGCAGTCCGACTTATGATGGATTTTCATTCACAGCAAGTCCTCAGAGCCAGAGCTTGTTGGTCCAATCAGACGAAAATACAAATCCCGACGAATACATATTTGAATTTAGCTAAAAAATTATGATGACGTATTATATTAATTATAATTTCGGTACTTTTAAACTTATGGTTTTATTAATTATATAATAAGCTTAGCCATCAATAATATAAATATTCTATATTTCAAACTTAGAAGGTTTTAAAGCCTTACCTTTTCTATTTCTCAATACCAAATAGGTTCACTTCAAGACTACTTTCTTTTATTTAAAATTTAGATTCCGTTCACTGTATAATAAATTATTAAATTCTTTAACAATGGATAGTTTAACATAAATTTTAATGGATTCAATTTTCTCAGAAATCGACGAAAGCACCAGTAAATCCAAAAGATTTTGGCAGAAAGTAAAAGACTACTCTAGGACTTCAAATGATATTGACCAAAATTCAGTCTTCGAAGGTTCGCTCAAACTTCATAATTCAGGCAATGAGTGGCTTGAAATATTTTTTTCCCTCACCACCACTTGCATTTATTATCATGAAAATGACAATCCCGTCATGTTCTCTTCAATCAGCTGGAAAACAGTTACACCTTTCTCAGAAGAAAATGGAAAAGAAACCAGATTTGGCTTCCGAATCAGCTCGAGGAATTATTTTCAAGACTTTTATACTGAAGATGAAGAAGAGCTGGAGAAATGGCTGATATATTTAGACGGAGTCTCGATTTTATCAGACTTTGAAAACGACTACAGCATCGTTAAGGAAATTGGAAAAGGAAATTATGGAACTGTTTTTTTAGCTATTGAAAATTCAACCGGAGATGAATTTGCGGTTAAATCAATTTCTAAAGAATTAATAGCTAAGTCAAAAAGAGGCATCTCAGCAATAAGTAATGAAATAAATACGATGAGAAAGCTAAATCATCCGAACATTATTTCACTTTATAAGGTTTATGAAAGTGCAACAGATATTCATATGGTATTTGATTATGCGGCAGATGGGAATTTGAGAGAAAAAATAGAAAATAATGGTCCGATGAGTGAAGATCAAGCTGCAAGTTTTATGGAAAATCTTCTTTTTGCCATAAATTACATGCATTCGCAAAATATTATTCATAGAGATATTAAGCTTGAAAATATTTTATTTATGTCAAAAGAAGATGAAAATGATTTTAAAATTTGCGATTTTGGGCTCGCTTGCGAATTAGAAGAATTAAGCGGCTCAAGATGTGGAACCCCTGGGTACATTGCGCCTGAAGTCCTAAGAAAAGAAAAATATGACTTCAAAGCTGATATATATAGTGTAGGAATTTTGCTTTATCATCTTCTTACAGGAAAATCACCGTTTACAGGCTCAAGCCTAGGCTCGAAAACTGTTATTTTGATTCAAAATCGAAATAATACGATTAATTTCAAAGAACAAAGGCTGAAAATAATATCAGAGCAGGGAATTGACACCATAAGAAAACTCACTTCAAATAACCCTGACAATAGACCAAGTGCATCAGAAGCATTGGAACTTCCTTGGATTTCGAAATCTGAGCAAGCTCCGAAGAAGAGTTCAGTCTCTTTATTTTTTAAGATGTCACAAAAACTGAAGCCTTTATCTCAGAGTGCATCATCTCAGCCTTCCCAAAATAAATTTACAAATCTCTTTTCAAGGCTCAAGACTTTGATTACTTAGTTGTACAATTTTATCAAAAAATATAATTTAACTAATTAGACTTTAGTTAAAGGAAATTTTCCTTGACTTTTTCTTTTATATGAGCAATAAAAATAAACATTCACTATAATACATAACAAAAATTCTATTATAATTGCTCAATAAAACCAATTCATATATAGTAATAGTCCACTACTATAATTATAATCACTATTTTCTTCTGAGCACACTCCATTCTCCAGAGCCCAATCTACGTCGCATACGCACTGAGTTCCGTTTAAGTATCCATGTCCACAGTCTTTTTCACAGCTATTGCTAGTCTCATTCAAAACCATTCCAGCTGCGCAGGTTTTATAAGATTGGCAAGCTTCTGTCGTAGCGTTGTAAAACGCATTTTTACACTTACTAACGCATCCAGAGTTGGTTTGTACTTGATCATCGTTGCAAGCAAGGGCTAAAACAAGTATAAGAAGATACAGTAAAGATACTTTCATATTTATTAGCTATTACTAAGAGCACCAGCTGTCTTCGACTACTTCTCTGACTCTTCTGTTGTATTCTCGGGGGTTGTCGACGTATATTCTTGAAGCTTCACTATTTGCTGGAGAATTTGGGTTTGGATCACAAAGCAAACTTTGAATCGAAGTCAAAATAGCTTGAACGTCATAAATCGGAGACCACTGATTCTGCAAAATATCTAAACAAATAGTGCCATCATTGTAAACTACTTAGGAATTACTATTAGGATGGAACATTCTTGTTTGGAACCTTACTACAGGGGCCTTGTTTGGGAATTCTTCAGAAAATTCAATTGTCAACTTAAATGTGCCTCCTTCCCAAGGAGTATCCTCAGGACCAAAAATAACAGCGTTTCAAAGCATAATATTATCATTGCTAGGAGCTGCTGAAATCCCTGGGATAGGATCTGTTTGCAATTTTTTAAGATCTCTCATAAGACGCCTTCTTGAAGGTGTAGTCATATTTATTATAAACTAAATTTAAAAGCAAAAAATTTTTAATTATAAGAAGTATAACGACCTTGTATTTTGCCAATGTTGATGAGGAATTGGAGGTCCTTGCTGATTTGCTCTTTCTCCATACTGATAGGCAAGCTTGTGTGCATACTGACAAGGAGCTGGGACTCTGATAGACCCACTCCAGTTATAATACGAGTAGCAAAGTCTATAGGCAAGCTGCTCAACTTCTTCAGCTCTTGCTCCAGAGTTGTCATAAGCAACGGTGAAGTAAGTTGGGGTCATTGCACCTTGTGTAGCTTTAGCTGGCATGATATAAAAATCATATCCAGTTTTATCAACTACTAGTCTATCAATGCATGTCCCGAGTGGTGGGTTATTGACCCTACCTCCTTGATTATGGTAAAATCTTGCATTAATACGTTTATTTACCACTACAAATACGAGTTTTGGCTCTTCTTGCATGACGTTCTCATCTTGGAGTCTTTTGAAAGCTTGCTTCATTTGAGGGATTTCACCGTTTAGGAGGACTTTTATTTGAGAATCGGATACTCCGTCTCTAAATACACAAATTCTTTTGGGGAAAATTCCATTTTCTGCTTTGAATTGGGATAAAGCTTGATAGGTACATTCAGATATTTTTGTTGTGGGGTCTTCGCCTGGGTTGTTTACTTTGGGACAAGACACATAACGGCCAAAGTTGCTGTCTGTGGTGGCACAAAAACCAAGGACACTATGAGAATTTCTTTTGGAGAAGATGTCGATGCCAACTATCATAGTAGGCTGGTCTGTGAAAGGTAATCCTTGCATTGCCCATGGAATTCCTCCAGCTTTGGCGTTAATTTGCATCATTACTTTGTTAACAACAGACCTCAGACCTTTATCTTTTTTCAAAGTAGCATTCAAAATGCATTGGCTCGGCACAGGAAGCTGTGAAAACGTGAGTCTTTTGAGATCATCATAGAGTCTTGACTTGCCTCTTGCTCCTGGCAATATGCATACAATCATCTGCACCTGTGGGTTTAAGCATTCTTTAAGCTTTTGATCCCAATCATTCCATCTATCAGTTCTAACTCCAAACATTAAAGGCTTTTGACAGTTAACTTTATAAGTCCCAATAACTTGTTGGAGAACAGTCATGAACTGATCGATAAGCCTTTTATCGTTTTCACAGTAAAAAATACCCCAACGGTCCAATGGAGGCTGCTGAAACATTGTGTTTTGGACTTCACGGTCAAAGCTTCCGTTCTGTTCATTTATTTTGAAAGAGTTGCCACCACCCATCATGATGCTACCAGCAGGGAGCACAAAGCCATCAAAGGCAGCTGGGTCTGGGGTGATGTTGACTCTCCATTCATTGATTTCTGCATTAGTTCTTGGATTGTCTTTGAGTGCTTTTATAAGGCCGCCTGACTCTTGAAGCCTGCTTTGAGGTTCTTTTTTGGTTGCGTTGGCCATGTCTTTCATGATGTTGAAGTCAGCTCTGATTTCATCAGTGAGCCCTGTCATAACACAAAATTCAGGAATCAAGTAACAGTCTACAGTTTTGGTTTTTGACAGAAGGAGTGGCTGATCGTCATGCTGAATTGGCTTTTGCCATCTTCTTTCATAATAGTCTTTATAAGTACATTGTCCGCCGGTTCTATCAGCAAACGAGCTAAGAGGACTTGAGTCCCAATCAATATCATCAACTCTGTAATTTTTCTTATTATAAAGTGTCAATACAATAGAGCCAATGAGTAACTTCATTACAGCTTGTCTGAAATCAGTGTTTGGCTTGTTTTTGAGCTCCATAATTTGATCATAGAGTGTAATTGTCCTTAAGCACCTGTGCGATATATCAATGTTTATCATTACTCCGCCTTCATAGCCTCCTACAGAAGAGGCATATCCAGGCCAAATGCTCATTTTGTGTTGAGGCAAGTCAATAGCCCTATCAGGGTTATAGAACTTCCTCCCTATCATGACTAAACTAAGCTTTCCTTGTACAGAGTTAAAAAACTTGTTATAGAAATGTCTCGTTTCTTCTTGACTTTCAACCCGTCCAACAGGCTGAAGAGTAATTGTGTAATCTGTGTTATCATAGTTAGCAGTGTATGTTTGACTTGCATCTCCTCCTCCAGAGTTGGATTGGGCTGCATAGATGGCTGTATTAGCAAACACATACTTTCCAATGACTGGGACAATTTGAGAACTTGCCTTACGTAGAACTTTTTCACGGTGCTTTCCAAGTGATGCTGCTATGTCTGGGTTGAAAAAGACTGCATATTTTTGGATTATGTCGGTGCCTGATGCTAGATTGAATTTGAAAAAGTTGCCGAAGAGAGGAATTTGTGTGCCTAAGCGGCAGTAGTTTGGACGAGTAGCCGGTTGGAGGACTTCCATTATGTTTATAAAGCTAAAATAGCGTAGCTATTTATAGTTTCGGGGGGCCTGTCTAAAGTATAATAAACTGGCAGCTTAAAACTTCAGACTTTTTGATTGCCATTTTATAAGAAATTAATTTTCATGTAATGAGACATATTAGACTTATATAAAATCAAGTTTAATTTCAATAAGAATTAATTAATATTAAACATTAGCTATTTAATGAAAAGGTTTTGTTCTTCTGACTTAAGCCATCTTAAGAGTTGTGAAATGCTCTGCGTCACATTTGTACTTGAAATAAGAGGTGATAAAGAACCAAGTAAAGTAAATTCTGGCTGTCTTACACACACAATTTGCTCATTTCTATAAATATCAATCCTAACATAATATCCTTTGAAATATTCAGAAAACGATGAAAGTTTAAAAGCTGAGTAATATCTTCTTAACGTTCTCTTGTAGCAGTCAATAGGGATTTCTTCTAAAATCCTTCTTGTAGATGGATAAAAGCCTGGCATGGAATATTGGTCTCCTTTTGGCATATATAAAAAATGCTTAAACTCTGCAGCCTCACAAGTAGTAATAGAATACGGCATCATCCTAATCCCATCCATAAGCACTGGAATAAGGCTTACAATTTCTTTTTCAATCCCATCAGCCCTCAATTTAAGGTCTTTAAATGCGCTTGCATTATCTGAAATCAAAATGACTCCTATTTTAGTATCCTGAATAAAAGTAATATAAGCATACACAAATCCTTCATTATTATAGTTGGGCAAACAAATAGGAGTCCAGGACATCGTAGATCTCAGTGAGGCATAAGAGGTAAGCAGGTTTGTCAATAAAAAAATATCGATTGGATGAATTGTTTCTCCTCTTCTGCAGTACTTATAAATCATAAATTCAGGGGTCATTAGAAATCCATAAAGTATGTCTTCATGCATATTGCTCTTAAACGCTGAACTTATTTGTGCCCTCTGAGATATAGGCATCCTAACTGGCATAAATCCTTCAAGGAAACAAGGACTTATAGCGCTTGTCCTAATTAAAGTATCTAGTGCGTCATGAGTGCCTCCCATCAGGTTGCCTACATCAAATCCAGGACGGCTCAGTAGTGTCTGAGTAATACTGCTTGTCAAAGTTGATAAAACCTTTGCGTGGAGCATTTCTAATTGGTGATATAAAGACTCTAAGCTGTCTTTTCCTCGAGAAACGCATACATAATATAATGCTTCTGTGCATAAAACTACTATATAGGTATCTGAAGTGCGGAGATATCGCAAAGAGTCTTTAACACCATTATAATAGCTTTGGAATTTGAAGATAATTGCTGCTAATGCACCAATAAAGACAGCAAGATCTGCGCACTCGCCATAACGAGTTCAGACTGGCTTTCCTGCACTTGTGAGGACATAAAAGAGCTTTTTCTTCTGAAAGGATTTGCTTCCTGGCTCCATTTTGCAAGGTTAGATTTTTAGTAAATAATGGAAGAACTGCTTGATGATTTAATTTCAGGAGAAAAAACTGAGAAAATCTTCTCAAAATATGCTAGAAATGGGCAAATTAATATACACAAATGCATTTCTTACCTACTTCGAGATTTAAATGCTGAGTTTGATATAGATTTAAGGGACGTTAAAGATTATTTCAAGATGAGGAAAAACCCTTTTGATCATAACGAAATTATTAACCCTGAGTAAAAAATATATAGAGAAGTCACGTTAGAGCAATTTAAAATAAGGCTTGGAAACTATTTGACAAAAGGAATGGGAATTATGCTTAATGAAGAAATTGATAGCAGTGCCATCAGACCTTTGAATAATCCTATAAGCTTAGATGAAAAACAAATATCAACTATTATTTCGAATGATACTGAAGAGAAGTGAAATACTCCAAACAGTGAAAGATTGTTGAAAAACAAGCAGAACACTCCTATTAACCTTAAAGGCCTAATAACTCAAAGCGTAAACAACCCAAATTTGTTTGGAAAAGTTAAGCAAAATTGGCTTGAACCTTATTTAAAAGAATACCATACTGATATTGAAAATATATTACTAGCTAATGACCCTACTGGGAAAAAAATGATTGAAGCTATTAAACTAAAGAGAATTTTGCGAGAAATATTGCAATTAATGAAGCTTCCTGGAGACAAAGATCTTTTTCTTTTCGATAGAATGATTGAGAATCGCTTTAAGCACATCGATGGCTCTCCTACAAAATCTTCTATGAAATACCTGAAGATAACATTTTCACAGTGTTTTGAGCTATTTGAAGAGTGGGCAGCTAAAGAATCCTTTAGCCGCTTATCCTATCATGCTCAACTGCAAAACACAATAAATGAGTATAAAGAACTAATAAGTACTTACGGTTCTGATATGCATTGCATCAGTGACCTAAAAGACATGGTTGATCAAATGGAAATTATCTATTCTAGCTCAAATACAAAATCTATAAAAATTTCTGATGAAAATCTTATGGAAAAACAAGTGAAAGGCCTTAAAGCAATTTTTTCGTTTTATGCTTCACAAACACAAGAATTGACAAGGTCGCCCACATTTGAGCATTTAACAAAATTAAAGCAATTTATGACTTTAAGCCAATTTCTTAAATTTTGCAATGATTTTGGGATTTCAGATAAAAAAGGAATTCAAAGGCTAAATCCGCAGCAAGCTTCACAGGTATTTATAAATAATTCAAAATGTGGCAGAAAAATGACTTTATCACAATTTTTCTGTGCTGTTGATTGTTTGGCTGAAATATTTTATAATATTCAAGTCGGCTCTGAAGAATCTGAAATTGGTCTCGTTGCAAAAAGAAACTTACTTTACCAGTACCTGCAATGTGATAACCAAGAAATTTATATGCAAAAAACCAGAGGTTTTAAATATGCATTTTCAAATGAAAAAGCTGGGTTTAGAATGCCAGAGTATGATTTAAGTAAAAAATATAAATTTAAAGACCAGACAGAAGTAAAACAAAGAATTTCAGATTGAAAAAGAGAAAAAGAAGAAAGAAACCCAAAGAGGTCTATATCAGTTCCAAATAAACTAAAACTAGATCTTAGAAGAATGCAGCTTATGCAGAGAAAAGATAGAATTACTTGGGACATGATTAGAAATATGGAAAGCAGCAGTTTCATAAACGACGACGAAGCAAACGATCTTATAAACAATAGCTCTCTTCTACCTGCTCTTCCTGTATAAATAATGCAATACTATTTCAATTTCTCTATCTTTCAGCAATAATAAAACCCTTTAATTCCAGTGAAAATTCATTCACATTTTAAGAACTATTAACAACCCTATGACAATCCTAATAATTTTTCATAAATCTCAACGCCATAGTTTCTATGCTCTCACAGTAAAGCTTGTGTATTTCCCTTTTACATCTCTATCAGAAGAATTATTATCTCTCCTTTCTTATTACTTATCAAAATTTATTTCAATCCTTGATTACTTAACCTTTAAAGCTGGCCACTGTTTGCAATAACAACTCTTTGGCGTGGGCGTCCGCTTTGGCTTCCTTGTTGCTCCATAGCTCTGACAACATTCATTCCTTCAACAACTTTTCCGAAAACGACGTGTTTGCCATCAAGATGTGGGCAAGGGACTGTGGTGATGAAGAATTGTGATCCGTTGGTGTTAGGACCTGCATTAGCCATTGACAAAAGGCCAGGCTCGGTGTGGCGCTTGATGAAGTTTTCATCTCTGAACTTTTCGCCGTAAATGCTTTCTCCACCGGTACCATCTCCACGGGTGAAATCTCCACCTTGGCACATAAACTGAGGGATAATTCTGTGGAAAGCAGAACCTCTGTAGTGAAGTGGTCTTCCTGATCTTCCCATGCCTCTTTCGCCAGTACAGAGAGCTCTGAAGTTTTCGGAGGTGTTTGGAGTTTCTCTAAAAAGCTCGAAGATGATTCTTCCTGCTTGCTGATCTCCAATGGTAATGTCAAAGTAAACTCTGGTTGCGGCCATTATTTATTATAATGAAATATACTTTAATTGGGTTGGCCCTTAAAAGTTTTGGGGAATTTGAATAGGATGGGGAAATACTTATGAACTAATAGCGGATTACATAAAGGGGATTTAACAAAAATTAAGCAAAAAATTAATTTAAAAATTAATATTTCATCAAATGAGAATTATTTTTGTTATAAGAACATCCTTAATATTATAACAAATTTAATATGTAAGCTTATTATGTCCTTCAAAGAAATTAATCAATTAAATTTAAAATAATTCACAACAAGCTACAATTGAAAAATATGTGAAGAGCGGGATATTTTATATTGAAATGATTCAACATGGAGATTTTCGAAATTTAAACAGGAATCAATTCCAAGCCTCCACAGAATTTCTAGACAAGTCTTTGATGATTTTAGCAGCTCCAGGATCAGGAAAAACCTTAACCTTGACGTTAAGAGTGGCATACCTTCTGAATTTAAACGTAAGTCCAGCAAATATTCTAGTCTTAACTTTTACAAAGAAAGCAGCGATGGAAATGAAAAGGAGACTAGCTTTAAACTTGCCAAGACATGTAAGAGCTGATGATTTGACTGTAGGGACTTTCCACCATTTTGCGTTGTATATATTACGAGCTAATGCTGGACGAGCCAAAATTCCTTATGATTTTCAAATAGTTTCTGGAAATAAACAGAAAAAAGTCCTTGAAAGCGCACTTGAAGATTTTTTAAAAAGATATACAGAGGACGATTTGTATCAAGAAGACGTCAAGCCATTGAGTGAAGAACAAATGGCTGTTATGAAGGAAGAGATAAATGATCAGCCTTCTGAAATGAGAAGATCTAGCTTGAACCTTAGGCCAGGGTCTTTTTCTTATATTAATGGTGTTCTCTGTAGAGCAAAAGTAGACAGGACTGCGTTCACAAAATTAAATAGACCGTTTCAGCATTTGTTTTTTATATACAACTCGAAACTTAGAGAAATAAAATCTATAGACCTAGGTGATATTCTGTATTTAACTACAAATATGCTTAGAAGCCACCAGCAAGTTTTAGAAAATTATCAACGAAAATATAAATATATTCTTGTTGACGAGTTCCAAGATACCAATTCAATGCAATTAGAGTTAATCGAACTAATTGGAAAATTTGCAAATGTAACAGTATGTGGAGATGACGACCAAGCAATTTATGGCTGGAGAGGTGCAACAAGCCAAGTCTTTGAGGAGTTTAAAAATCTTTATCCAGAATCTGAGAAAATTATTTTGAATGAAAATTATAGATCAACACAGCATATAGTCAACATTTCACAAGGGCTTATCACAAATAATAAAAGACGTGAAGTTAAGCATGTTTTTACAAACAATACCCTAGGGAATAAATGCCAAATTTTTATCGCTCAATCAATAAGAGAAGAGGCTAAAGAAGTTGTCAATATTTTATTGAGAATAAAAGATGCATATGAATTAGAATATAAAAATATTGCAGTTTTATATAGACTTCATCGTATTTTTAATGATCTGCAGCCAGAGTTCGAAAAAGCAGGAATTCCTGTAAGACAAAGAATCCCTAAAGAAAAAAATATAATGATTAACGCAGAAATCAGAGGCCTCGTCTCTTATTTGAAATTTATTCTTGACACAAATTGCGATGATATATTACTGGATATCATAAATTGGCCGAAAAGAGGCATTGGGTCCAATTCTATTGACAAACTTAAAGAAATGAGTTGTCTCAAAGAAATCCCCATGTTTGAAGCTTGCAAAATAATATCTTTAACTGGAAAAGGGAAATTAAAAACAGGTTTCAATGAATTTTGTATCACAATTACACATTTCCAAGAATTATTAGAAAGATATCCTCCGTCTGCACTTATTGAACTAATGTGTGAGAGGCTAGGAATTAATAAACAAATAATTGAACCTTTGCAAAAACTATCAAGAAGCCACACTGAAAGGGGGGCTCAAGGACTAAGTGTTTTCTTAGAATCCATTGGTGGAACAAATGAATTAATTGCAAACGTAGTGACTCTCACAAGCATTCATCAAGCAAAAGGTCAAGAATGAGATTTAGTTTTTTTAATTAGACTTAATGAGTCCATTTTACCTGCAAATACGCATCCAGAACAACTTGAAGAAGAAAGGAGACTAGCTTATGTAGCGTGCACAAGAAGTAAAAGATTTTTAGTGCTCTCTTGTGCGCAGCAAAGTAATAACGGAGATCAACTAATTCCTAGTAGATTCTTAGATGAGTTAACAGTAGAATCATCAGCTCCTGTTAAATCAAAAAAATCAGCCTTGCCTTCGCCGAAAGGCACAAGAGTAAAAATTAGCTAAATTTGTATAATTTGTTGACTTTTTAATTAATGACTGTTTTATTATGAATTTATAAAATAAATATTTATAAATAAAACAGCTTAATTAAAATGGCAAATCTAACCAATTTATTTTAAAAATCTTCTTCTAGATCTTCTAAATCCACATCTCCAACTTCTTCACCTTCTTCAGAGCTGCCTTCACCCTCCTCCTCTTCCTCCTTCTCCTCCTTGGGTATTTCTTCTTCATTTAACTCTTCTGCTTCATATTCTTCTTGCTGTGTTGCTTGGCTGTTTAATTGGGTTTTATTAGTTTGAGGAGAAGGCTCAACTTCTACAGCTCTCTCGCTTGGAGGGTTTCTAATGGACTCTTTTTTGGCTATAATTGGCTGTTGCACTTCAGGCTCATATTGGTCTCTTGGATTTTCAGTAGCTTCTTCGTGCTTGTCTCTAGAAAAATAATCTACATCTTCTAAATTTTCACCCCAATTAACGTTTTCTTCTAATTGCTCTGGTTGTTTAGAAATTTCTTCACTTTTTATTGGCTGAATTTCAACTTCATCTGCTGGAGGATCTGGGCTGAAGTTTTTGGGCTCTTCTACAGGATATGTTGTTTCAGGGTATTCTGGCTCAGGATAATTCTCTTCTTGGTTGACTTCTTCGTTCCCAAAGTTCGGTGATTGGTTGGCTGGAATATATTCTTCACGATAATTTTCAACAAATTCCTTCTCTTGTGGCATTTCTTCGGTGTTATTTATATATCCTTGAGGGTTATTCTGACTCCTTGGATCAATTTTTTCTATATTAATTTTCGCACTTTTAACTACTTCAAATTCTGGGGAAGAAATTGATTTATAATCAACTTCAGGGCTATCAATATTTCGAAAATTAATATCTTTATCATAGTTCGGGCTTCCAAATTCTTCATTAAGTTTATCATCGCTTCTACCTCTAAAAGCGATTTCAAAACCACTTGATGCGTCACTTTTCATCTCAATCCTCTCTATTTCAGGAAATCCTTTTATTGATGACCCTACACTGTTGAGAGCACTATCATGTGAAATTTTTTGATTTTTTGGTTTTGGGGTTCCTTTTCTTACTTGCTTATGTGGTGATGTTTCAGAATCTCCTGGGGCTGAAATAATATTTGTTTCTGCTGACTTTGACTCTTCAGGTTTTCTGAAATTTTTAGCTCTTAAATTTTCTCTGAACCTTAATTTTTTATCTGATGGTTTTTCTGCAAATTTTTCTTCGACAGCAATTGGAGGCAGTTTTACAGGTTTTTTACTTTTGCCAGAATCAGCTGCTTTTTTAAATTGAAGCTGCCAATTTTTAGCCATTTCTTTCATAAGTTTTAACTCACTGTCTTTTGCAGATATCTGTTGTAAAGCTTTTTTCATATCTCTTTCTTTATAAACAGTTTTAGTCTCCTCAAGGTTTTTTTCTAAAAAATCGGCCTTTACTTGTAGTTGATAGATAGTGTCATCTTTTTTCTTATTTTCTTCTCTTAATTTTACAATATCACTTTCTTGCTGTTTTATTTTATTTAAGACTTTCTTTACTTGTGAGTCTCTTTGTCCCATAACTTCATCTGTGGATTGAATATCAGCTCTTAGTTTCATTATAATTCTGTTGTTTTCATTATTCTTTTTTTCGAGATCTTGTACTTGTTTCTCTAATATCACATTTTTCTGTATCAAGTCTTTATTATTTGTTTCCTGCTGATCAAGCATAACTTCAGCAGTACTTCTTCGTTTTTCTCTTTCTTTATATGCATTTTGTAATTTTACATATTGAGCAGTTTTTTGTTCTAATGCGGCTGACAATGATGCAATTTTTTGTTCTAGATCTAAATTAGCTGATTGGAGTTCTTGATTTTGAGCTTCAAAATTTCTGAATTTTTCTTGATAATTGATATTAAGCTCTTGCAGATTTTTAGTTTTTTCTTCGATCTGAATCTGAAACTGTTTCGCTTGCTTATTTAATTTTTTGATTTCTGCGTCTTTGCTTGTGCTTTCTTTTTCAATTTGTAATAAATCAGCTTGAAGCTTTATGATTTGCTGTTGAAAAGCGGACTGCTGAGTAACCATTTCGAGTAATTTTTGATTTAAATCGATATTTGCGATAGGAGATGGAGAAAATTGGTTGTAGTGAGGCTTATAAGCTGCATTTTCATAAAGATCTGGGCTAGGGTAGTCTATTTGCATGCCTAATTGAAAATCAGATCCTTTAGCTTGGTAATCAAAATTGACTGAGATTAAATCTTCCATTTTATATTTGTGTGTTTTAAAGAAAGAGGACTGCTTGCAGATAAATAAAACAAATCTTTGAAAGATAAGTTCTTTAAAAGAAAAGAAAATGGATGAGATTATTGAAAAGCTTAGAAGACCCGAACCAAGAATTCCTCCACCCCCAGTTGAACCTATGACTGCAAGAATCTCAAGAGGAGATCAAGAAGCAGAAAAGCCCATTACTCCGCCACCATTGGATTACTTTTCGCCTCACTTATCAACTAGATTTAATTCGACTATTCCTGAATGAATTCATCCAGCCCATGACTGTGCTGCTTCATTAGAAGCTGATGCTTTTGGGAAACTCAGGGCAAGAGCACAAATGAATCAGAACAACTTAGAAAATCCTTTAGTTCAAGATGATTTTAATGGAATAAAACAAGCATATGACTATGCAAGAACTGTAACTCCTGAAAACTCATGAGAATATACATTGAGCAAGCAATCAAAACTAGAGTTATATGAAGCAATAACGTTATATAAAAGTCCAACACGTTTAAGGGAGATTTTAAAGCGAAAATTACCTTTAAACCAACCATTAAATAATGATGATGGATTTTGCGCACTGCACTATGCAGCAGAAGAAGGAAATCTGGAAATCATTGAAATTTTGTTAAAAAATAGAGCAAGTCCTAATACACAAAGTTATAGAGGACTTACACCTATAATTATAGCCGCAAGCAAAGGAAATATTTCATGCTTGGAGACAATGATTATATATGAAGGAAACTTGCAGGCGAAAGATACTTGGTATAGAAGAAATTGTTTACATTGAGCTGTGGTAATGGACCAGCTAGATACTGTAAGATATTTAGTTGAAAGGCATAAAATGGCGATCGGGGAGCCTGATATTGAAGGCAAGGATGCTAAAGATTTAGCAGATAGTTATTATAGGAGAGATATAAGAATTTATCTTGAAAATTATATAAAGCAAAAAGCAGACCTTTTACTTTAATTGCAATTTAGTGTTTATGTATATTAAAATTGCCTTTTACTATAGCAATGATTTGAAATCTGGTGCTTGTCATTGGTAAAAATATTATTAGACTAAAGGAGTTACTAAGAAACCTATCTATAGATTTTCCTATTTTCCATTAAAAAATCCCTATTTTTCAGTTTCTGATACATTAATTCCAAATTGTGCTCATAAGTATTTAGATAGTTAGCTACCTAATTAATAAATTGAAAATGCTTTTAATACACCCGACATCTGATTAAAATTGATATCCCTGGAAAAAGAGAAAAGCATTATTTCCTCGGGTGTCACATCAAACCTGACTCCTAGCATATTTGCCCTCCTTTCAATAATTTCATCTTCATCGCTTTTTGAACTATCATCTAATAGTTGCTGGATATCATTAAATTTTTGTACAATTTCTTTATGTTCTTTGCAAGACAATAAAAAACTTACGACTTTTTCTTGATTATTATCAACCTGCAATAGGGTTTTCCCAATTTCAGATGATAAAATGTTATAATTAATAATATTTATCGGGTGATCTTCTGGTGCATAATTTATGATTTCAGCTGACAAAATGTTGAGAATTTCGCTTTGAAGTTTTTTATATTTCAATACTTTTAGCTGGGTAACTGTAGATTGAGGCAAAATTGCTGTAAAAAAAGCATGCTCGTTTTCAAAAAATTCAATAAGGGTGCTTATAGGTAGATTTAAAGAAGTGTAATATTCAGCTGATTGAGAAATAAGTTCTGAATGGATAAATGAGTATGGGCCATCAAACTGAAGCTGGGAATGATTTTTGAAGTACACACTGAGCTCATTTAAGCTGATATCCATAACTGCTTCAATAAGGCCTTTAATAGTATCACAGAATTCTGGATCTGGATTTTCTCCCTTATATACTTTTTGCCTCTGATAATTTACTTTATTTACAAGGCTGCTAGCAATTCTATCTTTTATTTTTTCAAAAACATGCCTTCTTCATATTGCTGGCATAAGCCTCATCATATTCATTCTTGGAAAATTCGGACTATCAGGAAACTTACTCTCATAGATTTCATTTATCATTTCTGTCAAAGGAAGAAACAGCCCATTAATAGTTTTCATGGAGGCACAATAATCAGTCCATCTATTGCAGTATTCACTTATCAAATCATCACTTTCCACTAAAGTCCCAGTTATCCCGTCACAGAAATACTGAAGGGTGTTTTTAATAGCTTCGAAAAAGTTCAAAATCATGCTTTCCGTCTGCTTTTTGTCAGAAAAATCAATAAAATTGTCTGAAGAGTCTGTGGAAACTGATTCAATGCTTAACCGTTCTGCAGGGATGTCAGTATTTTCCATATTTCACCTATAGCATGTTAACAAATTCAAGTCATTTATACTTTCTATTTCAGCATATAGTTCATCTTGCCTTTCCCGAAGACAGCTCGCGAAAGCCATGGTATAATCTTCATAATCAAAATCTCCTTCAAACTGATCTTCAGGATTTCCTAGTAAATCTTGCAAAATTGTTGGGAAACTTTGTATATCTCTTCTCAAGGCTGGAAAAGGAATGATCGGCGCTTTTAAGTTCCCTGTAAATTCATTATAAAGGAAAAGCACCTCATAAGAAGAAAGTACAAATCCTGATAATTTTAGCCATTCACTACGAAGATGAAAGCCTTTCTTACAAAGGCCTTTTCAGTCCACACTAATACAATCCACTGTATTAGATTCTTTGCAAACTAAGGCAGGGGTGTTATCACATGGAATCCAAATTCTAAAAAATTCTCTCTTCCATAGACATGGCGAATTTGCTGCTTTATTCAAATTTCGATTAACAAGAGAAATGGAGAGAAGAGATGGGGTGTCTAGATATGTGATAATTTCAAATATGAGGGGTCGAGGTAGCATATTCAGATCAAAGTTAAGCTGAGTTTAATATTTTTTTATATCAGATTCGGATAGGTTCTGATTTAGAAGTTACAGAATACCTGGGCTATGTAAATATTAAAATGATATTTTGGATTATATTATGGTAATTAGAAAAAATAATAGAGATTTATAAGAATTTTTAAGTATCATAGACAGATCTTTAGAAGTCCTTATTGTCGATATTCTCCGATATCTTAGGAAGTCTTAAATGATCAATATTCGATTCTAAATGGGGAAAAGTTGACACTATCTTATCAACACTTTCTTGGCCTTTTTCTTCTTCTTCTTCTTCGAAACTATTAAGATTGAACACTTTCCATTTTCTTTCTTTTATCCCTTTATTATAATTTGTTGTATTAAAGCCACAAGTTGGCTTCAAATGAACTCTCTTATGGAGAGATAACTGACTTAACTGTCTAAATAATTTATGACAATCATTGCATTTAAAGGGCTTATCCCCTGTATGAAGGTATTCATGCTCACACAAATTTTGCTTGCTTGCGAAAGTTTTCATACAAGTTAAACATGTGAACTCTGTGGTCTTTTTATGGGCTGTTTCTATGTGACGTCTTAAGTTAAATTTCGTGGTAAATAACTTCTCACAACAGTTTTCCATGCAGCCGTAGAGGATGGATGTGAATTCTTTATCCTTTTGACCTTCTTTCATTATTTTTAATGGTAGTTAATGGGTAATAATTAGTCAATTATTTTTCATATTAATAAATTTATTTATAGTTATAATATTGCATTATCCACTCTATTCTTTAAATTGAAAAATATCAATTGAAAGATTTTATTATAAATTTAGTGGGGATTATTATAACTATTATTCAGAATTCGTTGCTTTTAAAATTAAATTTCAAATATGCAGTGCCTTCTATGTGACGACAAAAAAGGGTGATTTGCAAATTTACTAGTAACTGTCGTTTTTATTTTTAATATTTGTCAAGAAAGGAGTCCACCAAATTTCTTAATTAGAATAAGAGATCTGATCTTTAAATTCTCAATGGGTTACTATAATACTTTTTAAGCGAGAAGGAAATAAGCTGCAGGCTAGCAGTTTGTACAAGTAAGGACTGGGAATATTGTCGGTATTTTATTTAAATTTTAAACCTTGACTCGATACTTGTATAAAATTACCACCAGCAGCAACCATCTGCAATAATTAGTTATTTGTTGCTCCCTTTATAAATGAATTTTATAATTTTAATAAAAAAGGTAAAATTTGATGGAATTTATGCAAGATTTTTATATTATGCTTCAAGATTTTTTTCATATGAATTTGCAATTTATCAAAAGTCTCGCTAAAAAATAGCATTTTTACGAATTTGCAGATAAAAGCAGAGCTTGTCTGATATAATATTGCTAAACGTTAGAGTCTTTAAAAATATCAATTATTTTTATTTTAAAAATAAGGATGCATAGATGTACAGGATCTATCTTGCAGATCTCTGATCTTCGACAACTATTTTATTTTTTTGGAAAATGATTATCAGCTGAGTTTACCATTATAAAACTTTATCATATATTTTTCTCCACACTCCGATTGAATAATTAATTAACTTAATGCTTTCTGCGCCTTCTCCTTTGCAATCTCTTATCAATTGGTAAACTAATTTTTCCATCTTCAAGATTTTTACTTTTATTTTCTCCTTTATCATCTTCAATTATTCTTATTTTTTCATAATCCTCATTTTCCACATAGCTTCCTCTTGATGACCTAATTGATGATTTTCGACTAAATTCCCTCTCTTCAGACCTAATTGACATTTTTCTCATTAGCCCTTCTTCTCTAGCCACCTTTACTTCTTCTTCAAACTCTTCTTCACCTTCAGAGTTTTCATCTTCATCTTCTTCTATGCTATTTTGCTTCTTAATTGAAGAATCAGATTGAACTACTCCAATAGTATCTTCTTCTAAAATGGTCCTTGTAGTATCTATATTAAAATCTTGATTTTTTAAGGTCAAGTCTGTATTTTTCATCTGGAAATGAGATTCATTGCTATGAGTCATGCTGTCTATAAGAAGCCTATATACAGGATGATATTTTACATTATAACTAACAAGTCCATATTTTTTAATTTCAGGTAAAGCCTCGTTAAAAGTGCTGAATTCTTTAGTTGCTGCAAAATTGTAATGAAGTCTTCTTAAGCAAATTTCATAAATTTTATTGATAAATAATATAAAAATTGATAGTATAAGTGCAGAAATTCCTAATAAAATCATTGATATTCCAGATGGAATTGTAAATCTATCAATAAAGTTAATAGAATCTGCTTGAACATAATCTCCATCTTTATAAAAATCTTTCGGAAATATATCTGGTGCTCCATACATGCATCCTGATATAAAGCAATGCAAGAGAACTCCGATCATCAAAATCTTGATAGCCGATATATAAATTTCTCCTGTATATTTAGGAGGACGAGAGAAATGCCTTAATATCAGAAATTTATCAGTCCAATATATGCAAATTAATGCAATAAAGCAGATAATATTTAAAATGGGCATTCCTCCTGAATACAAAAAGCATGTTAAAACAAGGTTCAACACCTGAGATGTCCTTGTCGCTATATCATAATCAGGACCTTGATATGCTAAATTCAGCTCATACTGTGTAGCGTACCGTCTTCAGCAGCATTTTCTCTTTAAAATTCCTAATGGGTAAGAAATCATTAAATAAATCACATGAGGAGAAAAAATACTTATAAGCATCATAGCAACGAATATTGAGCCCACTTTTAAGTATCAATCTCTTGAAAAATCTTGGTATTTCCCTCTCAATATGTATTCATTTGAAGAAGGAAACAATGGGAAAGTGATATTGATAATCAATGTGATGATAGCAGTATTAATAAAAATTGCAAAAAATACTTTTATCATGATTCTCTTTTGTAGCTCGCTAAGACTTTTCAGCCTCTCGAAATATGTAAGCTTCCGTAATACAAATTTTAAGAAAAAATTAATGACAATAACTCCAAAACTTGCAAGATATTTAATGCATTCTTGAAATACCCATTTTTCCATATAAGAAGAGCAATATGATGCTTTTTCAGAATTAGTAATTAAATTGCTTCACCCTTGCATTTTGCATCAACATAAAATTTCAGTACTATCTTTATAAGCATCCTCAGCTTCTGTAAGCGAAATGTCATAATTCCCATTCAGGTCATAACATTTACTGTTACTTGGTATCGCTTGCTCTTGAGTTTTAAGATAATTTAAAGCTCCGGCTGAAAATAGCATCAGTAATGCTGCAGCTACAATTGATACAACTATTCTCATAAACCTTGAAAATTTGCCGATTTCAAGGTTTTCTCATATAATATCTGAAGGCTCAGGTGCAGGAGTAATTTTTAACTTTCTACCTTGAAAAAGCAAATTTTTATTATAAGACCTGAAGCAGCTGCCATTATAAGCTTTTAAGCATTTTACTTTGCTTTCTCTAGTATTAAAAATAATAAAAACTGTTTTTATTGGCAAAAAATCATGACTAACGATGTCTTGGCTTTTATTTATTATATTGCTGTCTAATTTCTTCAATCTTTTGGTAAGTGTTTTTAGTAACCTGTCGTTTTCCTTTTCTTTGTTTTTAAAAGTTAATAATGAGTCCCGAGTAGCCATCCTAGTTAAGATAATAGAACGCTTATGGAAATAGCGAAGTAAGCCTTTATAGCGTCTTCCTAAATAAATTTCAATAATTTCTCCATAAGGTTCAAAATGAATTTTAATCTCTCCTTCAGTGACCCCTTCTCTTGGGATTCCTTTGATTTTTATTGCATAGTCAGAAACCCTGTCATGCTTTTCATTATTTCTTTTAATCCTTGAATTACCTTGTATACTAAAAATTAAAATCATAAGAATAAAAGAGGCAGTATACATAGTATCACTTACTCAAATATCAAAATAGTCTCGGTCAATTTCACCTAGCAAATCTTTAGCATTTGATAAATCTGTTTCATTACTTGAAATACCATGCAAATTTGCAATAGAAAAAGGATCTGTATACGAGTTTGCTTCTTGATCTTCTAAATATCCTCCTTTTCAATTAGTATATAAAGGCCATATGCTAATTGAGCTTATAATGAAAAATGCAAAAATAAGCTGTTTTAGAAATAAAATATGCAGTTCAAGACCTACACCATATTCTCCAAGGTCTTCTGCTGTAGTTGAACATATTCGATGCTGTCTAGGAATGTTTCCATTTCATTGAGAAATTGATGTCTTTAATCTATACTCTTTTGCTTTTTCAAGATCAGCAGGCTGGTGGAGGTTTATTTTTATATCTTTAAGAGTTTGGCTTCTTTTTCAGCTGCTTGGGGATTCAGAAGGATTATCATAAGTCGATGAAGTCATTGAGCTTGAAGATTCATGCATCTAATAATGGGCGAAAATTTAGGGTTATTTTATTAGAGCCATTTTAATTAAGAATTTAATTAAAATTATTATTGGAATTCTATTTACTCTATTTATAATAATATCACTATAATCTAATTATAAGATACTCCATTTAAATAAGTCCATCAAAGATACAAATTTATATTTTGGAGAAATAAATAGTTCTTATAATGATATGAGAGCGATTTATTAAATAAAATCTCCAAAAAAGTAAAATTCATTCATAAAAATAACAATAAATTAAATTTTAAATGACAACTCGTTATGATCAACTAGAAGAATCTGTGTCAGACTCATCAAGATTTCTCTGCGCTGTCTGCAAGAGACCCACTCTAATGTGCTGTTCTGCGTGCAAAGCAGTATTTTACTGCAGTGAGGCCCATCAAATCCAGCACTGAGAATCTCATCTTCCAGAATGTGACATCTCTGAGCCACCTTCAGCTGACTTATCAAACATCACTCCATTAAGTGAAACTGAAATTTCAAAATTTGACCTAGAAGCTGGCCCAGAAAACAGTTTTTTTGCTGATGAAGAAGTATATACAGGACGATATCGAATAAGAAAAGATATGATCACAAGCATTTGCCAAGGAAACCCAGCCAATGCGGTTGCTAAAGGCCGCAGTTACTTCAATAGAGTTATTAGTGAATACGAAAGAAATCGATACTTTGACATCTATGATTTATTAACTGATGGAGTCATTCTTACAAAAGCTTATATCCAGTCAGGTGAATTAAATCAGGCAAGACAAATTCTACTACAAATTTCAGCTAAAATGGCTTCTCATTCAGGATCTCATGAAGTGATACCAGTATCTTCTTTTAGACCAGACGAAGGAAAAGGCGAAAAATTAAACTTGACCTATACACAGTTGAAGACTAAAGTAAGTGTATACTCAACTTTAGCCAATTTACTTTGCGCGTGTGGTGACTATATTAATGCTGAGAAAATGTATGTCCAGTATATCAAACTTATAGAACTGCATCTTGGAAAATCCAGCTTAGAAGCCAGCAATGCCTACTTCATGCTAGGATTGTTTTACCAAAACCAAAAATTAATGAGCAAATCTATCATGAGTTTTACAAAATCGCATGAAATTAGGGTTGAAAACTTAGGAGAATCCCACGAAACAGTAGCTGATTGTGAGTATAATCTAGCTTTACTTCACAAAATGAAAGGAAATATGTTTAAGGCTACAACTTTGCTGCAAAAAGCCTTAAATACACGAATAAAAAACTGTTCCGAAAGCTCTCTCCCTGTTGCACAAGTTTTAGAAGCTCTTGGGTCAATCCATATAAAAAGCAAGGACTATAAAAGTGCGTTAGATAAACTTTCACATTGCTATAATATAAGGAAAAACTTATTAAAGCATTGTCCAGATCATGAAGATTTAAATCGAGTCACAGAGCTATTAACTCTTCTGCATGACTTGCTAGATGAAGAAGCAGCAAAAGAAAGACATAAAAGGGCTGAAATGAGCTTAATAAACCCAATTTTCACCCCTGAAACTTCGCCTGCGAAGAATCAAGACCCTATGATGAACGTTGGCTTTTCAATAGAAAATAACATGAAAAGAGTTCCTTTATCTTCTGGGACTTCATCAGCTAGAATTCAGTCCTCAGCACATTCTCAACAGTCATCAACTCAGTTTGACAAAGGAAGAATGATGAGTGTGGAGTCTTCAGCAAAATTCCAGTCCTCTGATGTATCACCTAGGAACGAAGACAGCTTTAATTGGTATGACAAAAAAGAGGACTCAAGAATGCTAGGGTCTGAAGAATCGCCGACTTCTTCCATGATGATAAATTATTATACTCGCTCACCTGTTTCTAACCCACCTCCACCACCTCCTCCGCTGCCTAATAAAATTCCAGCAAATATCCCCCCTCCTCCGCCATTACCTAAGAAAGCATAAGCTGCAATTTTTGTTTAAAATCTAATAAAATTATAATAATATAAAAGAAAATTGATCTAGATCCCTGAAAATCCAATATTTCCCATAATTTATCAAAAGAAATAGAAATACCCTACATTTGTTTTTAGGGAAGCCCTATCCTGACTTACTATTTTCAAGGAAATTTCCTATTCTCTCCATTTTTACAGAGTCCATTATAAGGTTCTAAATGGATATTGAATCCGATGAGCAAGTATTAGTCTGCGGTTCTGGAGAATGCGAGCAGCTGGGAATTCCCAATGTTTTTAATGCTCGAAAGCCTAGACTTCTAAAGCTCCCAGAATCAGTCACAATGATCGCATGTGGGAGTATGCATACATTAGCCCTCACTTCAGAAGGTCGCGTTTACTCATGGGGATGCAACGATGATGGAGCTCTTGGCAGGATTGGTGAAGAAAACATTCCTATGCTGGTCTCTGGAGTTGAGTTTATTACAAAAGTCACTGCAGGGGATTCCCACTCAATTGCATTATCAGCCAACACAAGAAAGCTTTATTCATGGGGCACATATAGAAATAGCCAAGGTAACATGGAAATTGGGCATAAATTCCCAATTGAAATTGGAAGCGACGAATTCAAGAAAAGCAAATTTATTAAAGATATCGTCAGTGGAGCTAATCATAGCTTAATTCTTGCAGATAACAGAGTTTATGCTTGGGGAGACTCAGAGTTCGGACAAATAGGGAGAATGCCTAGGTCTAGAAAAAGCATTGCGCATTCTTTACAAATTGAAAGCATTGGTATGAAAAATATTGAACACATTTATTCAGGGAAAAACCACTCCTTTGCAAAGTCAAGCAATAATAAGGTTTATGGCTGAGGGTTGAATAATTTTGGACAGCTGGGGGATGATAGCACAAAAAATACTTGTATTCCTCATGAAATTCTTGCACTGAGGAATCTTGATATTAAATATATTACAGGAGGAGACAACCACACTCTTGCTCTTCTCCAAAACGGCCGAGTCTTAATATGAGGAAGAAACGATGACTACCAGCTTGGTCTTAACACAACCGAATCACACTATACTCCTCAAGAAATCCCGAGCTTAATAAATGTTAGAAAAATTGCCTGTGGTCCACATTTTAATTTTGCAATTACTTCTACACAAAGGATTTATTCTTGGGGATTTGGCGACACATATGTTCTACTTAATGGAAAAGAAAAGAACGTATCTATGCCAACATTAGTCGCTTGGAGTGTAACCAAACCTATAGAAGAAATAAGTGCAGGGTCTCAGCATGTAGTTATGCTCATGAATCCTGCTGTCCTAACTCTTCCAGATATAAAGAGTTTAAACCTCAAACGTAAAATAAGTCCGCCACGATCTACAAATAAAAGACCAAAAAAAGCCCACTAGTAAATCTAATATTATTATATAGCATAAATAGTTATTCCAGGCCAAAGCCAATCGTATAATTATTCAATACACACTCTAATGCTTCTTTTAGCTCATCTTTACTTTTGTATAACGGTAAATCAAGCCTATTGAAGCATGTATGAGCTCTTGGCAGCGCTTTGTCGGTATACGGCATAGAGTCCAGCGTAAACCTCGCTTTTTCTCCTCTCAAGGTTTTTAAGGAGCTGAACCCTTCTATAGGAATCCTAGATGTCCCAGTAACAAACGTCAAAAAATTTGCTAGCTGCTCTTGGCTAAACGTCCTCATTATTTCCCAAAACCTTTGTATTACTCTATGTTCTTTATGAAATACACCCCGATACTCAGTGAATTCTTTTCAATCTTCTATGTCAATAAATGGTGAACCACAGAGAGCAAGCTCAATTTCATCAGGTTCGAGCTCAGATATGATTTCTTTGGGAATGACAGAGTAAAAGCCGAGCTTTAAATTTTCTAAAGCAACTTTGAAGCCAGTGTCGATTTCGAACTGATATCGTAGTCGAATATATTCTTCTTTATTTCCATCAGTCACAGTTTTATCTTCGCCATCAGGAATAAGGGGAATGACATTTACTTGCCCTTGATATTCTTTTATTACTGAAAATGTCTCAAATAGCACTCCTTTAACTGAATTTGTAGTAATATAGTTTAAAGAACTATACAGAGCTTGATCCTGATATATTAGATCTGAAAAGATAACTTTTTTCCCTACTAAATGCTTAAAAATCACTTTGGATAGTGGACAATTAACAGGGATGTTTTCGAAAAGGGCTTTTCCAAGTACTTTCCCAGTAAAATAATAAAGTTCTTCCATATGCTCTTCAGGTTTTATTGGTATAGTATAAGCCACTTCTTCAGTTTTAGTAAACTCAAAAAGCCCCAAATCAGGTGCAAATAAGACCTTGATCAATAAATTCACCCACTCCCTCATCAGTCCTCCTGCATCTTGAGCAATTTCTCCTTGAAAACTGATTTGGAATTCTTTTCTCATATCTCTGTCTGTAAGTGAAAGAATCTGCCTCAAGGAGTCATCAAAAATATTATCACGCTGGACCCCTAGTTTGATGAATTCTTCGCTTCATGGAATTCTGACTGTATCTATTTGCTTTCTCAATCACTTTAGTTTTTTATCCAGCGGCTTAAATTTCAAATTCTGAGTCGATTTCTGCTCAGGAGGCGGAGTCTGAGTTGACTGATTCAAGCATCAGTCAATATGATAATTAAAGTCATCATATGTTCTCCAGCCCTCGAACTCTTGGTTACACACTGGGCATGACGTCTTGTTCTTCAGCTTTTGATTGCCTTTTTTCCTTGAAAGTCTCCAAGCTGTAAAGTTCCTTTTAATTTTGCTAGGGCCTTGTCCCATCTATATAAGATATAGTAGAAAAACTATTAAAATAAAAACAGGAATTGAAAAGAAGTAAATAAATTTGAATTAATATGAATTCTCTAGGGGTTTCTATTATTGAAGAGCTTGGAAGAGGGACTTCAGGAGTCGTGTACAAAGTGCGAAGCAAAAATGATGGGAAATTTTATGTCGTCAAAGCAATCGATTTAAGCTCGGTGTCGTCGAAAAAAAGCAAACAAGCTCAAAAAGAGGTAGAAATATTGAAGCAGCTCGATAACTTTCATATAATTAAATACTATGCAAGCTTGATTGAAGATGATACAATGTTCATACTGATGGAATATGCCGCATTAGGAGATCTAAATACTTTTATAAAGAGCTCTAAAGAACAAAGGAAAACTATTGAGGAAGGACAAATTTGAACATGGACATATGAAATTTGTTTGGGGATTAAATACTTGCACAATCATAATATTATTCATAGGGATATTAAATGCTTAAATGTGCTACTGGATCAAAATAGAAGGATTAAAATAGGCGATTTAGGCCTTTCGAAGATTTCAAAGAGGAAAGAACTGCATGCTTCCAATGTGGGGACACCATTATTTCTGAGCCCAGAACAGGTAAGAAGGCAGCCATATGGACACAAGGTGGATATATGAGGATTAGGCTGCATTATTTATACTTTGGCATCACTTGAAGTTCCTTTTGCAGGCGATAATATGATCACTCTTGGACTTAATATCATACATAGTGAGCCAAGACCAATCCCAGTTAAATATTCTCCTAAACTAGTAGATTTTATCTCAACTTTGCTTAAAAAAGAGCCTAAAGAGAGACCAGGAATATTAGAAGTAATAAATCAAATCCCAATATTTATAAAGAAAGGTTATAAAAAGCCAAAATTGCCTGCAGGAGTTTTAACACCAAGAGATGCCTTAATGAACCATAAAGACTCTTTAATTTTCCAAACAATAGAGTCATCTCTTTTCCCTAAAATCAGCCTTCCTCAAATAGATAAAGACTCATTTTTACATAAATTAAAAAAACTGACACCAAGCGATTATAGACCATCAACTGTACTATCAAAAACCCCAATCAGCCATACTCCAACTTTTATCGTCACCCCGGAGCCTTCAAGACTTGTATCACAAGTCTCTACAAATAGCAAAAAATCGATAATTCCTGTCATAAGACAAAAGACGACCATAAGAGATTTAGCAAAAATACTGTAGTTCATTAATTATTTTAATATCAAACTATTAAAGATATTAATAAAAATGAATTTTCCGTAGCACATCATTGGAAATTTCCTATCAATAAAATCAATAAACTCGCTGGGATTTGTCTTAAATGAATAAGTTTAACTTATTAAAATATAATATATAATCAATTTATTTAAGCAAACTTTTATTAGCTTGATCATTTATACAAATTTTGCTTTTCATATAATCTGCAAAAGACTTATTTTCCGAGCTTTTGCATAATGCATCCTTAATTTCTTTTCTCCTTCCTTTGAAATTTTCATCAAAAAATCGTGTTCTCATTTTTTTATATTTGTGCACGCTTGCAGTGGATTCTCTTTTTACTTCTGGGCTCATTGACCTTACAGGCGACATAACGTTCGTAAGAGAATCTTCCAAAGTGTTGATGCTTTTCTTAAATTTAGAGTTCAGCATCAAATTCGAGAAAATAGACAAATTCATAGGAAGCCTGGGGAGGAATTGTGAATGTTTGCTTTCACTTTTCCTTTTAAGCCTGATGCAAGTGGGAGATTCACATCTTTCTCATAAATGGATGCTTGTAGATTTTTCTTCTTTTCCTCTAGCAACTTGAACGCACTTACATTTTATGTCAGAAAGTGGGATTCCATGGATTTTCATACGTTTACAGCTCTCCATCGGAGGGAGGATTGGTATATTGTCGACAGGTCTATATATATAATGTTTTGAGGCCGGTTCTTCACTTTTATGGCCTACTTTACAAATGCTGGTAGATGGCTCAACGTTGGTTCTAATTCTTATTTTTGATCGTTCATTTTGTTTCCTTTTAATATCTTCTATGCTTGTTACAAGCTTTTTGCCTCTTCTAAACGTCTTCATGCTTTCTGATACATTGCATAAGATCTCTTCTTCTTTTCTAATAAAGCCAAAATACTCATGATTTTCAGAAATTTCCTTCAAGTTCTGTATTGAATCAAACTCGTTTTTCGAAAGCATCCTTGTGATAGTTATAATTTTACCATTTAGATAAAGTCTATTTATCACTTAAATGTCGAATTTCATATTCAATGCCAAAATAATTGTTTGGAAAAATAATATTTATCGAAATATTTGCAAACCTAGAAATTATAAATAATTTGTAAAAGCATAGGCTGAATAATGTAGTACTTGTGAATTAAGGAATGTCTAATTCTTATCATTTTGTTTAACATTTTTAGACACTTTAATTCTGATATCTTCCATATTTTTGGTTGGATAATATAATGTTATCATTACTTATATTAGGGTTGTTTTCTGTTGTCAACTCAAAAGAACTTATAGAAGAGCACATTATAAAAACTGAGGCAGGTAAATACTACAAAATAAACAGTGTCAGCGACAAAGAAAAATCATACTATGAATCTGAAAAAGGCTGCAGCTTAAAATGCTGTGATGTCTGCTTACAATACGCTGAAGGCTCAGCATTAGTTCAATGCACTCATCAATGTGGTTGCGACTGCTTGGTATCAGAAATTAAAGAAACTCAGCTTTACTCTGATTTTAAAATAAAGGTGAAATTGCCAAGAGGGGAAGACAATCATTGGAAAATTAAAATCAAAAAAGAAGACGAGTATGGAAATAAAAAGAAATTAAAGTTCCAAGGGTATGGAGACCATAATGAAACCTATGAAGAACATCATGCGTGACTTGATATAAAAGAAGATGACGAATATTTGGATTATGGCTGTTACCACGAAGATGAGCACCATAAGTACCATCAAGAAGACGATCATCATAAACATCATCAAGAAGATGTAGAGCTTCATCATGAGGGCCAGGATTGTAAGTGCCAGAAATGTGAAGCAAAAAGGGATGATGGCCACCATAGATATATTAAGGGGGAAATTAATTTCCATCATGAAGGAAGAGATCATCATGAAGAAGGTGACCAATGCCATCATGAGCGTGATAGCGGGCATGCTCTAGAAATTGATAAATATCAAAACTATGACCCAGAGACCAACACTTCGGACACTTATATAGAATGGAAAACTTACTCAGGAGAGCATGATGGCTATTATGAATCTGAAGTAAAGCATCGTGAAGGAGGCTATGATAAAGATTTTGAAATAGAGTTTCCTCACCATAATGTTACAGTTAATGGCTCACTCAGTAGAGATATGAAGGATACCAATTGGACAAATGAAAGAGACAGTGAATGGGATTTGCAAATAGCAAAGCACGAAGAAAATTATACCCATATTCTTAATTTAAATGGTAGTGACCATATTTATAGAGAAACAAGCAAGGATGGAGGGAGCCTAGACACAGGCCTGAAAGTAGACTGGGACTTTGTGCATGCTGTTAATATAAAACCAATCAAAATGACTTCTTGTGAGAGCAGATGTGATTCGTTTTGCCAAGGAGTTGAAAATGAAGAAAAAGAATGCAAAGAATATTGTTATGATAAATTTTGCACTGATAATGCTGATGTGCATGTAGAAGAATCAAGATTTGGTAGCGCACTTTTAGTTCTTATTTCTATTATTTTCTTAGGAATCATCTCATCAGCTCTTTATAACAAATTCACCGCTGCAAGAAGAAAAGCCAAAAGAATAACAACTCCTTATGAGGAAAATCTAATAGGGTATGTGAGGCTTTAATTATTTAATTTTTATGAAAAAATAAAACTAGACATAATCTTAAATATTTCTTACAATTATTTTAAAAATCAAGGCACGTGGAAAATTGATAAATATAAAATGGTAAGTCTTACTTAGTCATCCAAGAAGCAAATAAGGCTGGTCACTGAACAGCACATGTCAAATATCGATAAAAGAGGCAAAGTTCCAGCCTCACTTGCAGTAATTTCCAAGTAGAAACAAAAAGATGACGGTCTTACTGTTGGTCCAATTCTTTTAGCCTTCTTCCTCTTTGTAGTAGTCGGTTCAGGTGATTTTTAAGCAGCAATATTCCAAATTATCCAATCAGCGCAGAAGAGCTAATAAAGTAACCACATTCTATATACACACTTAGCTGATTTTAATTAATTATCTAACATTTCTATATGCACTCTCATAGCTGATTCTGATATTCGTGTAAAACCTTCAAGAGTCAGCTCTGAGTACAATGCCATCATGTCTTCATATGCTTTCACTCTTTCAGCTTTGAACACAGGCAACTCTTCTTCGCATAGCCTGGCTGTCATTATTTTTAAAATTTGTGTAATGTCCTCAAGTTCTGACTTAATTCGAGCTTTCTTTAGCTCGGGGTCTTCGGGGTATTTTTTAGCGATATGAGCCATATGTTTTCATATGTTGTCTATACCTTTTTGTGCCTTGTTGACTATTTTATTTTCAAGAGAAAGTTTCCTTTCAAGCTTGTTTTTTCTGTTTTCAAATGAATGGCAAATCGAAATTGTATTTATCATAGCTGAAATGTCAGCAATTTCGTTTTTAGCTCAAGTGTGAAGCTCTTTAAAAGGGTTTGGAATTGAAAACCTAACTTGTGCATTATCAATCTGTATTTCGTTTTCTTGTAGTTTCATTATATACTCTTTTTCTACAGCCTTAATTTTAGAATTTACATCCAAAAAATGCAGTTTAAACCTCTCAAACTGCTCTTTTATCATTTTAACTGCTTTCGTAAACTCTACTACCAAAACCAAGCTATTTTTCAAAAAATTATCATATTCAACCAATTTTACTTTAATTTCATCAGTAATCTCAGCATCAACGAATTCGCAGAACAAACTATGAAATACAATCATAATATCTCTTGTCGCTATTTTTAAATTTTTTATAATCACTTCGAAATCTGACGAGCCTCTAATAAACATCTGGAACTCTTCACTTGTATATAAAAAAGTTGTTTGTGATATTCTTTGCAAAAATCTTTGAAGTAAAGATTTTCGAGATTCGATAAAATTGCTTGTTAGATTCCCCAGGATTTTTTTAGGAGGAATTGGAGGGACAAAACAGCCAGGCCATCGATATATTAATTGATTTCTTAATGCTAAAAAGTCACTATATCTTCGGGAAGCTTCAAATGGTCCTGAACTATCTCTTCCCGTTATTGTGTAGAGTGCATATCTTGTAAAGGCATTTTCTTCAATAATTGCTACTTTTGATATGCTTATTTCAATGCTTTTTTCTAGAAAGCTATCAGGTAATGGCCTTGCTGAAGCCATAGATGCATAAGTCTCGTTAACTTCGTATATTGTTGATAAATCACTTGCACTAGCTAAATATGCCATTTCTCTTATTTTAAATTATTACATTATTTTTAGTTTTTATTATTCTTTTTTTGCCAGGTTTTGCTTTTATTTTCTTTTCTATTTCATTTAAAACATCGGCAACTTTGTTTGCTTGCAAAATATCTTGAGTTTTCGGAGTTTTTTTAATTATTTCTGGCTTAAATGTATGCCTTTTTTGTTTTTTATTAATTCTTACTGACGGAGATGCTGATTCAGCTAATTGATTTATTTCTTTGTCAAATGTTATATAAGACTTTGGACTTTTAAGCAAAATTTCTGTATTTTGCCTATCATTAATCATTCGTGCAGGCTTTGAATTCGTTGGGAAAATTGCTAAATTAAGAGCTCTTTTCTTTGGAGGATTTTTTAAATCTTTCAAAGAAAATTTAAATTTTTTTTCAGAAACTTCTGTATCTCTCCTTCTTTTCGCTTGATCTAATAAAGCTTTAGGTGAGCTTACAGGCTGGAATTCTTTGATATGAGTAGTGTTTACATCATCTTCTTCTTCAGCAATTGCTGAATTCGTCAAAGAAATATTTCGGCTCATGAAGCCTGTAGACTTGCTTGCTTGAGTTGATATAGCAGATATGTCTGCTTGGATGCCATTTTTAGGAAAAATTGAGAATTTTTGCTCATTTTCTGTGCTGCAAAAATTGAATTCTTCAAAGGGGTCATCCGGCAAATTTGGAGAGTTTTCAAAGAATTCATTTAAATCTATTGGAATAGCCATGTATTCAGGATCAAAGTTCGGGTATCTTAAATTTGGCCGAAACGGAGGCAAAATCTGTTTATTTTCAAATTTTTTCCAATTAATTTTTTGGCATCATGGATGTGATTTAATTTCTTCAGCCCCAATAGTACATCCAATCCTCAATTCAGGGTCTTTTTCAAGGAGCCTGGATAATAGATCTCTAGCTTCTTCACTAATGAAGTTCGGTAAGTTTAATTCTTCTTGAAGAATTCTTATATACATTTTCGATCTATTTGAGTCATAAAATGGAGGAAGACCTGTTAACATTTCAAATAATAAAGCTCCAAGGCTATAAAAATCAACCTCTTTGCCATGCCCAGTGCCTTTCAGCATTTCAGGACTCATATATTCTGGGGATCCACAAAAAGAGTAGCTTCTCCCTCTATTAGAAAATATTTCTTTGGACAAACCAAAATCTGTCAATTTTATATGACCATCCATATCTAGTAAAATATTTTCTGGCTTTAAATCTCTATATATAACATTCATATTATGCAAATACTCCAGCCCTAACAAAATTTCAGCAAAATAAAATTTGGCTTGTTTTTCTGTAAACCTTCCGAGGTTATGCAGATGAAAAAATAACTCTCCCCCTGGACAAAAATCCATTACAAGAAAAAGCTCTTTTCCCTAGCTAGAAATTACAGTTTGAAAGGCTCAATGTAAATCTACAATAAAAGGATGCTTAACCTTTCCCATAATACTTCTCTCAGTTAATATTTGTATAACTTTTTCTTCGTTAATCACAAAGCTTTTGCTCATAATTTTTATTGCATAAATAATCCCAGAATCTAGCTTTCTAGCTTCAATAACTCTTGAAAATCCTCCTTTTCCAATAGTTCTTATTGGTAAAAAATGAGCTGTTGATATTTCTTTTGAAATTTCTTCTTCATATATTGGAACAAAAGTTTCGTTGTCTTTGAAAGGTTGAAGCGGTCTTTCATAGTCACTTAACCAAAAATCAAGGATATCTATATTATTTACAGTTTGGAGACCTATTATTTGCTTATCTCCTTTATAGAGTCGAATTACTTCAGATAATAGTCAGCCACAGGTCAAGTTATCGTCAAGTACTTGGATGTGGACTTGTTCTGTATCAAAAAGGATGCAAAATGTCTTTGATGATCCATGAGGGCGATCTCCATCTGAGAGTCGATGGGTGTGCTTATGTTTTGAGCTATTTTGGATTCTTAAAGATTGGTATGAATGACTCTGACCCATATTTTAATTTATGATAAGAATTTTTTCGTATAGAAGATGCCATTAAATTGTCAAGTTATGGTTGTTTTGATACATCATATATAATGATTATAAATTTAAAATGCAGTTTTTTATAAGATAACAATTGAAACTGATAAAAAAATGATTTTAAAGACATATTAAAATAGTTTATTATAATAGAGAATTAGCTTATCAAAAAAACATTTAGAGTTATTTTTTATTATTTTACGAAATTAATGTTGAAATATTAAACATTTAATTATATAATTATTTAATATCCGTCTTTTCCCATACCACATAAAAAAGACGGATTAGACTCTTTTAATTCTTTTTCTAGAAACGAGTCTTTCGTAGCATTTAGAAGCGACATTTTCTGCTTCATAATCGTTCTGCTAATTCTTTTCCTTTCTTCTATCATACTTCCCGTTGTAGAGTTTCTAATAGCTTTTCATTCGCTAATACACTTTTTGCAAGACCTCTGCTGAGTTATATAACCCATAGACTCTAAATCCATAAAATAAGCAGAACATTTATCACATAACTCCCTTCCACATGATCTACAATGGTGGCCTCTTCTATAAACATGAAAAGCAGCCCCACACTCTTGGCAAATTTTTGATTTCTGCCACTCCGGCCTTCTACATATCATCAGCGCCTTTTTTCATTGTATAAACTCGACAAGAGTTTCCGACCTTAGCCTCCAAATAAAATCTTCTCCTGATAATTGGAGACCTAATAAAAATTCTTTTAAATGTGCATCTTCAGCCGAAATGCTTATAGCTTTATTGATTTTTACTTTATGCTCTAAACGAGAGTCCATAAAGGAATACAAAACTCCGCCTTCAATTTTTAGCAAAACATTGTTTCATTCGGTATTTTTTGGGTCGTTGTTAAACTTATCTGGGGTATAAATAATTCGTTTAAATTGGCTTTCAAAGACCTGATCCTTCACTTCGGAAGTCTCTTTTTCTTCTTTTATTTGAGCATTTCCCATCTTATATTATAAATGGATACAGGATCGTTATATCGGACTTTTATGCCAAAATATACACATTATAGCAATGATGGAAATGGAAGGGATAAATATATTTCAGTAAATAATGGAGGCTTTATAAACTCAGGGCCAAGCTCACCGTCAGGCTTTAAAAGCTCCAACCAAAGTCCTAATCGGCGGTTTTTCAGCCCTGCGCCAAGACTAGCTTCTCCAGTCTTCAAATACCACTCTGATGGCTCTGGCAGAGATTTTTATATAGCTCGTGATAGTGGGGGATTGCATGCTGCTTATGTTCCTGGTGTTGAGAGAAATGTTTTTACAAGTTCATTAAGAAAGCATCCAAGATTGAGAAATCTTAGCTCTGATTATTTTATGAAAATGACTTATAACTATCGCAGCCTGAAATCTAGACAATGCATGCGAGAAAAACAAAAAATTGTAAAAAATGCTGTTAATAGACTTTACCACACTAATAGTGGAAGTCCAAGTATTTCATCAAATGATACGAAGCATAAAAGGCCATGCTCAATAAGTTTTGTCCAAACAATGAATTAATTAATTTTGAATATTTTGTGCAACATTCTTGATTTGGTATAAATAATTCCATTTAAATGGTATTATAATATATACTCATTTATTATATTTAGAAATGTCTATTATCTTCGATAGAAGGCAAAGTCAGCTCAATTCCTATCACCCTTTCAGCTTCATCCACTCTTGTTCCCAACAACAAATAATTTTGTTCCAGTTTCATCTTTTCTTGGGTCACACCAGCAATTTGCTGCTTTAAGAAGCTGACTTCAGTTCTTTCTTCGTTAATCTGCTTTTTAAACTCAGTTTCTAGCCTATCTAGCTCATCAAGGATCCTATTAGTTATGTTATTGCTTTCATTGTTATTTTGAGATTCCAATGATTTGGCTTCACTTCTTAATTTCTCATAATCTTGTTTGGTATCAAACATCTCTGTTTTAATTTCTTCAATTTTTTTGTGCATGTGTTTGATGAACTTCTTAATGTCAGGCTGAGATTGAGATACACTCGCAGGAGAGTCCATTTAAATAATTTTTTTAAGCAGCTTTACAAAGATGTATATGAGCATAAAATTGAGCCTTATTATTTTAATAACAACCATTATAATTAGGACTTAATTAGGCCCATTCTCTTCCTGAATTAGAAATCAACATTATTAAAATGCTTTACTTAGAAAATTATTATTTTTAATAAACAGCTTTTTGGATTTGTTGTAGCATGCTCTAAAATAGGAGTTGCTATAGCTTTATTATGTTTATAGAAATTTAACAGTCAAGCAACGCTATTTTATATTAAATTAAATCCATATTTATATAATTAATATAAATGCTTTAATCGATGCTTCAATTTGAAGGATATTTAGCATTCATTAATAAAATTAGTACATAATACTATAAAAGATGTTCAAAAATTTATTGAAAAATGCAATCGTAACTGTATAAGCTACTTAGTTTGCTGGTAGTGATGATTAAAAAATTATAAGCCAAATGGCAAGAAATTATCTCTCCAGGAGCAATTTTATTTCAGCACAAAATATTATGCAAAATCTATATATTTCCCTTAATTACTTAGATTATATTTTTCTTTTGTTTGGTAAAAATGTTTTTAGGAAATATATTAATTTTTATCTATGGAAGTGAAGGTTGAAGTATTTTATTTGGTAGTATATGCAAATGAAGATACATATTATACTATTAGTGCATAATTATTTATGAAAATGTAATGGATTGCAATTGATATTCCAACAAATATAATGAGTTTTTTGATTAATAAAATTTAATTAATGATAGGTGATTCAATTGGCTTTGGCTGTCAGCCTGAAGCTCTTAGTTCAATCATATCCTAAATAATTGTTACTAGTATTAAAAATTTGTTTCGCGAATTGGTCAGATTTCGATTCATTATTTCACTAAGCGCATTAACTACCGCATTAGTTCTAGATAAATTTTTTTCATTTTCGAAAGCAAGTCCACCTGCTATTAGTATCAAAATTGCTCCTTCTAATTTATCGTCATCAAGTTGTAAAGAGTTTATATCAGGATTTTTGTATTTTTCTTTAAAATCTTCGCTGATTAATTCCATAAGACAAGTAAAAATAATTTTTGGTGGAATAAAACCATTTTTAAAAAGCTCACCTATAAATTTTGCACATCCTAAACTTTTAATTTTATAAACTGGCTCATTTTTGTGCTTAAAATTATTTGTTCACATATCTTCAAAAGATTCCTGGCATATATTTAAGAGAATTTTCCTAAATAAACTGTCTTGCGTCCTTTTAATGGGATCTTCTTTATATCCAAGCTGAAAATCTAAATACTTGCCAGATAAATATTTGCATAAATCAGCATATATCCCTACATATTTTTTCTCAAAACAGGCTTTTTGAAAAATCGCGTCTGCTAATGGCTCTAGATATTCTTCATTGGACTTAGCAATTTCAAATAATTCTTCCTTAAGCTTGTCAAAATTTACAAGGCTCATTTTATTCAAGATTATTTTAATTTGGCATAGGATTTTTTCTTTAGTTGTTTTCTCGGCATTAACTTTTTTAGTAGTTTCAATTGCGCCTTGCCTAATTTTTTTCTGAGTTTCATCTTCTTCAGCACGCCAATTATTTTTATAGTTAGAGCTGTCTCGTATCAGCTTTTGTGGTTTTTCGCAATTCCTTCTCATAATTTTTACTATTTCTATCGGTAGTACCCAAGACCAGTCCTCGTCTCCTACTTTTCTTATTTCGCCTTCAGAATATTTGAGCTTCGATTTTTCGTTAGAAAATTGAGAAAATGTTGACTTAACGCCTAGTGGTGTTGACTCGTCTGATGGGAAATCTTCATCAACTGGTGATAAAGATCCTTTAATATCAATAGGAAATTTTGTTTCTTCATTGACATTGTCAATGTCTTCTTGTCGAAAAGCTGGGGACAGCTTCCTAGGACTCTTTTCAATTTTATCATTTTCTGATATAAAAGCATTTATAGAACCCTCTACTTTGCTATCAGGAACTATATTTATTTCAGGTTGGTTTTGATAAGTAAGTGAAAGAGATGGCTTAAGAATTGATTTTTCAATTTTATAGTCTCGGTATTCAGGCTGCCCTGCATCTGGAGGAGATGTATGTGTCCTTATGGATTTTCTTTCTCTTACTACAGCTGCTGACATCTCGCAAAATTTCTTTTATTTAAAAATCCAGTGTTGGAAATCTCAAGTGAGCAATTAAATGGAGAGAAAAATACCAGGATAATTATCAATGTAAAAGTGTAAGAAAATTCTAAAAAATAATAATAATTTTTAAGGAAAGATTTTGTTAGATCTTTGATATATTAGTTGGAAAAATTTATTGGAAAATAAAATATTTGTTAATATGGATTTAAAGCAAAGAGGTATAAAGAATTACTCAAACTTTACTGATGAGGATGAAAAAGGAGCAAGCCAACTTAAGCAATCAATTGAGATACCTCAGATGACAGAAACACAAAATAATTTATTAAAATCTTTTCCAAGCATTTCACGAATCTCAGAAAGACATACAAATCGAATGACCATAAAAGAAGAAGAAAAAATTCTTAATCGGCTTCAGAAAGCTTGTATAGGGATGATATTTGCTCCAATTATTGTTCTTATTGCTGGAGTAATAGCTTTTCATCATACAAATAAATATTTCTTGATGTTTCCTCCTTTTGTATCACTAATAGGGATCTGTGCAACTCTTTGTGTTTATTTTGGAGCAAAATATACAAAAGAGTCACTAGCAAAACATATAAAAATGTTAACACAGTGGAATAATTACGTAGCGCAGGATTTTTTCACGATTTCTTTATACATTCTACATTTAGTGGCTTCTTGCTTCTTTTTTATAGGAATTGTATCAGTCATTTCTCATCAAAGTTTGTTAGGACCAATTAAAGATCCTGATATAAGCTGAAGAGTTAAGTGAATGCTATATTTCATTAGTGGAGCAGCATTGAAATATATTATAGGCTACATCTACATATTTTATTTATCTTGTAAACTTTGCATTGATTATGAAAATATTCACAATTACGTTCAAGTGATTCAAATCAGCATATTGATATCTGCTATTGGATTAATATTATGCACAGGAATATATTGACTATATTGGCATGCTTTGGACATTTCAGAAAATTTCGCACCTATAATAACCCAATCAGGTATTATTCTTGGCCTTATTTTATTGATCTATACTCATTTTTCATTTTTCGCTGCATATAAAGAACATATTTCTCTTATTATTCTTTCTCAAATCATATGTGTAATTTTATTCATTTTTCTTTGGCTTTATTGCATGCTTATTGTTTTTGCCACAAAAGATTTTCAAACTTCTATTAGCACGAACTGCTATCAATTGCTAAATATCATGCAAGATAAGCATTTAAGCTATCTAGGATGCACTGAGAAATATATAGAAATAGAGAGCTCAAAAGATAAGCTTAAATGTGATGAGGACCAAATAGGAAAAATAGTTGAAAATAATGGGGAAGAAAAATATGGGTGCTTGAACTCAGAATGCTGTGAAATTATTAGAAGTGCTGCGTCTGTAGGGCTAGATTATATTGCAGGCTTTTGCATTACTGGACAAATATTACTTGCATTTGTATTGGAGTGCTCGAGGAATTTGCTTAAAAAAATAGAAAGATTTGGAAGTGGTGGAGAAAGGGTTATGGATAAGAGATTATTTGGAGTTATTATTGCAATTTTGCTGACTAGTTGTGCAATAGGATTCGCATTAAGATAGCCGGTCTAAATTATTTAATCTAATAATTATGACATTCTTTTTTAAGTCTTATCCTTTTCTTTATTTATTATTCATTTTTGATCCCTTCTCAATATTTTTATTATTCAATTTTAGTTTTCCTTCTCAATATTTAATTCACAATAAAATAATCCCAATTTCTTAATAAAATAATCATGGCAAGAATATGATATTTACTTATGATTCTAGTTCATGCTCTTCTATGGTTTGCTGCCTCTCACCAAACACATGAGGTCGCAAAAATCCGAGTTTTTAGCAAAGTAACTTCTATTGAATGGGTTTCTTGCTATCTCTCATTCACATACTTTTTGCTTGCGTTCATGTCAACATTCAATATTCGATTCCTGAAAATCAAGCAGGAACTATTGGTATCTATTTATCTTATGACTCTCTCCTTGCTATGTATATCACTAATTCTCAAATATTCGATACAGATGTTTAAGCTTGAAGAAATTGAGGAGGATTACGAATACGTAAAAGGGATATCTGAATATTACCTAGACATAATGACAGGCGGAGGATTACTGGGATTAGTTCTTTATGATATGAAATTCATTGAAGAGTTTGCTGTCCCAAGCAGTTGGGTTTTGCTTATTTTTGATGTATATTTAGGAGGATGGTATTGCTTTATGCAATTTTTGTTTAAGAAGTCTGCAGGGAGCTTCTCATATCAGTTTTTAAATGAAATGAGCAATGAACAGCTAATACTACTTGGACTTGGAGGAATTGGGTTGAGTGCAGGCATAAAGCAAATTATTTTGAATTTAAATAAAGTAGAAGTAGACGCATACCGCGAGAAAAAAGCGAAGGAAGATGCAAGAATAAAACGAGAAAGAGAAGCAAATCGTAAAAAGTATAATTAAAATTAGGAATTACTAAAATAAAAATTAAAAATGAGGATTTTAATAAATTTATTATTAAATCGAGAAGATATTATAATTTCACCATATTAATAGAGAGTAAATGCGTTTTTCACAATCGTGAGCCTTGCGACGGCTCAGCTATTTCATGAATGAAAAATTTCTAAAGAGCCTAAAAAATTGAAATGTATTAAGCAATCCTTCTTTGACTTTATTAATAATTTATGAACTATTCAGTTCATAAACATTTGCTATAACACAAAATCACTCCTTTATAAGACTTAACCAAAATAAATAATAGTTCACCTTTTCTAAATAATATTTCACTAAACTTCTAATTTATTGCAAGCAGATCAAAATAGCATAAAAATTTTTATAGCAAAATTTCCAGGACTCTCAAATTATTCAAAAACTGAAATCAATTAATATTTATCACATATTCTTCTATTCATCCTAGCTTAATTATCTAGCTATTAGTGGCTATTAATAATTAATGTCTAGCTGCCACCGATTGAAATTGCTCCAATCCCATCTTGTTTCGAAATTTCCTGTTTCTGAGCACGATTCTTCCCTTGCTGAATATTTAAGCAGAAGCCAAGAAATCAATAAAACTACTGTTGCTGAGGCCTATTTTGGTTCTTTTTACCCGAAAATCGTTGAACTCAGAAACAAAATGTGTTCAAGTCCACTTTTTGACCATACCGAAGATGTTGAGTTAAGTCGTGAACCTTTACGTCAAAAAATTGTAGAGCAGCTTGGCTTTCTGTATGCTCCAAGCCGCTTAACCTATGAGATTGATATGAAAGACCCTGCGAAAAAATCGGAATTTCTTTATTGTATTGGTGAGTATTGCCAGATGACATCCACAAGATTTATAGTCCATATAACCCTTTACCTTGATACTATTCAAAACTTAGGAACACAAAAACATAGAAACAGCATTGATAGAGCATACTCTCTTAAAGATTATGGCTCGTTTGCAATGACTGAACTTGGACATGGCTCTAATGTAGCTGGATTAGAAACAACAGCAACTTATGATCACAAAACTAGGGAGTTTATAATAAATTCTCCAAAGCCTACATCTGCGAAATGGCTCATTGGAGCAGTCGGTAAAACGGCTAATATGACCTCATTGTTCGCGAAGCTAATTGTGGATGGAGTTGATAAAGGAGTCCATGCTTTTGTGATTCCTATTAGGGATTATGAAACTCATCAGCCACTTCCTGGTGTAATTCTTGGTGATTGCGGGAAGAAAATATATTTAGATGGAGTTGACAATGGATTTTTAATTTTTAAAGACTATAGGGTTCCTTATGACTGCTTGCTAGACAGGTTAAGTCAAATTACACCTGAAGGAAAATTTAAGAGCTCTATTAAAAACAAAGAAAAAAGACTTGGAATTATGCTAGGTGGACTTATAAGAGGCAGAATTGCGGTTGTTAATGGCAGTGAAGTGTGTATGAGGCACTCCCTGACTATTGCTCTAAGATTTGCAGCAATTAAAAAGCAGTTCTCCAAACAAAATGGCCCAGAAGTTCCTATTTTAGATTATCAAACCCAGCAATATCGCTTAATTCCTCACTTAGCGAAGATGTTTGGTATAAAATCATGTGGGATGTTTTTAATGGAGGAATTTAAAAATGTTAGAATCAAAACTTTTGACGATCCTGAATGCAATGAGCTGGCAGAATACCACTCAATACTTTCTGCGATGAAAAATATTTCTAGTAGCTTTGCTGTAGCTGCTACTCAAGAATGTAGAGAAGCCACTGGTGGGATGGGCTTCCAGGCATATTCAAGATTAAACTCTCAAAGAAATATGAGTGATGTCCATACTACCTGGGAAGGTGATAATACTGTTCTTATCCAGCAAGCCGGAAAATTTATTTTCAAGCAGGTACAACGAGCATTCAAAGGTATTAAAATTGCTGCTCCAAGTCTATCATATTTGACCTTAGATTTAGACCAAGTCAAATCTTTTAAAGTAGACTTTAACACAGAGGAAGAACTTTATAATGAGAAACTATTAATTGAACTTATGGAATATCGTGTAAACTGGCACTTACACCAATCTATAGCCAAGCTACAAGAAAACGGTTCAAAATTCGACGATATATTTGACGCCTGAAATAACACACAAGTGCATTATTTACAAGATTTAGGAAAATCATATGGAGAATGCATCATGGCAAAACAGTTATTAAAACTAGTAAATGGAGTTTTAGAAAAAAATCAAATGACAGGAGCTGTAATAAAGAAGCTTTTTTATTTGTTTGTTTTAGAAAGAATTGAAAAAAATAGTGGACTTTATTTGGAAAATGCATTTAATGGTAGCCAGATAAGAATAGTAAAAGATGCTGAAGTCAATCTGTGCAGGGAATTAGCCAAAGACAGTCTCCATATAATAGATGCAATTGCAGCACCAGACAAAATACTAGGATCAGCAATAGGAAATGCAGATGGGCAGATGTATAGCAATATAATAAAAGCGGTTGAAGCTTCTAAAAGAGTGTATGACCCACCGACATGGTTGCCTATCTTAAAGCAAGTAAGAAACGCAATAGAATTAAAATAAATAATGATCTACTCTATAAATGTCTTTATTTTAATTAATTGAAAATAAATGGATGATTTTAAGTTATTAAATTCTCCAGCCAGCCATTGGGCCATGGAAAGGTGGCCTATTCGGTCTTGAAACGAATTCTTCGATATTAGTTAAGCTCCTTATGTAAGCTTTATAAGGTGAAAAAACTGGCGAAATTCCAGCTGTATAGCTTGGATCAATAGCATCAAGCTTATCAAGAACCTCATAAAAATAAAAATCAACATATGTAGGATGATCACCTACTAATAATCTTTTCCCAGCCAAGTATTTGACAAATCTTTCCATCACTAACTTTTGGCTCTCAAGAGCTTGAGGAACAAGAGTAGCTGCATTTTGATTATAGGCTGCCATGCCAACTTTGCCCATGATATCTTTAAGGACACCAGCAATCATTGAGACATAAGCTTTTTCAGTAAGAGTATTGCCAAGATAAGACGGGTTATATTTGGCACAGATGTATTCAAAAATTGCTGAAGTTTCGCTTAATTTGACGTTTTCATCAATAAAATAAGGCAAATTTGGAAAATCCATTCCTAAGGTTTCTTTAACGCGAAGCCAATCTGATCTGTCAAAATCCGGGGCAGGGCCAGGGATATATTGTTTATCCTCAAAAGCAACCCCAAAGTGAGCCAAAAGCATTCTTAGAGGTTCGGCAAAGCCACGATTATTCCAGTATGCTAATATTGGTTGTTGCATTTAAGAAAAATTATTAGTTTATACGATTTTTAGTAGTGGTTCTGAAATGATTTTATTTTTACTATTAAATTAATATTTAAGTATAAAATTTTATTTAAGCCTCGATTCAATTAAGAAATTATAAAACTAAAATATTTATCAATTTTTATATTAATAAGCCAGCAATTAAGTAAACCAAATTAGTTCGTAGTTATTTTTTCTCAGATATCCTATAATTGATACCTTCTAAAAATTGGGAAATCACAGAAAATTTTGTTATTGCTCATTCAATCCAAAAACAAGAAATTGTAATCAGCATAAACCAAATTTATTTTATCTAATCAAATCTACATTTGAATCTAATATCTAATTTAATGCTAATAGCAAATATTTTCATGTTGCCCTTGACAAGTCACCTGAAGCTATTTGATTAGTGAAATATTTGCTAAAAATATGCAGTAGGGGGTAAGAAACCCAAATTCACACAAATCTTTGCAATATTGAATAGATTAATAATAAATGTAAATAATTTATTATAGCTAGAGAAGATAGCTCTAATTTATTATTCAATGAAAAATCAAATATGTTTATTGCAGGCTGGATTGAAAACAATAAATATAATTAAATCTCAAAAATAGTAAAAATTAAAAAGTGTTTTTAATTGCAAATTATGGCTTCCATTATTTTTCAAACTATTTATTAGCAATTTTTATTTATTATTTTATTAAATGCGTAAGATATTTATAACTAATGCGTAAAATAATCATATTGGATATTTAATTAATAACCTTGCCAGCTAGCTTGAGGTCCATGAAAGAAACGCGGTTTTGTTGGTCTTGCAAGAAATTCTTCCACATGTGCTAGGCTTCTTATATGGCTTTTGTAAGCAGCGATGACTGGTGAAACTCCAGCAGTGTAGCCTGGGTCAATTGCATCAAGTCTATCAATTGTTTCATAAAAGTAAAAGTCAATATATGTGGGATGACCTCCAACTAAAAATGTTTTGCCTTCAAGATATTTAACTATTCTGGCCACGACTGATCTTTGACTTTCAAGAGTTTGAGGAACACGGGTCGCTGCATCTGGGCTATAGCATGCATTGCCGATTTGCCCATTAAAATCTTTGAGAACCCCAGCAATCATTGAAACATAAGCTTTCTCAACAACTGTGCTGCCAAGATACGATGGGTTGTACTTCGCACAAATGTATTCAAAAATCGCCAAAGTTTCGCTTAGCTTGATATTTTCATCAATAAAATAAGGCAAATTTGGAAAATCCATGCCTAAAGTCTCTTGACATTAAACCAATCTAACTTGTCGAAGTCAGGAGCAGGGCCATACTGATATTGCTTGTCCTCAAAGGCAACTCCTAAATGAGTAAGAAGCATTCTCAGAGGCTCAGCATAGCCACGGATGTCCCAATATCCTAATGTTGGTTGTTGCATTTTTATTTTTATTAGCGGTGGAGAAGCTTAAAAAATTTTACTATTAAAATAAATGAAAACTTGTAATTCGAATTAGAAATATGGTGAAATATTTTATATGGAATGCTTGCATTCCAAATTCCCAAACTCTGTTTAGCTTGATATTTTCGTAAATAAGATATATTTGGAAATCCCCTACTATTTTTAACTTTAAATTTAGCCCGATCTTATCTGACGAAATCAAGGTTAGGTCACAATTGCATTAGCTATCCCAAAAAGAGATTCTAAATGTTTAAGGAGCATTTTAAATTGCTCAAATACCCATGGATTTTTCAAATCTTAATCTTGCATTTTTGGGAGAAAATTAAATAATTTTATTATGGTAAAATCTAAAAATCTTTTACTACTAAAATTATAAAAAATCTTTAATTTAATTTAAAGAGTTTTGTGAAATACTTTACCAAGAGATATTTAATAAAATGCTAATATTTGCTATTTGAAATGCTAGTGAATGATTTATATAAAACATTAGTTATCATAATCAAGCATCATCCCTGCAAAAAGGCCTATTTTGAGAACTTCCAATGTTAAATCCATATAAAAAAATTGAGCAAGCTGTGAATTATTATTTTCATAGCACCAAGAGCGCCAATAAAATAAATATTTTGAGATGGATACCACTGAGCTGCTATGAAATGTGCTATATTTTAGATAATTTAATTAATTTTATTGGGGTTTAGAAAAAAATAACTAAATCATTTGGAGAGTCGATTTTAAGTGAGAACTTTAATACCGTTAGAAAAGTTGAATTATTCTGAAAGGAGAAAACTCATTGAAGCCAGTAAATTTTCTTAAAAAAGAGTTCTATTATAAATTAAAACATTTTAATATATCAAAAGATCCAAAATAAAAAGCTTAGAGATGCCCAGCATTAAAAAGAAAATATTAGAGATTTTACATGAAAAGAAACCGACGTGATGAATTTAAACCAAAAATTTTAAGCTATTAGATAATATAACTAATTTATGTTTAAAAATTTATTTTTGTTTATTTTACAATAATTAAGCAGTTATCATATAGACATGAGTAAAATTCCTCAGAAAATTCATAGACCAGCTGATTCTATGAACCTTGATTTAAATATATCAATAACTCATAGAAGAACCTGCTCAACAGGGTACAGGACTCTAAAACGACATGTGACAAAAATTAGCAAATCATTATACAGATACGAAACGAAACATGACTATATCTCAAAGCTCGAAAGGGCAGCACTTCGAAATCAAAGCTCTGATTTTACTGAGCCTAAATCTCCTACCCATCATAGAGAAGAGAAAACATCAATTTCAGAATATCTTAAGTCTCAGCACGCTCCCAGACCAGAAGGAATGCAAATTATAAAATTACCCAAAACAGCGTTTGGGAAGCATTTAGACTATAATAATGAAAATTTATTTGTTGAGAAGCATTTTTTATCTCAAGATCGAAGCAATGCAAGCCCTGAAAGGGTAAAGGAGTTTGAAGAAATCAATAGAAAGTACAGGATTTATAAGAAAAAGAACTTAGCAGTAAAAAGTAAATATCAAATGCTTCTAACACCAAGTCATGATAAATCAACTGGCTATGATTCATATGCAATGGATGCTGGGGTTTTACATTGTAACCGAGAAGGAAATATTGTAAATTATTATGAAATTGACAGAAAGAAATACTTAAACCATTCCACATTTAATGATAATTTCAATAGCTTTGGAGACAATACAGACAGGAAAAAAGAAGAAATGAATAGCCAGAATAGATATAAATTAAAAACTGCAGTTGATAGGCTTTATCCATCAACCGAAAGAGCAGATTCTGTACTTTCAAAGCGGCTGACGGATAAATATTCAACTCTATTTGCTGATGAATCCCCTGCAAGACCTAAAACTACTCTTGCTATAAAATCTGAGCTTCGAAGCCTATTTAAATCAATTTATTAATTATCTATTGATAATATAATAATTAAATTTCTTTATAAATTAAATTGATATACTTAATATTTTCTATTTAATCTATCACATTTCAATTTCTTTCACTATTTATTCAAATTAAAAATCCATCATGGCCGAAATTTTTAATTCATTTTTCAAGATCGGACATCTTTCACTATAAAGCTTCTAAAACCTAGTTTAATCCAATATGGCCTAGAAAGACTTAATAACGTTCTTCTCTATCTAACTTAAGTCTTCTAAGTTGGGCTTATACCGGAAGCTCATAATCTGGCCTAATCAAAATATGGCTGATAATCGTCTGACATCTACCTCTGACAGTGACTTTAAAATAAGGCTTCCAGTAGATCTTTTAAACAAAGTTGGCGCTCCTAATGTCCAAACAATTTTAAATATTGCCAAACTTCATACTCAAAGATTCCAACCTGTTTTTGTCATGCTTGAAAAAGTCACTGGAGGATTATGCATAACTGAAGAACCTCTCAAGCCACCAAAGCCAAAAACTGAGGAAAAACCAAAAAATCATGCTGTGGAAATTCCGAAAGTGCCTCAAAGGAAACATCAGAGGACTTTTGGGGAGAAGCAATATATATGTCCTGTAGAGACATGTGGACGACAATTTATGGACAACTCCAAGCTCAATAGGCATATGCTAGTGCATACTGGAGAGAAAAACTTCAAATGCGAATTTTGCGGGAAAAGATTCTCACTGGATTTTAATTTAAAGACTCACCTAAGGACACATACAGGTGAGAAGCCTTATCAGTGCTCAGTGCCAGGGTGCAATAAGAGGTTTACGCAATCCAGCAACTTGACTGCTCATGAAAAGACTCATTTTATGAAAGAAGGAGAAGAAAAGCCGAGACAAGTAAGACATGTCCCAGAACCAGAAATTGTGACTTTGCCTTCGATTCCTCAGCAAGCATTCACGTTTGAATCAGCATTTCCTATGAATTTTGATGTAATGTGTGTGAGTGCGACACCTGCACTTCCTAATCCATAAGTATAATATCAATACAAATTTAAAAAGATGTATTTACTAGATTTATGAAATTAAGTTAGAGATGAATATAATTTTGATTATTTGATAAATTAGGGATAATTGGAAGAAATCTTTATATTAAATACTTAAAATAGTTAGAAATTCTGATAATTCTCTCAGGTTAATCCAAAAAGATTATAAGTGATGCATCCGATCATGGAGAGGGTATGTTTTGATATTATTCCACTTAGCACGCATGTTGAAGTGGTCAAAGATATACCCAAGCAAAAGGAACAGAGTTAACGATGGAAGAATTGGACGAAGTGGCAATGACAGTTTTTGATCGTACAATGCATGATTAAAATTTTTAGAAATTAAATATGGGTATGCTTAATGTCCTTGCACCTTTTACACGTGCGACTGCTTTTCGTAAATCCCTAGGAAACTATAGCTACAAAATTGGAGGCAAACATGCGCACAAGAAACCAGGGCTTGTTCCACTTCATATCATCAATAACATCAAGAAAACAATCAAAGACAAATATCGGCAAAAATTAACAATAGCAAAGCTTGAAAGAGAAAGCAAAAATCTTTATGGAGAATTCGTACATAAAGGGTTCAGGTACAATCGACTAAAAACACCTATTATAGAGGTTCCTGAGGATATTGACAATTTTGAGGTAAATTTTATGTAGCTCAAGCCGTATGTGTCCTGCCATATGCCTAGAAGAGAAGAGATTGAAGCTAAAGATAAAGCAGAAAAAGAACCAGAGCAAGCAATAGAAGGGAAAAAAGAGGAAGAAAGCAAATAAATAATAAAGCTTTATCAAAAATTAATGATATTTAATTTTTAGATGAGGTTTGGCATTGCTTTAGAGATCCATAATTGTAAAGCCTTCATTATTTTAATATTCCTAAAAGCTTTTTCGCACTATCTCTATTTATCTAATTTTCATATAATAATTATTTAACATGGATGACAGCAAACCCCAATCAAATGATGACGCTAAAAACACCCCTGAAAAATCTCAATCATCTCCAGAAGAAAACCTCAAGCCTCACGAATCTGAAGAAATAGATAACCGCTCTATCTTTGTAGGAAATGTCGATTTCAGCACCAGCACTGAGGAATTGCGCGACGCTTTTAAAGGCTGTGGAAACATCGAACGCGTCACGATCCCTATTGATAAATTTTCACAGATCCCAAAAGGATATGCATATATAGAATTTTCTGACCAAAGTGGAGTGTTAAAAGCACAGAGTTTGAATGAAAAAAGCTTCAAAGGGAGAAAACTTAAGGTTATGCCAAAAAGAACAAATCTTCCAGGGCATAATAGGTCACGGCCAAGGTTTCGCGGTTCATTTAGAGGATCATTTGCATATGGAAGATCTAGACACTCGCGGTACAGGCCATACTATTAGGATAATAAATAAATGTAAAAACGAAATAAATACTTGAGTTAACTTGTTTATTACTGTAAAATATATTTTTTGAAGGAATTATTACTTTGGAAAACATATAATTATTAACAAATACAAACAATTAATATCAAAGAAGCAATAAATTAGATGATTTTTTGACTAAAAGAAATTTTATATATATAAATGCAGAGAATTTGATTCTTAATCAATAGTTAAAAATATTAATAAATGTTCAGATCAAGCCTAAGAAGATTTGGATTCAAGCTCCCAGGCACTTTTACCTCAGTTCAAACAGAGCTCAATCAAAAAGCTCCTCCATCTGGCTACATTCGCCCAGTAGAAACCTATAAACCTTCAAAGCCAATCCAATTTGACAAAAAAGGTGAAATCCTTATCTACGAATTCGACCCTCAAGGCAACACCCCTGTATTATTCCCTATTCCTTGGAGTCTTGGAACTTGGTCAACCCCAGCATTGGGATGGGCTTGGTGGCACGGATTTTTTGGGTCTGTATGGTGGCTAGCTCCAATTACCATGTCTTTAGCTGTCCTTCCTCATTGCTGGTATCTCTACGAGCTCAGATATAATGTCAATAAAATTTGGTACGTCAGAGGAGGTCTGTGGAAACTTGAAAATGTTGGACCTTACCGTCTTGGAACTCATACATACACGGAGCTATCAAATATCAAATTATTCTCCCAAACTTCAAGTAGCGCTATGCCTTATTTAGGAAATTCAACCGTTGATGAAGCAGATCCTCATGGAGGAAAATTCGCTGATGTTCTTGACGAAGAAGGAAAATTGAGTCATAATTTATTGCTGCAGGCAGATTTTTGGCATGAGTATTATGAAAATTTAGAAAATAGAAAAATTGGAGTGGATGCGCGTGGGAAAATTCATAACCCAGAAATTTTCCAAGCTTTAGCGCAAGGATATAAAATTGATGACTCAGATTGCACTATGACTTATGATCCAGAAAACGAGTTTTCTAAGTCGCAATAATCTAATTATTAGAAATAAGCCAGCTTAAATTATATTTCCTTAATAAGTTACCTTGAAAATGTACTAATTTCAGCATATTTTTTGGTCGTTTGCAATTATATATTAAATTTATTAAATTGTTTATTTAATATATTTTGTGGAATATATGATATTGACCAGAATCAGAAATAAAATTTTTTAAATAAATGCAACCTTTTTCGATATGTAAAAATAATATAAGCAAAGTTATTTTCTTATAAATTGTTAATTTAACAGAAATAATACAATAAATTATTAATAAAAATGTTTGGGTTCCACTCGTTTAATAAACCCCATTGGGTCTGTTCTTCGTCGATTCATGAGTCTTGAGCACTTAATATCTAGCCTTACAGGAACAGGCCTCAGTGAGCAGTCATCTCTAACACTAACAGCTTCCATAGTATCTTCAAGCGAATTTAATAGTAATCCCACTTTGAAATTTAACTTTTTATAGTCTCGATATTTTTGTTCAGTAATTTCTTTGAATAATCCTGGATTTAATCTTGGGTCTAGCATTGAATTCGACTGAGAAGAGGATTTCATTAATAATGAAGCTGAATTTTCATCAAAATTCTTAAATCTATGACAGTCAGTATTTAGTAATTGTGGAGACTTATCTCCCCCAATTTTCATGATACTCAGGTTTTGCATGTATAAATTATTAATGTAATTTGATTTGTAATTAGTATGGTATTTTTTAAATTTGAAAATTTCTGATGATAATTTATAGCGTTGTAAGATTTTAAAATTGTTTTTAAAAAGATATGACATTTTCAAATTCAGAAAATTTTAATTTAAATTTTTGAATTATTGATGATTGCAGTAAAGAGAAGCTGAATTTCTTAATCAGCGTAAATTGAAAAAAATTAATAAAGGCTACTCTAAATAGTTATCTTATGACTGCTGGCTGTAAGCTTGATCAACTAGATTGCAATAATAAGTTTTTTCTTCATCAGAAATAAATGCTGCTAAAAACGAATTTTTACATAATTGCCTTATATGGCCTTTTATTTCTGATTCTGATAAATGACTTAAACTCTTAACGACTTCTAAGAAATTTTCATTCAAGTATCCTCCGAAAAATGCAGGATCATCAGAATTAATTGTAACCATTAATCCTTCTTCTATCATTCTACCGACAACATGGTTTCCACCAAAATACCTTTCAAGGACTTTCAGTTTTTGATTTGATAAAGGACAAACTGTAAGAGGGACCTGGAGACTTGCAAGAGCTTTGACTAGAAATGGGTCTTCTAGGCTGCGGACTCCATGATCAATTCTAGAAACATGAACTCCGCACAGAGCGTCTATAACGTAGCTTGGATCTCCTTCTTCTCCAGCATGGCAGCAAATGTTGGTTTTATTTGCTCCACAAAGTCCTAGTTCTTTTGCTCTTTCAAAAATTGGTTTTAAACTACTTGAATATGCTACAACCTCAGCACCTGCAACTCCAAAACCTATTATAAGGTCTTTATAGGCAGCACAGCTTTCTACCATTCTCAGGTTTGCTTCATATGAAGCATTTTTTAATATATTCAGAATAAATTTTGCTTTTACCCCAAATTGTGCTTCAGCGTCACGGCAAGCATTTCTATAAGCTTCCATAACTGAGTTTAGAGAGACATCATCAGTATATCTGCACACATTTATCATTATTTCTGTATAAACAATGTTTTGCTGGGAGCATTTTAACAGATATGATCAGAGCATGTCATAAAAATCTTGGTAATTTTTTAAAACTAAGGTGCCAATATTAAACTCGCGAAGAAAATCCATAAGATTCTCATAGGACTCTCTGCGGGATTTCAACTCTTCTAAGGTATAAGGAAGTTGGACTCCATTTCTTTCAGCTAATTTTAAGAGAAGCTCTGGCTCTAATGCACCTTCTAGATGCATATGAAGTTCAGCTTTAGGAAGAGAATTGATAAATGACTCCATTAATTTTTATTTATAAATGAATCTTAATTTTTCACCAGCATATATTAGCATTTTAATGTTTGCTTAAATTTATGGTATATTTTTCCAAATCCATTTATTATCGAGCTATATCAAATTTGAATGATGCAATAATATCACTGAAAATTAATAATTGAATAAACTATCTAATTTTAATTATTTAAGTAAAATCATATTATTATTCATTTTACAGTTTATTATCAGTCTTAGTGGTCACTTTACTCAAATAATATTCTTGAGCTTCAAGGTGGCTCAGTATTCTCTGCAAAGAATTGATTTCTTCGCACTTGATCTGCAATGCCAGCTCTAGTTTGCTCAGCTCTACCCTTGGTGATTGCTTTCTCTCTGGTGATGCCCCTTGGCTTACCACTGATAAGTTCAATTTCGGCAGATAATGCTTATTTTTGCTAGCAAAATCAACTTTATTAGGAAAAATGTTGTCTTCTATCGTCATATTTGACGACTGAATAGTGTCGCTTAGCTCTCCGCTCATTTCACAATCAAACCAATAGTTCTCATAATTTAAGCCAAGTCCATAGTCTTTTTTTAACGTTTCATTTGTCATTTCAATTCCTGCTGGTATTGCAACTTTTACTAATCCTTGGATTTTTTTAATGTCTTCTTCAAAATCTTTACATTTTCTGACTTCAATATCCCTTTGTTCCTCAGCTTGTTTAAGCTGCTTGCTTAATTTATTAACCAATTTCTTCCCTTCTTCAATAATTTTATCAGGAGTTACTTGCTCTTCTTGCTGACTTTCTTCTATATCTTCATCAATTCTGCTTCTATATTCTTCCAATCTTTGTATTTCGTCTTCTTTATTATGCAGTGTTTGCCTCATTTTTTTGGCTTCTTCCTGTATCCTCTTTTGATAATCCTTTCTCCTGTTTCTACTTTGTGCAGATTTTTCTTCAAAAGTTTGAATATTGCCATTTGCGGTTTCTATTTCCACTTTTATTCTTTCTATAGCCTGCATAATTCGTGAATTTTCCACTAGGAGCTTATCATGAATTTTGCTTGAAATTAAATGAGTGACTTGAGTGTCATTAGAATGCTCTTTACTTTTTTGAGGGACTAGAGTAGAAACTACATCTTTAAGTAGGTTTTTGTTAACGAGGATGCTTTGGTCTAAGTCGTAAATGATATTTCGCAGTTCTTCTTCATCTCGTTCATGCTGTGAAGATTGGAACGAAGGAAGACTTGATCGAAGTGGATGCCTGGCTTCTGACATTTTATGTAATTCGATTAGAATTATAAAAGAAATAGAGAAAGACTTTGATTAAAAATAAATTAATTAGAATTTATTCAAAGGTATTTCTGAAAATTTGCGAATTTTATATAGTTTGCATTTAATTAAATGGAGCATAACTTAATTCAATCAAAAAAGGAGCATTTTAAACTTAATTGAAGCCCTAAAAAAAGCCTGCAAGATGCAGCTACAAGTATAACAGATCATGTGCATAAAAAGAAAAAAGTTGAAGCTGGACTTTTGTCTACAAACGATGTGATTTCTATATCTAAAAAGTTGAGGCGTTCTTTAACAAAGCTTGAAAATAAATTGCCATCACAATTGCAAGCTGCTCCAGCTGATCCAAGTAAATTTATTATCAATGATAAGCATAACTTTGCATCAGCTCGGCATAAACCTTCTCATAGTATAGGATCTTATCCTTTGCTATCCAGGCCATCCTCAAAACAGTCCAGTCCCAAGTTGCATTTGCAGCTATCTGAAATTAAAAAAAATTACAAAATCCCAGTCACTGAGCGAAAACATTTTGAATTAGAACTGAAACCTTTTATAACGAACTCTGCTGTTACTTCTCGACCAATTTCTTGTGATCTATATAGAAACACAACTCCGAATTCTCCAAGAAAACTTAAATCTACTAGAAGAAGTTCTCAAGTTTGTCTAGACAAGATAATAAACGAATGCCAAAATTTAGAAAATTTAAATAAAAAAGAAACTAACCGAATAAATGAAGAAGACAAGGTTATAAAATCAGCATTTAAAAGATTGAATAGGTATATTGAAAAACCTAAAGAAAATTTAAATAAAGATTATGTACATGCTTTTGTAAAAGATTTCAAGTCGGATAAAATTGCTTTTGTATATGGAAAAGGAAATCAAGGACTCTATCTAAGATCTAATAAAAGAGAGCTGATTAAATTGTTGTAGATATTGCTTAAATTTTGATGCAGTTAAGAAATAATTAATATAAAAATCTTACCAGAAAAAATATAATAAAATTTCACATATCTTTCAATAGAAGTAGATCAAAGCAATAATAAAATATATTTTTATATAATTCATATTATACAAAATTATGAGATACATTTGCAAAATTCCACGTCAGCTTCAAGTCTAATAAACCTTTTAATAATTCTGATATAAGCCAAAATATTCTATGTTTTCCAGAGAGCATCTCTTCTTATTTAAATATCAATTTCATTATTTATCATGACTTCAAATTTTATCTCGATTTCTCAAAATTTCTCAATATTTCATCCCCAAAAATCCCATTTAACCATTAATTATAAACAAAATGAAAGAAGGACATGAAGTAAAAACTGATCCTCTCGCTCAAATCGAAAAAGCTCGTGTTCTTCAAGACTCCCGGTGCTTTGATGCGTCATCAATTGATCCTAAAGAAGTAATTCCAGTGATGTCTAAGATCCTATACCTCATAAACCAAGGTGAAGAACTTTCACAGAACGAATCAACTGAAATATTTTTCAGAGCTTCCAAGCTCTACCAATCTCAGCACCCTCACATTCGTAAGATGCTTTATCTGCTGCTCAAAGAGCTCAGTCCTAAAGAAGGCGAAGTTTTTATGATTACAAGTTCCTTATCCAGAGATGTGAGTACATCAGATAGTCCTTATTATCGAGCAAGCGCTCTAAGAGTCATGGCCAGGATTCTGGATCCTTCTTTATTGATTCAAATGGAGAGATTTATTAAAAATTCAATAGTCGATAATAATGATACAGTCAGCTCAGCTGCTATGATTGCTGGCCTCAAACTATGCAAAAGCCATCCAGAAGTAGTAAGAAGGTGGGTCACAGAAGTACAAGAAAAGCTCTCTTCAAAAAATTTAAATATTCATTATCACGCTATGCTTTTATTGTTCGAGATGAAGAAAAATGACCCTCTTGCCCTTTCCAAGTTCTTTGAATTTATGATTTCTTCTGGCTTTAAAAATCCATTGGCACAAGTTCAGCTTCTTAGATTTATTCGGTATTCGTTAAAAACTATTCCATTTGATAAGCCAGCATTAGTAAGCATCGAAAAATATCTTTGTGAGTCACTTAAGAGAAATCAAGACATGATTGTATTTGAGGCTTCCAAAACTTTAGCTGAATATGCTCTACAGCTATGGGAAAATAAAAATGTTAGTTCTGGGTTTTCAGTTTTACAACTGTTTTTGGCTTCCGGGAAAAATACAACAAAATTCGCAGGGATTAAAACCATCAACCACTATGCAATAAAATGCCAAAATTTATTAGTCGGATCACTAGTTGACTATGAACCTTTAATTACTGAATCAAATAGATCATTAGCAACCTTAGCGATCTCCACATTATTAAAATTAAGCACAGAAAAAAATGTTGATAGGCTAATTACACAAATTACTCAATTTATGACCGAAATTACTGATGACTTTAAAATTGAATTAATTGAATCCTTAAAAATTTTATGCTTAAGAATGCCTAGAAAAATAAAAACTTTATTAACTTTTGTAGGAGACATCTTAAAAGGTGAAGGTGGATTTCAGCTAAAATCTGTAGTCTTAGACACATTACTGCAAATCCTTCAAGACTTGCCAAGCTCCCACGATTTAATAATGCTCATCATGGCTGAATTTATTGAAGACTGCCACTACGAAATTCTTCAATGTAAAGCAATCCATCTTATAGGTGAGCTTGGCCCTCAGTCAGAAGACCCATCACAACTTATTAGGTTCATCTATAATCGCTTTATCCTTGACAAAGGACAATCCCGAGCAGCTGCTGTCACTGCATTAGGAAAATTTGCTAAAGTCCCAGAACTGACACAGAATGTAAAAGTCCTACTAAATAGATGTTTAGAGGATAAAGATGATGAGGTTAGAGAAAGGGCTAGATTTTATTTAGATTACTTAGAAAAGGGTGATTTCCCTAAGACCACACTTCCTGTTTCAATTGCACAAATAGAAAAAGCTGTCAAAAAATGCAGAGATACAGGAAGAACTTTTACACTGGAATTAGCAAGACATATACAGGAAGAACCTGAAGAATATAAAGGTCCATCATTGCCAGAGAAAACTCAGACAAATTTATTTCAAGGGATACCTGAGCTTGAAAAATTAGGAAAACCTCTATCGTCTACAAATAGTGTAATTTTGACTGAAAAAACTGCTGAATATATAGTGACAATGGTTGCTCACAATTACCCTTCATGCTTATTATTGCAATTTTCTATATCAAATACTTTGCACAACCAAGCTTTAGAAGACGTTGTTGTAAATTTGCACCTTGAGTCTACACTTTTAGAACCATTACTTAGTATAGATGGAGGGATTGAAATTTATCCATGTCCAAGAGTAGATAGAGAAGGAACTGGAACAGCTTATGCACTCCTCAGAAAACTTGATGGATCTAGAAAAGGAAGGGTCCCGACAACACTTAAATTTAATGTGTTGGAATATGAAGGTGATGAGGTAGTGGCAAGATTTGAAGATGAATATCAAATAGAAAGCACCCAAATTGAATTAGTTTCTTAAGCTAATAGATAAAATTAAAAAAATAAAATGTAATATCATTTCTAAGAAATTATCCAACTTGTGAATTTAAACTTAGACTTCATAAAAATTATACTAAAAATTGATAGATTTCATAAATAAAAAAACTCCATGTATTTCTAAATTTCGTTGATTAAATTCAATGCTAATAAATGGCGAAAATTGCTCAATTTGTAAGTTCAAATTTATTCATATATTGAATTTTCATAATAAATATATGACTTATTTTTACTATAATTTAGGAATAACGATCACTCTTGCGATAGCAAGTCTACTCTCAATTCCTTACTTATATGAATCCTATAAAGATGATTTTGGAACTGATGAATGAAGACCCTGGGTAAAACTGTTTCTCTTCATATGTGGCTTCTTTAGTGCAATATTTATGATCCTAAACGTTTGGTGGGTTAAAAAAAGACTGCTGATTTCTTCAGCTGCTTTTCTAGTCTTGACCTTTGCATGATGTATTTATTATGTAATTTTTGGACTCGCTATAGCATCAACTCAGCTCTGTGGAGATCAAAGTGATGCATCAATGATCCCATCAGATATGACCTGTGCAACTATGTCCAGTCCAGAAACCTACCAATCATTTCTCTATATTTCAAGCTTATTTTTCATGATTACCTCAATGGTAACTTCTATTTAGACGCTTATAGGAGAATTCTACATCAAAAAAATTTTTGGAAAAAATTTAAAATCTCTAGTGGTGACTCACATCAAAGATACAACAGGCAGAGGAGACTCTTTTTATGTTCACGATGTTGATGAGACTAAAATTCCACCTGCAGAAAAGCCTGATAAAGACAATAAAGCAACCCCTTTGAAAACTACAACTGGTAGCATAATTCCTAGAGATACAAGTCCTGGGCCTCGAGGAGAGGCTAAAGATAACTCTCCAACTGGTCGAGGAAGAGGCAGAGGCCGAGGAAGAGGAAAACTTTAAAAATTTTAAAATTTAACTGAAAATAAGCAAAATCATGCAAAAATATTTTCATAATTCCTATTCACTCTCAATAATTTTTAGTATTAAAATTTCAGTTATTCTTAATAAATTATGGATTCAGCCCAGATTCCAAAGCTTCCAGGTCATCAATTCCGAGACCCAACCAAAACGAATTTCCACCGTCACCAGATGTTTACAGTCCGTGACGGACACATGACTGAAAGCACTAAATTTCATCAAGAAAGTGCAACTCCTGATCTTGTATCAGAGCTCCGCAAAACACTAACCCTCATGAATTATCCTTCCCAAGCTCGGTCTAAAACTCCTGACAACATTGCAATTCCTCGCAATCCTCCAGCCTGGCTTAAGCACGATCGTCAAGTCTTGCGCTTTTATGGCTTTTTCCAAGAAGCTGTCCATGAAAGCTCAACTGAAAATTTTCGCGTCAGGAAATGCGTCATCATGCACTATCTAGACGACGAAACTACATTTATTACTGAGCCAAAAGTTGAAAACAGTGGGATTCCTCAAGGTGTTTTTGTGAAAAAGCATAGGATTCCTAGAAGTGATGGAGTTTATTACTCATGGAGAGATTTCAGATTAAGGCAAAATGTGACTATGTATGGACGAGTTTTCAGGATTTTAGACTGTGATGAGTTTACTAGGAATTTTTATGCTGAGCAGGGTGTGGATCTTGGAGAAGCTGAAAGCTATCCTGAAGACAGATTTGACGTAACAAGACTAATGGTGAATTTTAAGCAACCGCCACCAGATACGATGGATGTAAAAGAATATAATGAAGTAAAGCTTGGAGGAGGCCATCCTAATAAAAAGCTGAGAAGTTTTATAGAAAATGATAGAAGGGTGCTTTCATTTGAGGTGATGTGGAATGATACCTCGTATGACGGGGGCTTGAAGTTTTATAGGATGAATTATTACTTATATGATGATACAATGGAAATTAAGGAGCTTAAGCAGGTGAATACTGGAAATGAAACTTTCCCAATGCTATTGAGAAGGATGAAAGTTCCAAAGACACCGATTTTAACGCCATGTCCAGCGCTGGCACTAAGGAGTGAAGATCATTATACTCCTAATGATTTAATTTGTGGAAACAGCATAACTGTATATGGAAAAGAATTACTTATTTTTGATTGTGATGATTTCACCAAAAAATGGTACCTAGAAGAACTAAACATAGAATTAAAACCAATTCCAATACAAAGACCAAAAGGATTTATTCTTCCTAACCCTATTCCTCCTCACAATGGTTTTGGTAGTGAAGAAGATTCAATAGGAAATGTGCTTAAGCTCTTGCCAAATGCCCCAAAAGTTGACATGTTCAAAGCATTTGATAATGACCAGCACGTGCTCAGATTTGAAGCAAAACTTGTTAGTTCAAATCCAGAGGATGAGCTCGGGAAATTTATTGTCTTATTTTTCCCTGGTGATGATACTATAAAAGTTTTCGAAGTCGTTGACAGAAACTCAGGAATTGTTGGAGGCAAATTTTTGGAGCGAAGAAAATTCAAAAACCCATACAGTCAAGAATATTATCAACACAAAGACTGTATGATTGGAAATACACTGATTTTGCAAGGCTACAGATTTTTCCTTACCAAATGTGATGAATATACTCACAATTATATGGAAGAAAGACCTGATGATTTTCCTCAAGCCTCTTATTCACAAATATTGAAAAAAATTATGAGATCTTCAAAATCATATGGTTCTGCACAAACGTTTTTGATAGAAATGCTGAAAAATATTGACCCTAAGCTAGGGAAAGAAATAGAATATAAACACTTTTTGGATGCTATTGAAGGCCTTGGAGTTAAACTTACTTTTCAAGAAGAAGCATCTTTATTGAGAAAGTGGCAGAAAAAGGACAATTTTATTATCAATATTGAAGAGGCTTATAATGCTTTGCTTAATGCTTAACCTAATTAGTCTTAATTAAGCTATTTACCAACTTCAAATTGATTAAATGAGTTTCTGAGGTTTGAAAATGTCTTAGCCTGCACAGCAAATGTAGCCAAAAGCTGATGGTTTCCTCCACCTCGTATTCTCTTTTTGATTCTTGAATTGGGTATTAGCGGAGCTAAAGCTCCCATAGTGTTTTTTAAGTAATTTGGCTGATTTAATTCTTCTTTAAGTAGATCTATTTCTTCTTTTGCTCTTTTAAGTTCTCCTTTTAAAGCTGCAGAAGAAGTTTCAATTAATTTTAATTTTTCAGACAGCCTTGTGGATTTTTTATCTAAAATTTGTTTTTCGACTGATAATGCAGAATTTTGGTTAACAAGCTGATGATACATAAGGGTAAGCTGTTCCAGACTTCGCTGCAGATGATCATTTCTACGTTTGGCTTCTTTTGCGTCAAGATTCATGCTATTTTCTAAGCTGTTATAATCATTTTTAGCATCGTCAAGAGCAATTTCCAGATCAATTATTTGTTTGATTCTCAGCTTTAAATTTTCAATTAAATTCTTTTTCTCCAATCTCCAGTTTTCATCACCTATTTGGCTATCCATGCTTAAATCCAATAAAGAAGGTGCATATTTACTTATAATTGCTTTTTCTTGTGCTTCCTTTCTTTTTTGTTCATGCCTAACTTTATCCTCTTCTGAAAAAGCTGTTGGTGATAATTTTAATTTTCTTCGTAATAATTCTATTTCCAAATCTTTCTCAATAATAACTTGTTCAAGCTTTAGTTTTGCATCATTGGCAGTTGTAAAGCCATTTTCATAAGAATTTTTAAAAGCAGTGAGTTGCTCTATTTGTTCTTCTTTAGCTTTTAAAATTTCTTCTACTGCATGAAACTCTTCATCTGCAAGCTTAGATTGAGCTAAAAGCGCGTCAAATTGTGATTTTATATCATCATAGTTATTTTGAACCTTCGATAGCTGATTATTAAGCTGAGAATTTTTTGAAATTTCTTCTGATAATCGAGCCCTTGTTTCTTCTAATTCTTTAATAACGTCCTCATATTTTTTATCAATTTCAAAATCCATCATACTCATGCTTTCTTCAAGCTGACTTTGATTATTTTCTAATCTTTTGATTTTTTTATTTTTCTGGTGAATTTCTTCTTTGGCAGCAGCTAATAATAATTTTAGCTCCCCAACAGTAGACTCTATATTTACTTTTGGAGTATTTTTTATCATTTTTGCTCGCATACCAAATCTCAAGGAACTTATCGTTTCAAATTCGTTCCACGAAGATGGCGAGCAAGTGATAATTAAGCTAGTCCTTGAATTTCCACCTAAAGAATCTTGAAGAATCCTTGTCAACTTTGAGTCTCTATACGGAATAAACCCTCTTTTGCCTTCCGACAAAGCTGTTATTACCAGCCCCAAAGTTGTCAAAGATTTGTTGATTTTTTTCGCTTCTTCCAGTCTTGTTCCTTCCGCACCTGTTTTATCAACTTTTTCAGACCCTGCAAGATCAATTAAATGCAGTTTTCCTACTTTTGTAGTAAAATCCTCTGTATTTGTTTGTGAAACTATTATGGAAAAAATTAAGTGTGACCTTGACGACTCATTATTCATCCTATGGGCACCAACAGCTCTAGTTTGGTGGCCATACTTCATGAGTTCATGCACTTCTTCTCCAGTTGATACATAAATTTCTGTTAATCCTTCTAAATATACCCCTCTCATTTTGTCTTCTCTAATTTTCAAATTCTCTTTAGATGTGTCAAATAAGTCTCTTATCTTTTCTAAGTATAGCTCGAAACAAGCCACTTTTACTGAGTATTCATTTGTTGGGTCAGAATCTTCTATGTTGTAAAAAACGGTTGTTATCATGTGTGGGATTATTCCCATTGTTTCTGGGTCATCTAGGTCAGGGCCAAACATTGTGTAAGTTTTCCCTGATGATGTCTGGCCATATGCAAAAACTGTCCCATTAAATCCTTGCATGACAGATTCTACAACACCTCTTGCTGCTTTATCATATACAAGCTGCTGTGAAGAAAACTCATCAAAAATATAATCAAAATAAAAGTGTGCATCTTCACGACTTTCTTTATTTGGGTGCACTATTACAGATTTTGAATTAGGAGAAATATCAATTAATTTCTGGTTTGGTAGATTTCGTTCGTGGTCGTCAAGTGGTCGGAAACGGCAGAAAACTTGAACATTTGTTGAAGAGGATTGATCAACAGGCTGCATTTTTTAAAGAATTTAAGTTCTCCATAGCAAAAATAAGTTTAATTTTGAAGCAGTAAAATTAAAGCGAGTTATAAAGATTTACTAACTTTTAGTCATAGTTTTGGGTTGATAATTAATATTGGGATAAGTATAAAATTTAAAGTTTTTAAGAGTGTTTTGAATATAAATTTTATTAAATTCGGATGATGATTAAAATTATATTAAATGATATAATTTTTCTGAATAAATATTTAGACTCTCCATTATCAAATAATGTTAAATATAATATATATTAAATGATAAATAATGTATATGTATAAAAATATAATATATAAATATAAAAATTATATAAGTCAATAGATAGAATTTATAATTAATATGATTAGAAAGTATTAAAATACATAAATTATTAATAATATAAGCATTATTAATTTAGCCAAGCCTCGGCAGATCAAACACTTTAGCAGGGTTGTTTGGCTGATACTTTCTATTGCACACTGCTGCGTTTATTGAAATAATTCCTCTGTTTTCAATCCACCCAGAAGATTCATGAATATGGCCAAATATATGAACTTTAGGATGAACTCTAAGAATCTCCTCAGCAAGATATTGGCAACCCGCATTATGGTATTTTATCGTTAAATCTAAAGTCATATAAGCAGGCGAATGTGTAACTAAAATATCAGTATCATCAGGAATCATCATCCATTTTCTTTGTATTTCACTACTATTTCTTATTGTAAAAGCCGCAGGATAATGCTCTTTAGTTCATGGAGATCCATAAATTTTATAACCATAAATTCTCACATAAGAATCTTCTAAATAAATGCAATTTCTTAATAAACTTTTTATTTGATGTGAGCTTGCTTGATAAGGAAGTTCGTGAATTTGTAAAATTTCATTATATTTATAACTATCAAAAGAAAAATCATGGTTTCCTGCTATAACAATTTTGTATTTGTGTTTTTGTTTTGATAAAAAATGATTAAATTTTGTAACTTCCATATAATTTCCTTCTAATGTAAAATCTCCTGCATGTATCAAAACATCTCCATCAGGTAAAGTCAAATTATCAGTAAAATCATGTGTGTCTGAAATGCATACAAATCTGATGTGATTAGGTTTTTTTGGGATGTTTCCACTGTGAACTTCTATATGTGTGTTTTCCATTACTTTTTATAATAGATCTCAATAGCATTTTATTTTAAACAGTTTTTATTTTACTATCACACTAATAATAATGAATAAATCTTTCGAGTGTAAAAATATTCCTAATCTTAGAAAAGGTTGCACAATAGAGCAACTTGCATTAACTAAGCTTCCTCAGCTTAGATATGATCCGCTATTTCATCAGAAACACCCTAAGTTCTCAATACATTCTCGATCTACTAAGCCAAAGATCTTAAAAGAAATTTCTCATACACCTTCTCCTATCAAAAATAAGTTGCAATCGTATAAAACTATCCCAAGCGATCACCAACTTCAGATGAGGTTCCATCCTTATATTAAAGCAGAAATTACAAATAAGCACTCTAAAAAGAGTATTTCTCCACTTCCAAATTATGATCTGGCAGAAGAGCAACATAAAGAATTCGTGGACGATAGCTATTCTCTAGGAAAATTGCTTACATTGAAAAATTCATCAGTTAAAGTATCTAGACTTCCAAATAGTGCCCTTACAAATAAACAGCTAGAACAGATATCATTGATCAAAAACTATCAAAACTTAGAATTCAAAGAAACAAAGCCTGCAAAAAGATCAAAATCTCCAGAAACGCCAATTAAACGTAAAAAAGAGCTTGGAGAATACTCTTTTAAAGGTCCAACTGATTGAAAAGTTTTATTAAGAAAGCATGATAAAAATTTGCCTTTAATTTCTAATTCATGTGATAGAGAATTTGAAACTGAACACAAAAGAAAAAAAGTAGCGCAAGAGCAAATTTCAGAAGAAATTCGAAGGGATCTAAGCATGATTAATTATCTTCAAACCACGCCTAGAATGAGAAATTCATCAAGAAGTAACTCAATTAAAACAGAGTCTTTGAAGTTTGCGTCTTCAAGGAAGCTTTCTCCTCATTGTAGACCTAAACAAATATTGTTATCATCTGAGGACTCTTCTACAACTATAAGAGATCCTTTAGGAAATTATTGCGAATCTCCTGATTTGTCTCCGAACTATCAGAATCTTGAATTCCAGCTTTATGAGCCCTTTTTCAAGTAATTTATGATATTTTATATTAAATTATTTTGTTAAAAGTCTTGAAATATAAATTGCAGTTCCTATCATAAAAAGGGTCACTATAATCATAGGAAAAGTACTCATAGGAATAAGCGTGAAGCTTTCAACTCTTTCCATAATAATTTCATATTGGATAATTTGATTATCTGCATTAATATCAGCTCCTCTTGAATTTCTATAAGCTTTAACTCTCAGTTTGTATTCAGAACAAGAAAGGCCTATAATGTGTCTATTACTATCTGTATGGAAAACTATTTTTTCTATATCCAATAATCGTCTTAAGTTGCTCTGGGTATCACAGTCTCATTTTAATAAAAAATTAGCCCCAATTGTACCAAGATAAGATACCCTTATTTCATATGCACTGTCTGGGTAAAGGTCATTCTTTGATACTGTGTATAATTTTGTTTCACCTGGGCTAATTTGACTCTTTAGCCAAGAGGATTCTTTTAAATCTTTTCCTAAAGCAATGGCAACTAAAAGAATAAAATACATTTTAGAAAATTTTAATTTCTTTTCCATAAAACTAATATAATAAATGCAAAATATAATTAATTTTCCCTTGATTAAATAGATGTTTAAGAAATTTATTGGCACTTTGACTATACTCAAATTATCTTTTATTATGAAAATTCTGTATTCTATTAAGATTCTCTAATATAAATGCCAAAAAAAGGTAAAGGTGGCAAAAACAAGCGTCGTGGTAAAAACGAAGGAACTGAATTCAAACGAGAGCTGACTTTTAAAGAAGATGGTCAAGAATACGCACAAGTCCTAAGGATGCTTGGAAATGGCCGCTTAGAAGCTTACTGTTTTGATGGTGTAAAGCGTCTTTGCCACATTAGAGGCCAGATGAAAAGAAGAGTGTGGATAGGTATGGATGACATTGTCTTAGTCGGTTTGCGGGACTATCAAGACTCTAAATGTGACATCATTCTTAAATACACACCCGATGAGGTCAGAAACTTAAAATCTCTTGGCGAGCTACCTGAAAATCTAAAAGTAGCAGAAAACCAAGAAGAAGATCCAAATGACCACATCCAATTCGCCAGAATGACCAATGTTGCAGAAGAAGACAGTGATTCCAGCGACGAAGAGCGAAAAAGCGATTTAGATATAGAAAATATATAACTTTTATTTATAATCTATGGCGCATCAGTCATTTCCTCATCTTGTGTACTTGATGTTTCTGTTTCCATAAAGGAATAATGTGTTGCAGCAGTTTCTTTGAAATTAGGATTATTGTTTTCAGCGCCAGAATAATAGAATCCTGGCATAGGCCGAGCTCGGAACTCAGCTTGCTTTCTGAAAAGCTGTGCCTCATGGTGTTCTTTCTTTTTTCTCTCTTGTTCTTCCAAACTTCTTAGCAGGTTTTCTTGTCTTTCTTTTTCTCGAAGACTTTCTTCAAATGCAGCTCTTTCTTCTGCTCGTTTATCTGTGTGAAGTTCTATGTCCATGGGCTGCGTCAGTTCCATGTTGTTACTGACAGGGAAGAAGGGGTGGGAAAAATCTGGCATTGGCTTGGCTTTGAAGTTCTGGAAGATGGAAGGGGAGTAGGAGGGGGGACGCTCCAAGCTTCTTCGCTCAGTTGCCAATACAAATGGGATAGGCGTTGTAGGGGGTCTCTCAGATTTTTTTAACGATGGAGGTGTAAAATCAGGCATAGGGGTAGCTCTAAACATACTAATAGAATTTTCTTGTAGGCTCCTTTGGTATTCTAACTGCTCAGATTTCTTCTTGGAGCTTCCCCTTTCTTCAGTTTTTAAATGAAAAGGCTGGAACTTTGTTGGTGTAAAACTTTTTGTAGGTGTAAAAGGGTTTGAGAAATCAGGCATCTCTTTAGCATGAAAAGCAGGACTATCACAGATGCTATGAGAGAAATCAACACTATGGCAGAGATTTGTAGGAGTTGAATAGTGGCAATCCATATGCCTGGTGGAGGTTGGGGTTGAAAATTCAAATTCCCTAGGAACTGTTAATTTTTTGTCACTTCTATATATGGGAGGCTCATTGTACCTAGGCATAGGGCGGGCTTTAAAAATAGGTCTTGCATTCAAGCACCGTTCTTCTATCAAATGATCCTTTGCGCAGGGTATTTGTTCGGTTCTTAATACAAACGGTTGAGGGACTGTGCTATGATGTGGCAAATTAATTGGGGTATAATTTTTGCTTCTTTGATAGGCCATTAAATTTAAGAGTTTTTGCCGCTCAAATTCATTAATTTCAGCTTCAATTTTTAATAATTCTCTTTCTTCAGAAGTCAGATTGTTAGATGGGGCCGCTTTTATATGCTCAACTCCATTTCAAAGTTTTCTTTTTTTATTATCATTGAATTTTGTATCAAATCCGGGCATAAAAGGGCGCTTTATTTGAAAATTTGACACGGGGCAGTCTCTTGAGCTCACAATTGCAGATTTTTCTTTGAATTCCATTTTAAAGTAATATTTAACGGTCACATTAAGCTTGGATATGCAGACTTTAGCAGTGTTTTATAAAAGATGCAAATTTAAATATTTAGGAAAAAATGAGCTACCTCTCACCGATAGGAAGTCCGTTCACCGATGTCACTGATTTATTTAGTCATTCAGAACTTGAAGGTTTCCCAATTGATAGGCCTTATACAAAAACCAGGATCCCGCTATCTGCAAATGCACATCGCCGGGAAATAGGAAAGCTTGGGATATGGACCTTATCATCTGCTAAGCTTGGAAACGGAGTTGAACAACTACGTGATGATAACGTAAATACCTTCTGACAGTCAGATGGAGTCCAGCCTCACACTGTTACTGTTTTCTTTCCCAGAAAAATCGCAGTGAGTGAATTTTGTATTTTTGTTGATTTTAAATCAGACGAAAGCTACACCCCAAGCAAGCTGTCAATTTATTTAGGAAATACTACGACTGACCTATGAGAAGTACAAACTGTAGATTTAGACGAGCCTACGGGCTGGTTTAATTTTTCACTGGGCAAGCAGCAAGGAGGTGTTTTTAAACCTGTAAAGACTCATATTGTGCAGCTGATGGTGCTACAAAATCAGCATAATGGAAGAGACACTCATATAAGAGAAATTAAAATTTTCGGGCCAAGGGAAGATTTAAAAATTGCGTTTCCAAATTTCAACTCAGCTGCATATAGTAAATACGCATTTATCCATTAATAAATTTAATTATGGAACAAGATATTCTTTTATCTGATGGAGACCTTACTGGAAATATCAATTTTATATCAGCTGATGGAGGAAAAATTCCAGTTTCAGCTAAAATAGGGAAATGCTCTGAATTTTTAAGAGAAATTATAAATGAATATCATGAAGGATCAATTCCTATACCGTTTTTCACAAAGCATCAGATAAAGCTTGTGGTAAAATATTGCAATATCTTCGATTATCAATTTCCAGAGCCTCCCTCTCCGCCCTTGACTAAAAAAATTCAAGAATTAGTAACTGCTGAAGAATGGGCATTTTTAAATAAATTGAGTATTGAAGAGTTATGCGAATTTGCAGACATTGCTGATTATTTAGACATCAATTATTTAGTAAAAATACTCTGTGCATTCACTGCATCTCTCTTCCAAGGCAAAAATATTGATTTGATTAGAGCAGAATGGGAGATTGATACTGAACTTGATGAGGAGATGATGGATGAAATTAAGAAAAAGTTCCCTTGGGCCGACCAAATAATAGAAAGCTAGTGATCTAAAATATCCCTAAACTATAATATAAAATGGATAAGCTGGCTCAACTAAACTCTTATCTAGTAGAACAATTCCCTCCAGGCATTAAAATAACTCTCTCACAACTGCCTTTACAAGATTATTCATTACTTATTTCTTTTGCTTTGAGCATTATAGGCTTTGTTCTTTTGATAGCAGTGATAAGATGGAAGCCACCTGTCAAAATTCCTGAAGGACTTAAGCAGAAGAAACAATAATTAAAGCTGAATTGGAAATTTATGATTAATTTGTTTTATGATTTTAGCACAAATTTTAAATCTATGTCAAGCGATTGTGGACTTCCTTTCGAGAATTTGAATAAGAAGATTTCTTATTCTCAATATTTTTTGGTGGATTTATTTCTCTTCTTTTATTGTCCGAATTTAAGTCTCTTTTATAGTTAGTTTCTTTTTCATAATTTTGGCTCTTTTTAGACGTTGAAACATCTCTTCTATCTAATTCTAGCTCAAATTCAATCCCTTTATAGCATTTTTGGCAAGCGCTCATTCCCATTTTATAATTATGGATTTTGCCTATATAAATTAACTATTTTTGTAAAAGTTTAACGATTAATTTAAGTTTTTTAAGAAAGGAAGATTAGGATAAATATTTTTGTTTTATATAATGTTTATTGCCATTAAATTTTAATCTTGAAGTTTTATTTATTCTCAAATTAGCCATTACATAATATCTTTATAAATTGCTCAAATAAACTTAAGGTTAATCCTGCTAATCTTTACTTCCAAATAGTGACAAAATAATTAAAAATAGCCCAATAATATCTATATACAATAGCAACGCCCCAATGACATAATCATCATATGTGAGTTCATTATACCTTCCTCCTGCAATAAGCTGAGTATCATATACAATATAAAACCCAAAAATTAAAGCAACAATAAATGCATATATCAAATAAAGAAAAGTGTTATATAAAAAAATCATAAAAATCCCAAACCAAAATACTGAAAAAATTAGCACTGTAATCAATCCTCCCATAAGCGTAAAATCCTTTTTCGTTTTTCATGCATAAATTGTTAATCCTGCTGTAATTGAAAGAGTCATTACAGCTGCAGCCAGCACAACAAGAGGCTTAGAATATGCGCATATAAACGCTATAATATAAGATTCTAATAGTGTAAAAATAAAAAGGGCTATATAGTTGTATGGGTATTTTTTTGATAATTTTCTGCTGCAAAATAAAGCGATTAACAAAATAATGGATATAAATACACACGCTCAAAATAAAGGGTAAGTTAATATTAGTCCGTCTCTCAAAGGCTTTACTGCAACTGTGATTCCTACAAAAATTGTGGTGATGGCAAGCTGAATGGTTAATAAAGCATAAACTTTTTTAATAAAATCTTTTCTTTCATTTTTATCGGTCCTCATGTTTGGCTGCTCTCGAGCATTTTCTGTTCGATTTGGTTCATTGGGATATATAACAATGATGGGAGAATTTCCATTAGCTTGATATGGCTGGGCTCCTGCATACCCATTTGAAGGGTTCTGATTAGTAGGGTATGTAGGGTATTGAGGATTTGGATAAGTCGGAACATTTTGTGGATTTTGATATGTTGTCATTATTTTAAATTATTTATCAGATTTTATGAATAATCACCGGTGAAGTAATATGAATATGACAAGGAAAATTTTATATCAGAATTATATAATTTCATTTTTAACTAAAAAATTATTCTCATATCTGGAGCACTATTTTAAAATAATGCATGTAAAGTAAATATTTTATGTTTTGATAGCACACTAATACTAACAGAGCATTTTTAAGCGAAGTTCATATAATAGATCTCTTAAGTGCCTTCATATTTTTGGATCATGCAATTTTTACATTAAATTGAATTGATTTTGACGAAGCTTTATTTATAAATTTATTGGAATCTTAAAATTATTTCCTCACTATTTTCCTCAAAATTATTTATTATCTACCCATAAAATAAAAGTATAAATTATTAAAGAGGAAACTTTCTTTTCAGCATTTTTAACTGCCGACTTGCCAACATATATAAAGAATATGTGCTGGCTTCTATTTTAGTATAGCCTTTAGATATTTCTTTGATTATTACATCAATGTTATTGCTATTAGTTTCCATTGATTGCAGATCTTTTTCAATCTGTGCAAGACGATTTGCAATTATATCCATTTCTTTAAAAATTTCAAGTTTTTCAGATTCTTCCTTCTTTATTTCTTCTGATAAATCGCAATAGAGATTTCTAAGTTCTTCTAAATGGTTTGCATATGTAGTAGGCGAATCTAGCTTCACGTCAACCATTTTAATTAATAAATAATCTAATTGTTTAGCTAAGTTAATATTTTGATTGTAAAACGAATAAATAAATCAAGATATATACATAATTAATCTAAAAGACAAAATATTGACAGAAAATAAAAAAGCTATTTTAGATGATCGCTTTTGATAGCCAAAACTCTCAGCCAGCTTTTGATCTCTTTAAAATTATTATTTATATATCATAATCTCCTGCTCTTGCTGCATTTTCTGAACTTTGTATAATCTTTGCTAAAATGCTTTCAATAAAATACGCAGGATCTAAATTCGACTCATTATCTAAAGGTACATGACACTTCGGACAATCCTTAATTTGGCTGGTATTTAAATGCATTAAAATGCACTCCATACAGAAAATATGAGCACACAGCTTGGAAATCAAAGGATCTCTCAGAATTTGTCCACATAGAGGGCACTCAAGAATTTTTTTGATGCAAGTGAATGGGATTTTTTCTTCTGATAAATCTAAAGGAATAAATGCTTCATTAATATCATCATTTTCAAGACCAAGCTTTTTTAGTTCTTCGCACTCTTCAGGGGACGGTTTTTCTCTATACTGAGGTCTCATATTATCTTTATGCAAATTCTAATAGAATTATAAATTACCATTTTGATTCGGAAATTTTTTAAATTTCAATACGTGACGTCTCACATACTCAAAAATATGACAATCTCTTAAGTCAAAATTCTGTTATCTTTAATCAAATATAAAATCTTTTATACCAAACTTTTGAATTTATTATAAAATTGGAAGCTCCGATGCTCATCAGAACCAAAAAATATTAATAGACTGTCATTTTGTATTTCTATATAAGCTTTAGTAATATGGGCAAATTAAAAATTTCTCATTCACTGTTATTATTTACTCTCCAGAAATGGAACGAAAATTTTCCTATTAATAAACTCTTAAGTTGATGATTTTTGAACCATTTCAAATCGGTTGAATAATTATAAAATGCGAATGATTTTAGCCATTGCATTTGCAGTCTTAGCCCTGCAAGTCACAGCACGTCGCAAACCAGACTGCTTGCAGTGCCATGCCATCGTCGAAGCTCTTAAAGATGCAGTGGGTAGTGGAGCATTCCTTGACTCAGGCGCTGACATTCTTATAGGAATTTGCTCTCTCTTTGAACATCATGATGTTTGTAAAGGACTTGTTGACATTTATGGACCTGGGTATGCAGAAAATACCATTGCGAAGTTCCTTAGCCCTGATTACGTTTGCTCAAAAATTGGATCTTGTGCTCATCCAGAATACTTATTAGAAAATTTGACTCAATACGAGCGTGAAGTACTTCAAGACATGCCAGAAATCCAGCCGTGGCCTCAAACAGGGAATGAAACCTTTTTTGTATTACAGGTGACTGACATGCACATTGACTTTTTCTATCAGCCTGGATCAGAAGTAGATTGCAACTATCCCCTTTGCTGTAGAACAGGTAACGGCACAGCTGGATATTGGGGATCTCGTGCAAGCTGTGATACACCTCCACAGACAGCAATAGCATTTCTGGAACAGATTAAGAGTCTTCCTATCAGTTTCGTAGTTTGGACTGGTGACAACCCTCCTCATGATGTGTGGGCTTATGAAAGAGAAAAAGAAATGAACGTGACAACCAAGCTGACTCAGATGTTCAAAGATTATTTACAAGTTCCAATGTTCCCTATTATTGGAAATCATGATTGCTTCCCTATGGACTTTTTCCACCCTGGCCATGAACAAGTTTTACTTGGAAATTTGACTAACCTATGGGGAGAATGGCTTGGCCCTGATCAAATTCAACAATTTTCCCAAAACGGATACTACTCAGCCTTAGAGCCTACAACTGGGTTTAGGATTATTGGACTTAATAATCAGCTTGGAGACAATATGAATGGATGGCTCATCCCTAACAATACCGATCCTGCGGGAATGCTTGCATGGCTAAGAACTGAGCTTTATCAAGCAGAAGCCAACAATGAGCCAGTCATCATATTGGGACATATTCCACACGGAGATAAATATATTGATTCAATATGGTCGAGACATTTTAGAACCCTTGTAAATAGATTCCAAAACACTATCAGAGGACAATTCTTTGGACACACTCATCAGGATGAGTTCTTTGTGATTCATTCATTGATTCCTGGTGCTGATCCAGCTGGCGTTTACATTGCCGCTCCTTCATTTGGAACTTATTCAGACCAAAACCCATCGTTTAGACTTTATGAGTATGACGTAAAGACACATCACCTTGTAAATATCCATCAATATAGGCTCCCTCTATATACAGCTAACCAAAACACCGAAAGCGCTACATTTGAAGAAGTCTTCAATTTCAAGGATGAATATAATATGCCAGATATGTCGCCTCTGTCATTTGCTGCGTTAGCTGACCAGGTGCTTGATAATGAAGCTACTGGCCAAAAATTCTACGCAAACTGGCTTGCTCAATATCCTTTCGAAGCTAAAAAGTGTGACAAAAAATGCCAAAAATATCTTTACTGCAGGCTTTCTAATGATGTCTTCAATGATGTATTCGCATGTGACGAAGAAGCTGGATTTTCAAAGTATATCTTTGGGCTACTTTTAGAAAGTGCACAAGGCCCATGGGAATACTTAATAGAATAAATCTAAGGAAGCTTTAAAAACCGACTTTATAATAATTAAAAATTTAATTTATTTTCATAAAATTAATCCCTTTATTTCATATTAATGCTTATATATTTCATGAAATTTTGGGGGCTATATAAAAATGGATTCAGATATAGAAGAAGTTGAAGACCCGAAAACAATACACAAGTCTTCCAAAAATATAGCTAAGCCTCAGCTACCAGCTAAAAGACCAAGAGACTTTGATTATGAAATTGGCTCTCGACCACCAGAAGAAGTAATCTCTCTCATGCTTGCCAATACCCTCAAAAACCAAGACCCAACTGGCTGGTGGCTCAGTGAAAAGCTCGATGGCGTCCGCTGCTATTGAAATGGAAAATCTTTTGTTTCACGTCAAGGAAATCCATATGATGTGCCTGATTTTTTTGTTGAAGGACTCCCCAAAACAGTCAGCTTAGATGGCGAACTCTGGGTTGGCCGCAAAGCCTTCCAAGAATGTGTAAGCATTGTGCGCTGTACTAATAACGGCAAAAATGACATGTCTCGCTGAAACAAAGTAAAATTCATGCTTTTTGACGCTCCTTCTATAGACGCTCCATTTGAAGAAAGACTTGAATATTTAAAAAAATTCGGTGCAGCTACCACAAATCAATATGTAGAAGTTCTCCCACAGCGTATTTGCACAGGAAAAAAAGATTTATCTCAGGAATCAGCAAAAATTGAAGCTCTGGGAGGTGAAGGTGTTATGCTAAGGCAGCCTAAAAGTATGTATGAAGGCAGAAGGACTTCAACGCTATTAAAAGTCAAGTCTTTTAAAGACGCAGAAGCTACTGTAATAGCTCATGAGCAAGGCAAAGGCAAATTCAAAGGGATGTTTGGCGCGTTAAAAGTCCGTATGGACAATGGAAAAGAATTCAAAATAGGGTCAGGATTTTCTGATGCAGAAAGGCAAGATCCACCTCCTATTGGTTCTGTTGTGACTTATAAATACCAAGAACTAAGCAACGATGGGATCCCAAGATTTCCTACATATTTAAGAAGACACCCTGGATTATAAGTTAATATAAAATAATGATAAATGAACATTCAGGGCTTTATAATTTTGCATATGAAGACTTAGAAAAAAGGAGAAGGGGAATATATTTGAGAGGAAAAAAGAAATTTCCTGGATCGTCACAAATTTCACCGATAAAAAATTTGTTCTTGGAGAGTGATGAGAAGTGAAAAAAAGAAGAAAAAATTGGGGGAAAGGAAGGAAGGATGGAATCTTTGTTGAAGTCAAGCTCATTGCCTATGTTGAAATATTTTAAAAAGGTTAAAATATCAAGTGCCAGATGCGATCATATTCTACGTGGATGCAAACCATTAGAAAGGACTTTTCGTAATCCGATACTTTTCTGCACTCAAAATGCAAGTAACTCAATGTCCTTAAAAGGAAATCTTAAAAACCCAATCGAAAAAAACTCCTCACAATCTTCATCACCAATACCTAAAATTCTTCCAAAATTATACACCTTCAATCAAATAGAGCCTCTAACAATCAATAAAATCAAAGCTATTAAACTCTTTAAAGACCACTTGTAAACTTATTTTCTTTAAATTTCTCTCTTTTCACTAAAATTTACCATAACATGAAATTTGCATCAGACAATTTTCAATAAAATATGTTGACTAACCTTTGCAAACGTCTTCTTCACATAAATCAGACCATCCCATCATTCAAAGTTGCAGTCACTTCTGGCAAAGCCAGAAAATACACAATCGAAAAAGACATTGATACTGTATCACTTTTCGCCAACAAAAAAGTCGTTCTTGTAGGTTTCCCTGGGGCTTTTACACCTACTTGCACAAATCATCATTTACCTCAATTCGTAAAACTTCATGGGAGTTTTTCTGACAAAGGCGTGGAAGTAATTGGGCTATCAATAAATGATCCATTTGTTTTGAAAGAATTTGCCCAAGAGTTAGACACTACAATACCTTTTATTTGTGATGGATCAGGAGGATTCACTAAAGCAATCGAAGCCGGCGTGGATTTATCAGAAAAAAACTTAGGATATAGGACTAGAAGATTCACAGCTCTTGTTGAAAATGGGACAATCACATTGGTCAACGATGAGAATGGTGGGCAGTTGACTGATATTTCATCAGCAGAAACCATCTTAAAATCACTTTAAATAAATATTATCATAAATTTTAAATGTACAGCATTGATTTTATTGATGAAGGGCTCTATATAGGAAATAAACTTTCTGCAGGCAAATTTGAGCTTTTAAAGCGAAATGGGATTACTCATATCCTTATAGTCGGAAATAACCTGGAGCCTGAATTTCCTATATGTTTTCATTATAAGCGAATCAATGTGTGAGACGACAAAAAAGAGAACCTGAGAAAACATTTTCCTGAGTGTAATTCTTGAATTGAAAATGCAATACAAAACAACGGCAAAGTTTTGGTGCATTGTTCTCAAGGAATATCGAGGAGTTGCGCTGTTGTTACTGCTTATTTGATGTATAAGAAGAAATTTACAGCTGTAAATGCGTTGCAATATGTCAAGGACAGACATAGAGATAGCAATCCAAATATTGGTTTTATAAAACAATTGCAAGTGTACGAGAAAAATATTGGCCCAAATTCGGAATTAATGGCAAATAAGATCGGTTGCTCTTGCGTTACGTTTTAGAGTGGTGCTAACTTATTAACAGTATTTACCGAAAAATAATATTCATCAATAATCCATAGATTTAATTAATAAAAACATCAGCAACAAGCTGAAATATTCAAATAATTATTTAAAGCGTCTTTGTCATCAAAAATTTCGTGAATAACGCCACTGGAATCACACTTATCCCAATAGCAATGCAGCATAAGTGCGTTATAGGTGTTAACTCTTCAGTATTCATAAAGCTTCTTCCAAACTGCACAAAGAGAATCTGCATCACAAATTCCAGCCCAATGATAACGCTAAAGAGCCAGTTACTTCCAATTCCATCAAAAATGTTCCAGTCATCTTTTCTTATTTTTCTGCAGCTGATTTGGTTGAATAGCTGCATCATGACAAACACATTAAAAAATATCGTGTAATGGAGAGTGCCATCATCCCATCCATTTTCAATTCCAAGCAAAGTGGGGGTTAAAAATAAGACTAAGGTAAGGACTATAATTTGGTAAATAGACTGGACAATTATGTTGAAAATCATTTCTTTGGAGATTATATACTCATTCTTTCCATAAGGATGAGATTCTAATACTCTCTTATCAGGGTCTTGAGTGGATAATGCTAATGCAGCCAAAGAATCCATAACAAGGTTAACCCAAAGCATTTGGACTGCAGATAGTGGTGAGCTAGCCACGCTGACTGCACCTAATAGACATAGGAACAAAGCTACAATATTGACTGTTAGCTGGAATTGTAAAAAGCGTCTGATGTTTTCGAAAATATTTCGACCCCATTTGACAGCTATGACGAGATTTTGGATATTGTCATCTAATAAAATGATATCGGCTGACTCTTTGGCTAATGGAGTTGCAGTCATCATTGCTATTCCAATATCAGCTCTTTGGAGAGCTGGAGCGTCATTTGTGCCATCTCCTGTCACTGCAACCACTCTGTCTAGGTTTCTCATTCCTATTGTAATTAACAGTTTATCTTGTGGACTGCATCTTGCTAAGATCTTTAAATCCTCGGCAATGATTTTGAACTCTTCTTCATTTCCAACCTTATATGTCGTTTTTTCATCACTTTCATCAGCTTTGATCCCTCCTACTTTAATACAAAAGTCTCTTCCTAATAGCACAGTATTTTTATTGACTTCTGAATCAGGAGGTAATAAATAGCACTGTTTTCCTATTCTTGCAGCAATATCTTTGCAGTCGCCAGTAATCATTCTTACAGTTACTCCAGTTTCTTTTAGTTGGTTAAGAGCAAACGCAGCTTCGTCTCTGATAGGATCTTCAATTCCAATAATTCCAATCAAGATCATACCATTTAAAGAAGCTTCTAATTCTTCTTTAGTTGGCTTGCTTCCTAAATTTAATACTTCAAGAGTGCCAGATTTATAAGCTAAAGCCAACGTTCTTCTCATTTTCTGTGACCATTTCTCTATCGTTGCGTTAATGCTTTCAATAATTTCTCTCGTCAGCACTCCTTGGGTTCCATCTTCCTTATAATAAAATGTGCATTTTTCAATGACTCTTTCAGGGGCTCCTTTAATATACAAAAATCCATTTTCCTGTGTATCTACATGAAGAGTTGTCATCATTTTAGAATCAGAGCTAAAAGGAAGCTGCATAGCTTGTGTGTCTAGATCTCTATAGTTATGATACTCATAGCCACATTCTCCTAAAAATACCAGCATTGCGCATTCTGTCCTATTTCCAGTCTTGATTAGTTTTCCATCTTCCATATGGATATCAGCTGTAGTATTTCTTGCTATTGAGTTTGCAATAACTATTCCTAAATTTTCATCAATTTTGGATTTTTTCGAATTCACATTTTTTCCTCCAATTCGGAATTTTACGACTTTCATTTCGTTTTTGGTGATTGTACCAGTTTTGTCGATAAGCAATTCTTGGCATCCTCCCATAGTTTCGCAAGCACTTAGATGTTTTACAAAAATATTTTCATCTTTCATTTTCCTCATAGAAAATGCCAAACTCAATGTGACAGCTAAGGGAAGACCTTCAGGTATCGCTACAACTAGAATTGTAATTGCTATAATAAACGCTGATATAATAGCACTTGTACTGTCAGAAGTCCATGATCCATCAACAATTGCTTCTTCAACAGTAAATATAGAAAGAAACAAAAAAATCAGCACAGACGCAATAGCTCCAGCAATTCCTATATGTTTTGCCACTTTTTCTAGTTTGATCTGCAATGGGGTTTGCTCGTCTAAAACTTCATTTTTAAATAGCTTTTGGTTTCTGCCCATTAGCGAGTTTTTTCCGACAGCGCAAACAATCATTTCTCCTGTTCCTTCAGTAATAATTGAGGAAGAAATAATAAAAGGATCATTGTCACCTTTTTTAACAAGTTTACTTTCGCCTGTCATAGTGCTTTCATCAGCTAATATACCATATGATCTTGATAAAATCCCATCTGCTGGAGCAATGTCTCCAGGCTTCAATAAAACTAGGTCTCCTACTACTATTTTATCTGTGAAAACTTCTTCTGTGCTGCCATTTCGTATAACTGTTATTTTTAAGCGTTTTACTTCGGAATTGAGCTTGCGGAACTGGAGCTCTTTGAGATAGTCTTGAATGGAAGATACAGAGACGACAATTACAACAGCGACCATAATTGATACTCCTTCATACCATCCTTCATTGGGATCGTCTAAGACACCTAACACTAATGAAACTAATGTAGCAACAAGCAATAATTGGATAGTAAAATCTTGAAGCGCTTCAAAGACTATTTCTAACAAAGATGTTGTAGGCGGGACTTCTGGCTTATTATTTCCAAAGCTAAATGAAATTTACAATTTTTTACGGTCCTTTAGTTCTTGTCTTTCAATATGAGATAAGCCTTCTTTGTCATTTGTTTTCAGGGAATTGCAGAGTGAGCTAATTCCTCCATAAGCCTTTAACTTTATAATGCTTGTACCTTCTCGTATTTCATGAATATCAAAAAATTGACTATATAATCCTTTACTTAAGCTGTTCTGTTGTAATATCAAAATCCGCACTAAAGAGAGGCTGCTCTTCAGACATATAATTGTTTTATTGTAAAACGGATATAAATTTTTGTATCTTCATTTTTCTTTTGATAGTCAGCATATCCTTTTGCTGTAACTTTATTTATCATAAAGAAGAGTAACTATGTTTTAATATTGTCTAACCAATTTTAATTTAAATTAATTTCGCTGTTTTTGTAGTATTTTGGTAGATTTAAAATGGAAATAGATTTTTTTAATGGTCCTGAGATACTAATGATAACAAAAATAACGTTTATATTTAAAAAGGCATTTATTAGGCTAATTTGTAAATTTGATGCATAATGACATTTTAAAGATATTTTAATCAATTGGGCTAGACTAGAATATTTATTTTAAAAAACTACACAAAATATTTCGAAATTTTAATTGCTGTATCTAATATTTAATAACTTTAAAATTTTTTTAAAAGTATATAAAAAATTATTTACCTAAAATCTTTACACCGATATTCAAAATGAAATTCTCTTATATATGATATTTTGTCTTTTTAAATTAGCTATTATAATAAATTTAATCTAAATTATTTTCATATTTAATTTATGATTTTTAATCGTCAGTTTATATTTTAAAATTGACGCCAAAATTAAAATAAGTAAGAAATTCAAATAAGGTTATAAAAGTCCTTTTAATTTATCAATTTTCAACCATTTACTAAATATAAACTAAAATTTTTGTTCCTAGTAAGACACTCCATACCCCATTTCGCCATTTTGATTGGATAATTATCGAATGAGGAATACAACAGTCACTAAAGCAGCAAAGGGCAGGCCAAGAAAGCATAAACTGACGATTGCCAACATAAAGAAAGCCATTTCAAAATTTATTTCGAAAACAGAAAAGATTATTAGATCAGTTGATCCTGATGCAAAAATCGTCATGTCTTCCAAGCCGACAATCAAAAAAACTGGTCGTCCTAAAAAGATCATTGAAGAAAAGCCAAAAGTTCTAAAGAGACTTCCAAAAGCTCAGAAGGCTAATTCTGACAAAGAAAAGATTTATGTCCCTCAGTTCAGAGGTAATCCTTATGTAGTTAGAAATCTCACCTTCAGAGATATCTGATAGTCAATCAATAGAAAACACTGATGATGAATTTTATGAAGAGAATCATTTGGACTCAGAAAAAATTGAGTCATTGCTAAGATCAAGACCAGATATCAGAAAGGTTAAGGCTCATGGGCGTTCTACTAATGAAGTCCATAGCAATGGGAAAACTTATGAAAATTTGAATAGCAATTTGATGAGGTTTGAGATGTGTACTCCGACTGAAATCATGATGAATTATTGGACTGAAGGAAGCTGCGGACTCCCATATCAAATTCAAGATCCTATCGATGAGATGATTATCGATCTTGACAATTAACTTCGCGCCATTCTGCCATATTCTTAAGTAATGGTCAGCATATTGTTTGATTTAAAGGGTATTTTAATATCTCTTAAAAATTGGATAATAATAATTTTTGATGATTGAGTAAAGCTACTCATCTAAATATTAAATATAAAAACTTCTTAAAAGGCATAAATAATGATTATTAAAAGCAGCAATGAGAATCTGTTTAATCTATAAATCCCAATAAAAAATCCATTTATTAGCCTAAGGTTTTATACCTACTAGAAGATTCTCTTAAAATCACAGGATTAATTATACGACTTAATTATATAATAAGTTTATGCACAAATCAGGTTACCCTTCCTGTACACTTTGCATAAGTAGCGTCATATGCCGTTTATGAATTTCTGGATTTTTCGCTTGTACATTATAATCTTCTAATAAATTAACACAACAATCTTTCCTTGTAATTGGAAGGACAAAATCCCTTCTCAATTTCAAATCTGGCAATATTTCGTTGGCCTTTTCTAGCCCATTTTGGGCATATATAAAAGGGAGATATTTCGACGACGAAGGCGAGCTTCTGACGGTTTTCGGTGTGTTTAATAGGTCCAGAGATGGACTTACTTGACAATCTCAACTTTCTAAGCGTGGTCTTGGAGAAATAATAGGGGGAAGTTTTCCCACTTCTGAATTTCTTCTCGAAAAACTCAATGGTGATTTCTTTGTTGCTAAAGGGTTCAAGACCAATTTTCTTTTGCTAGCTAAAAATGAAGGCATAGAAAGTGTATAGGATTTAATTTTCTCTTGTCTGGAATCAGTCATTTATTAATGAATGGATATGGCATTGGATTTTGAAATAATGACTCATAAAGAGCTGCAAGAAAAGATATAAAGCAGATTCTATTACAAAAAATCAGTACAAATAAGATAGGTAAGATATAGTAACCTTAAATTATAAAAATATTTGATTCCAAGCGATAGGTTAAAGAATAAAAGGGTTGGTTTTCAAAAAAATGTTACAAAAATTATTGCTGATTTATAGTTTTTTTAAGGAATACTTAATTAAATGAAATATTGAATGAATTTAATATTTAGCCCAATTCATTTTGCCTAATTATCATATCAATAAAAATTTTCTAATTTGCTTATTATATTTTATTACCAAAAAAATTTTTGCATTTTTATTAAATAATGCTCCTAAATTTTATAAGAATAAGCAAAAATATCCTATGGAGGAAAGAAATATAATCTTTTTATTTATTTTTGGGAATAGAATCATAATAAGATTAATTTCATTTTTTAGATTTATTATGATTTTTTATGTGCTGTGAGTCAAATTTAAAAATTTTGAATCCTTGGCATATTTTCAAATATTTTAACATAAATAAATAATTCATTAGACTGACCAAGCCATTTTGAATGATTTAAAACAAGAGGGATTTTTAATAATTTTTAAGAGTCTAAATTTAATTTTTACTGGGATATATCCCTCCTCTATCTTATTATCTCCTAATATAATGCTTCTCAAAGCTTATTTACTTATAATAAAATCTTATAACATCATGCAAGTCCCTTTTTCTTATTCCTTCTCCCTTCATCCCGCATGCAAATTTACTATTTAAATCATTAAATAAATATATCTTAATTCTCATTAGTCCCTTTTCCTCTCAAATTATTAACTGATCATAATTCTTAAATAAAAATTCTTTTCTCTAGAGCTATTTTATATATTTAATGGCTATCAGAGTTAAGATAGCACTTAATCCCAAAATTTCGCCAAAGAGATCGAATAAGTCTTTGATGAGCAGCATCACAATAAAAAAGCATGCACTTATGTATAACTCAAAAATAACCAAAATAAAATAGAGGCTTAATAATTTTATCTTAAATAATCAAAAATCCTCCATTAGATAACCAATCCTTGCTATCGATTTTGTTAATAAAATGGAGGATTATAGCTATGAGTGCCCAATCTGTCGTGAAGAATACACAACTGCTATAAAGCCCAAAATTCTTCAGTGCGGTCATTCATTTCATGAAGAGTGTTTAGAAAACGTCTATAAGACGTCTCGAAAATGCCCTTTATGTGAAGTTGATTTCACACTTGAAACAATTCCGGATCATCCAACGCAGTCCCCGATTAAGCTCTCTAAAGGCGAGCTAAACGGAACCTATCCACAGCTAGGTTATGATTTTTACTACACAAATTCAAATGGAGCTCCAAATTTTAGTAGTAATTTTTTGTACATTTCCCAACCAGCAGTAAAATCACTCGAGGATGATTTTACACCGCAGTGGGAGAGTTACTCCAGTGACCCCTCTATAATTTGGGATTGTGGACTTACTACTGAACCTTCTTCGTATTTACTCAACAAAGACCTTTTTGCCAGCAATGGCTATTCCCAAGACCGTAAAAGCACACCTTATACCGCGAACACAAAAATGAAAGAGCTATCAGAATATATGGTAGAGCTTGAGGCATCCAAGAAAAACATAAAGAAATGCTGCGCCTATGCCAACGAAATAACCACTGAATCCAAAGACCAAATTTGCCTAAAAATCCAAGCAGCGAAAAAATTTCTCCAAGAATTGGAAGAAAAATGCCTCAAAAACACCGAAAACTACATCATGATAAACAAACTTGCAGAAAAAAAATGCATCGCTGAGATTGATGACAAGATGAAGCTAATTCACCGATGCTTAGCAAGTCTGGAGAAGGTCATCTCCAGCTCAAGCGGAATCAATGCATCTCTTCAAGCAGAGTTAAACCAGCTGGCAAGTAAAGTAATTCCTGGGGTTAATATAGAGTTTTACTCCTATAATTATGACCCAGAATGGACTTTAGACAACGAGCCAAGCTTCAAAATAGGAAGATTAGACAGTCAGCAAATGCCTTCGTTACACATTTCAAACCCAAATTCTCAGCCTTCTGGAAGTGTCAGCCCTATCAGTAAATACACCCCCAAACACAGCAAGAAAGGATCTAACTACGAATGGTACACAGTGGACAATGACAAAGGATCAAGAAGGGCTGGCCCTGTCATCGAGAAGCAAATAGAGAAAGGGTACAAGAAAGGAGCTAAAACATGGAGAATCCATCATAAAGATCATGGAGAATACTTCGCAATCGTCAATTATGAAGACCGAACTTTCAAATACTTTTCAACCAATAAGGTTTTCAAGTTAGAAAGAACACCGAGTTATTAAGTAAACTTATCGAGAACACAAATAATTCTTAAATAAAAAAAAAATTAGTAGTAAAAAGACATAAATAAAAATTTTAGAATATTTATTTTAATTTATTTTATAATTATAGCAGAGAATATTACGAAAATTTCTTCCTAATATCTTGCAAAGAGGTAGATAGGTGATGAGATCTATCAGATAAGCTTGGAGACTGGAAAAGAAGCTTTTTTATTTGGCCCAATTTTTTGCTTTTTGATATTTGCGAACGGTACCTTTGAGATATTTTAAAATCTTTTTCTAACTGTTTTATTGATAGTGATGCCTCTGTGCCTACCAATCTTTTAGCTAAGAGATTATTCTGTGTATAAACCCTTTTAGCCTCATTTTTTCTAGTTGAAAGATTTAAAGATCGAGGTCCGGGAGTCAGGTTTTCATGCCGATAAGGGCTTTTAGTTTGTGCTATATCACAGAGTCTTCCATATAAAATTACATTCTTATATGAATAATCTGTATGAATAACTTTCAAAGGTGATTTAAATTTTGGCACACTCTGTCTATAGCTATATGGTAGTTCATTATCTATTGTTTTTTTGGCATTCTTCAGCCGATTTAAATACTTGCCAAAGCCCTTCACCCTTTCTTTTAGAAATAAAAAATCTGTTTCAATCGTGGCCTGATTTTGCATTTTTACGTTAAGAGAATTATTATTTACCTCATATCTCTGATTGAATCTGGGACGTCCCTTAAATAAGGGTGGTTTAAAGCTTCTGCGGCGCTGATTCTATTAATGGGGTTAACTTGCAGCATTCTACTTAATAGATCGTAGCCATCATCATCTAGTCTAGGAACGATAACTCTAAGATCTTCTCCTAGGAATCTTTCAAAATTCCTATTATATTCTGACAACTGGCTGATCCCTGGCCAACTCTCCTCTGTTGGCGTCCCCATGACTTTGAAAATTTTCCTTATCTGATCGTTATTAGATGTTCCTGGGAAAAGAGGTTTCCCATTCAGCAATTCTGCAAAGATGCATCCTACGGACCAAATATCTACTGATGTATTGTAATTTCGACTTCCCATAAGCACATCAGGTGGCCTATACCAAAGAGTAACGACCTCATGAGTATAGCTTCTGACAGGAATCCCGAATGCTCTAGCAAGGCCAAAATCAGCAAGTTTTAGTGCTCCTTCTCTATTAATCAGTAAATTTTGAGGCTTTAAATCTCTATGAAGTACACGGTGAGCATGGCAATGTGCAACTCCACGAAGGAGCTGATATAGATAAGATTTAGTTGTGGCAATATCCAGACCTTGTCCTGAATATGCATCAATAAGCTTTTTTAGATCTTGGTCCAGAAATTCAAAAACCAGTGTTAATTTACGCTCAGTATGAATCACATCATATAGTCTAAATAGAGCTTTACTGTACAATGTTTGGATGCTTTAACTCTTTCAGAAGTGAAATTTCTCGTATTGCTGTGCTAGGGATTCCTTCGTCTTCTGTTTCCAATCGGATTTTTTTCAGAGCAACCAAGTCGCCAGTTGCTGTTTCTCGGGCTTTATACACAACTCCATAGGTGCCTTCACCTATTTTTTCAAGTTTTTGGTATTTATCCATGCGATTGCGAGTGACCATTTCTGAATAAAATATTATTATGAAACAGTTATAAACTAACTAATTTCTATAGCTCAACTCATATGACCTTATTATAAGTCCTATTTCTTTTAAAAAATTAAATAAATTAAAGTTCAAAGCTTGGCGGAATAATGGAAATTTCAATAAGTGAAAGGATCGAAGAACGCAAACGCAATTATCAAAAAGGAATTGATTTAAGCGAACTAAAAAGAAAAAGAGATGATGATGCTGTTGAGCTAAGAAGAAAGCATAGACTAGCCAGTATCCATAAGAAACGAGCTGTTTGTATAGATGGCAGCCAGATAGTTTCAGATTATAATAAAGAAAATCAGAGGGAATTTGAGTTTCCTACAAATTTTGTCCCTGCTGAGCTTGCTTTACATGAAAATCGGCTAATTTCAGCTGAAATCGACCCTTTGGATCGTTTTTCATTCCTATTAGCAATTATCAACTCACAAAATCGTGAAAGTTTGCAAGAAGCTTTGGTTTTGCTAGGAAAATTATTATCCTTTGCTGATTTAGCTGTCTTTAATATGATTTTTCAGCAAGGAATCTGTGCAAAACTTATAAAATTTTTATCTGAAAGAGAAAAAGAAATCCAATCTGCTGCAGCATGGTGCATGATTAACTTATCATCAGGGCCGAATTTTATAGTGAAATCGCTTTTGGATGGAAATTTATTACATATTTTAGCACGAGTTTTGAGGGATAATGAATTAAATGAATTTTTACACTATTGTATATGAATTATTGGAAACTTAGCTGGAGAATCTCTAAAAGTTAGAGATGAGGCAAATAAAGCAGGAGTTTTAGGATTTTTATCTAATTTTATTTTACAAAATAACGAAATAAACGAAAAGCATTTATCAACAATAATTTGGACTATAACAAATCTATGCAAAGGAGTCCCCCATCCTCCTGATCATGTTTACAAAGAAAGCTTTAGAATTATCCCTATTGCTATGAAGCATAATATAGATGACATTCTCTCAAATTGTTGTTATATTCTTTCTTATATTTCTTCAGCTGGAGTAGAGCATATTGATATGATTTTCAATTCAGGAATTCTTCCAATTATAATTTTACTAGTGAACCGAGAAAATTATAAAATTCAAATTCCTGCTTTACGAGTCCTTGGGAATATTTTTTCATCAGAAATAAATCTTCATACTCAAACCTTGCTGAATTTAGGAGTGTTAGATAATCTGTTTAAGCTATTGGATAGCTCTAAAAGAGGAATTCGAAAAGAGTCTCTTTGATGCTTTAGCAATATTATGGGAGGAACTGATGACCAAATAAATTGTGTTTTAGACCATCAAGATGTGTGAAAAATTTCTAATGCACTTATTGATATAGATATGGAAATCCAGAAAGAAGCACTTTGGGTTATTGGAAATGCTTCGGAAAGCAAAAATAAAAAAACTGTACTTCGACTGTCAGGGATTTTGCCACAGTTAATAAAAGTTTTACATAATAAAGATGCAGGCGTTTTAAAGCTGGCTTTAAAAATTTTAGAAAAAATGCTTACAGCTGGTAAAGATTGTTTTTCATCAATGAAATACTTTGGGGTCAATGAAATTGGGATAAAATTTTTTGAGTTAGGAGGTTTGGATATACTGGAAGATTTGCAGTCTCATAAAAATTCAAGAATTTATGATATGGTAGTCAAAATAATGGTAGAATTTTATGGGGTTGAAGAAATTCCTGATGTAGAGCTACAAACCGAAGAGATCCCAAAATTTGTATTCAGTTAAATGTAATAATTAAATTTTATATGAAAAATTATTACTATACCTGACTCCTTCAATTTTATAAAATTAGCTTCTTAAAATATTATGAAAATTATACTGCAAAGGTAAAATATTTAAATTCAGCTTAAATTGAAATTCCATTATTTCAGCTTAAATATAAATAAATAACCAAATTTAATAGTTTGCAAATGTGGCCTAACCCATCAAAAATTGCTGAATTCAAGGTGATGAACCTCAAAAAAGGTGAGGAAATCCGAAAAGCAAGGGCACAATTAAAGCAGTACAAAAAATATTGAGAAGAGGCTGAGAAAAAAGAAACTGAAGATGCAATAGCTAAATATTACAAAGTTGAGCAAGAGTATCTTGATGAGCTTGCGAGACGAAAAAGAGCGAAATTGGAATCATTAAGGTCTTCGTCGTTATTAAAATCTCGATCTTCAGAATTATCATCAATTCCAGAAGAACCTCTTGCATCTTCTCCACCTAAAAATATACTCCCAAAACACTCAACTCATAACCTTTCCTTTCAAAAATCTCCATCAATAAATATTCACCCCTTGCCGGTGAAAAAAACTCCGCCTATAAAAACGGCTGATGCTTCAAGTCAATACGAAATTTCTCAAAATTTTCTAAAACACAAATCTACCGAAACAGAATTTTCAGAAGAAAAAGAAATAAAGTACAAAACGAAAATAAATAATAACGAAGACACTTCGACTGCAAATGAAAGCGAATTTTTTTCATCTTTTGAGTCTCCAAGAAAAGAAATTATTACAATAAGAGAAAGAAATCTTCCGCCTCCTATGATTTTGAAGCAGGTTTCAAATGATGTTATGTTTGTACATATAATCGAAAAACCTAAAGGCATAAGAAGTCACAAAAAACAAAACACAGCTGGCAATTTTGATACCGGATTAGACACAAACGAAATAAGCTACCAAAAAAGTTTAAATAAATCTTCTTCAGGCTCAGAAAGCATAATAACTTCAAGATCCCATTCTACATCAAAAGATTGCAAAGGAAAATTCAATCAATATTACCACATGTTTAGAGAATTTCCTTTTGATAAGTAAGAAATATTTAGATCAAAAAAACGAGAAAGTGAAAAATGAAATAAAATGAAAGAATACTACGAAAAAATAAAAGAACAATTTTCACCCGCTGTAAGCATTAAAAATAAAATTGAAGTTGATTTGAGAAAAAATAAAACTCCGAGCAAAAGCATTAAAGATATCCCGAAAATAAAAATTTCAGGGCTGGCTAAAAAACAATAAATTCTGCAATTTATAATTAAAAGAATTGTGCCAATTTTCATAACTTTATGAAGATAATCAAATAATTTTTTTCTTCTTGCCACTTTAATTCATTTGATATTATAGTGAAGCATTTTATTAGCTGCTAAAATTAATAAAATCGACTTTTATAATTTAAAAGAAAATTATATAATAATATTTTATATTTTAAATGAGATTTTTGAAAATTGTATGATGTATATATTTAAAAATTGTTCAGTGCTTATAATCCAATTTATCAAAACATGCTTATATATTTAAGCAGTCTTTACTTATTTATGATCCTATAGTATCACTTAAGAAAATACTTTTTTTCCTTTTTATAATAAATAAATGGGTGGAGAGAGATATATTTTATCTCTAATTTGTTATTAAAATAAGCTTCTTTTGCCTTTTACATCAAAAAAATTAATGCATAAATTTTCATTACTTTATTCAATTTATCGCATCACTGTCATTTCTAAAATATAAACATTAAACTAATTATGGGGCCAAAAGAAGCCACTCAAATGCACACTCATCATGGATTAGTCTCTACAAGCCAGAAAACAAAAAATCGTCGATCTTCCGCCTTAATAGACAAATCCAAGACACTTCGCATACAAGTTGACTCTGAATCATTTTCAATTTTTGTACCTGACGAGTCACTTACAAGCGGTTGATTGCTCTCAGAAGTTATTAGACTTTCTGATCGACCTGATATTGTAAGTTTCCGCACGCAAATTTGCTCAGATATTTTAGATTATTCTTTAACGCTTTATGATCGCTCTTTATCACGATTTAAAGACAATGAAGACCTGATTGCAATTTTTTCTCAACAGGTTACTGACGAAGTTTGTTGCAGTCATTTCACTCCTATAAAAGTTATAGGAAAAGGAGGGTTTTCTACAGTCAGCCAAGTCAGGAAAAAAGATACCGGGCAACTTTATGCAGTGAAAACAATGGACAAAGAATTCGTGAAAGGTGAAGACAAAGTAAATCAAATATTGACAGAAAAAGATATCATGGTTAAAGTCAATCATCCCTTTATTGTAAAAATGCATTGGGCATTTCAGACACAAAAAAATTTGCATTTAGTATTGGACTTTTGCCCAGGAGGTGAACTGTTCTTTCATTTGCATAACTTAGGGAGGTTTACGGAGGAACAAGCCAAGTTTTACTTTGGGGAAATTTTGTTGGGATTGGAGCATTTACATGATAATGGGGTTATATATAGAGACTTAAAGCCTGAAAATATTTTATTAGATATTGATGGACACATAAGGCTAACTGACTTTGGTCTATCAAAGCAAAATCTTAGCCACCACCAAAAAACTTATAGTTTTTGTGGATCTCCTGAATACATGAGCCCAGAAATGCTTAACAACCAAGGCCACACCCGCTCAGTCGACTTCTACAGCTTAGGCGCTTTGCTGTACGAAATGCTCACAGGTCTCTCAGCTTTTTACGACTCCAACCGCTCTCGTATGTACTGGAAAATCCTTAACGAAGACCTTCCAGTCCCTAATTTTCTTTCAAAAAGCGCTAAATCCTTATTGCAAGGGTTGATGGAAAAAAACCCTGACCTTCGTCTGGGCAGTGAAAATGGCTTTAAAGACATAAAAGACCATCCATGGTGTCACAATATTCAATGGGAGAAGCTTTTCAATAAGCTTAAACTGCCGCCATTTCGCCCAGCAGTGAGAGCTTCAAATTTTGACCCTGAGTATACATGTTTATCCGTTAACTCAGATTTTCTTGATGGAAACCCTAACGTTGCTGATGAAATTTTTGGTGGCTTTGACTACTCTCGCCCACCATATGAAGATGAAGAAAAGACACCTGAAAAATATGCGTTTTGTGATATTTCGTCGATATCGACTGCAACGAGTAAGTCTGCAGGTGTTATAAATACCAGCAATATGAGTCAAAGTGATATAAATAATCATAAACGGCAAAACTCAAGAGCTCTTACAAATCAGGAAATTAGCATGTTATCCAACCTCTCTCTAACTGAAAATAGCCTTTTCTCACTTAAAGACATCGCATCGAAAAAGCCAAGACTAATAAACACAAACCCTTTCCCTACAAATGCAACTCCAGCCAGAAAGATTCGAAGAATCAGTGAAGCAGCCCAAGAAGATGCAAATTTCGTAGGCGGAATTGTGCTAAATATCCCTTCCTTAACGGAAAGAGAGGAAGAGTACTTATCTTCACAAGAAGATTAAATTTTGTGATAACAAGCCTAATAATCTAATTAAAGTATCTAAATTCCTTCATATTGTTTTGATAAATAATAGTGGCTAGGATGGCAGAAGAACCTCAAGTACAAGTCGAAGAAACTGAAGCACCAGCAGAAATGAACATCTACGACGCAATCAGAGAAGTGCTTAAGAAAGCTTCACATCGTGATGGCCTTCTCAGAGGCATCAACGAAGCTGCCAGAGCCATAGATAGAGGAGATGCAAAAGTTTGCTTTTTAGCTGAGAACTGCGACCTTAAAGAGTACAAAGGACTGATCCGTGCTCTCTGCACTGAAAAAGACGTCCCACTTGTCATGGTTTCTGATAGGAACACTCTTGGAGAATGGGCTGGAATGTGCAAAGTCGATACTACAGGCACAGCCAGACACATTGTGAAATGCTCATCAGTTGTAGTCACTGATGTTGATGAAGAAACCCAAGCTTGGAAAGTCCTTTCTAACTACATTCATTCTCAACATAGCTAAATAAGCAATTTCTTATAAAATTCTTGTAATGTATATGAAAAAGTTTTGATGGGGAAAACCAAGCGAAGTGGCGCAGTGGAAGCGTGCTGGGCTCATAACCCAGAGGTCGGTGGATCGAAACCACTCTTCGCTACTTTTTTGAGAAATTTTTATATTTAGCTAGGGCTATTAATCGGTTAATTTTCTAGATAAATACTCGTCGAGATGCTTTATCAAAGCATCCTGTTCCAAGTCTATTCCGATTTTCTTCGAATAGATGATGATGTGTCTCAAGTAATTTGCAGCGTTGGGAGAGTCGAGTCTGATGTCATTGATTACTTCTATGGTCATATAAATACTTGTCTCAAATATGTCACGATCAATTTTACCATTTGAATGCTCAATGAGACGTAAAATTACATCACAAATCGCTTCAAACTCGCTTTCTTTTCCATATTCTCCAAGAACATATTTCAGAATAATATGCAGCATTTGTCTCTGACTGTCCGCGTTTTGCTGCAAAATCATCTCAAATTTCTCTAAAGCTGCTGCAATATCTCTATCTAGTAAAAACGCTCTAGTAGTCCCTCGTAGTGTATCTTTAAAGTCCTGAGAAATGCTTTTCTTCAAAATTGTGGGGGCTGGTCCTGCTGTCTCTTTGTTGGTTTCTTTGTCTTCTTCTTCAAAGGCGAATTTTACACCTTTTCCTTTGACTGGGCTTTTGACTTCTTTGACAGGCGAAGAGTTTAAACTTTTCGCTTGTTTTACAGGAGTCATCAATTTCTCGTGCTTGTCAATGATATCTTGTATCATGAATTGAATTCTTTTGGAAAATCGTGCATCACCTCTAAAGGAAGAGAGAGTGTTGTAGCATTCAGTAAGCTGCTCAGCTTTTCGAAGCGCTAACAGAGGAGCGCATTCTCTGAACAAGTGGCAGGATGTTTCAATTGTTTCATCACAAATTGTGTCTTCTTTCAATAAAACATTGAAACACTCGAACATGATATCAGCTTTTATCATTCTTTGTTTGTATAATAAGCCGATAAATTTAATGTTCCCAATGAGCCGTCGGCGCCTTTTGTACTCTGCGTCCATCAGCGCGTCAGCTTCTAAAGGTTTGTCTTCATTATAGAAGCACTCTCTGCACTTTTCGACGAGTTTTATTCTGAATCCATTGCTGAGTTCAACGTCTTTTTCTTTGAATTTTTTTCTCAAAAATCCACAAAGATCAGCATAAAGGTCAGGAAAACTTAACGCTGTTGCTCTTTCAAATATGAATTTCACCAATTCATGCAAGAGCTCATAGTTGTACTCGAATTCTTCTGCAAGAGAAGTTCCTAGTTTTTCCATGTTATCTCTTGCAAGCTTATTTAGAATTCCTCTGATTTTTCTTGCCATTTTTTCAATATCCCCAACTTCTTTTTTAAGCTTGTCGACGAAGGAGTTTTCAGCTTTCACTAAAATGCTGCAAGATGTAAAAACAGATTCATTTCGTTGAAAACCTGTGTCTCTTTGGCCAAAATTGGCCGTTTTGCCTTTGTTTCTTGATCCGCGCTTGTTGGAGTTTTTGGAAAATGGGTTGTAAGGATCTGGTATTTTGATGTTGGGGGACAAGATTTTGCAATTTTCTCTTAAACTCATAAGGAAACTTAGAGTATAAACTTTCTGCTTTGGTTTTGTTTCTTCTTCTGGCTGTTCTATGGCTATTTGTGGCTCTTCTTTAGGAATTTCAATAGCTGGTGGGGCTGGGGTTTCTTCTTGTGCTGGTAAATCCACTTGAAAACCATCTGGGACAAAAGCGCTTGCTTGTGGGTTTAAACTGTAGCTTGATGGGACTTTAAAACTGAAAGGTGTGAATTCTTCAGCCTTGAAATTTCATTGGTGACCATTGGCATCCTTAGACATTTTTATTATAAGGATCAATGTGATCCTCTCTTTTCATGAACGCCACAAACCCCGAAGATTTTCAGAATTTTCATATATTTTGAAGCATTAACACCCTACTTAAAAAAGAAATCCCTTTGTTCTTAATTAATTACGGAATTCCAATAGTGGCCAGTTTTCGTTCTTAGCCTTTTTGAGATACAGAATCACTTTATTCTTCCTTACTTTGAAGGTGCTTTCAGCAGGATTGATCTCTCTGTTCAGTCTGGGGATTGTGAGCCTCTTTATTTCAGTGTCAGAATAATTGTAGCTCATCACAAGAGATCTTACCTGATATTCACAGTGTATTTGTGAAGGATTCACGTTTCCTGGAAATTCTATGTATACAGCCACTCTATCATTAGCATTGTCATCATTCCATGAATAGGCAGTTATTGGAATTATCCTTTTCTGCAATTGATGTGGCTGATCTGTACCGATTAAAAGAGGGGTGCCTCCTGATGTAATTCTTTTGTCGTCTGGAAGCTTTGTTTCTTCTGGCACATTTGATGCATAATAGGAGTTTTCGCCTTTGAGCTGCATTGACTCGTCTACGAGATTTTCTCTATCGACCATTTCTAGAAATTATAAATCCATATTTCTTACATTTAATCAATTTCTATCATAATATTTTTCAATGATTCCTTTTTAAGATTTGGGCGAGGCTTCCTAGCCTCATCAGGTGGTCGAGGTTTTGTTAATCCACTTGTAATCCATGGATGCAATAAGGCTTCTTCTGGAGTTATTCTTTTATTTGGATCTCATTCAAAGCATCTTTGAATTAAATCAAGAAATTGACCGTCTTTCGTAATGAGAGATTTTGAAAGGCTCTTTGAAGAAGGAACATATGTTTTCCCTTTAGTGTTTGGGATTAAGCGTGGCACCTCATCATCAAAAAAAATTCTTGCTCGTGGCGCTCTTGATAGTAGAGCTAAAGGTGGAACACCCAAATATGACATAATAATCTGAAGCTGTTCAGCCTCACTTTCCCCAGGAAAAATTGGGTTGCCTGTATATAATTCAGCAAGAACGCAGCCAAAAGATCATATATCAATTTCCATACCATATGGAATTCCTAATATAACTTCTGGAGCTCGATAAAACCGACTTTGTATATAAGAATAAGTTCGTTCTGACTCAAAACAAGCAGAACCAAAATCTATTACTTTGATTCCTGATTTATTAGCTTGCTTCAAGAGAATATTTTCAGGCTTAAGGTCGCAATGGATCAGCTTTAATTTTTTAGTAAACTTGAGAGCGATTAATATTTGTATAGCAAATCTCCGGATAAGTCCTAAAGAAAGGCCTTTGAATTGAGTCTGTTTAAGCAAATCATAAAGATTTGAGCTGAGAAGTTCCATTGAGATGCATAAATGATGTCGAAAAATAAAATAATCTTTTACATGAATCACATTATTTGAATTGTCGCTGTCTTCATCTATTAATGTTTTCAATACTTTTAACTCCACTGCTGATTGAGGTAAAAATTGTTTTTTATTTTTAATAATTTTCATTGCAACGCTTTCGTTGTTTTTATGATCAAAGCATTCACATACCTGCCCAAATGACCCTTTTCCAAGAACTTTTAAAATTTCATACCTGTAAGCGAGATGATCGTGCTTATATAGCATATAATTCGCTTTAGCATCGTCAAAGCCATGGTTTGGGCCTTGGTTTTCTACTTTAGCTATTTTTCCTCCTCAATAATAAATTTCATTGAACCCAAGAATTTCTCCTATTTCATAATTTGTGAAATCAGATTTATAGTGCTGGATAGCATAACTTGGTGTAATTGGAAGCAGAGGCTTGCCACTTTCTTGGGTGTTTTGAGAAGCTTTTCGAATAAATTGGGTTTCTTTAGGCTTTGAAGGTGGTTTAGGAATTCTTGTTGAAGCTGATGTGCTTGAATTTAACGAACTATTTAGCGTAACATTCGTCAAATTAAAGGTCGGAATCCCTCGATAAGCTCTTGAATTTCTATTTCCTGTGCTTTTCCCTAAGGAATATAAAGCCATTGATGGCTTTGAAATGATTAAAGTATTATTTGTAGGATTTCTCTCTGAATTTGCCAAAATATTGCTAATTGTTGTTGTAATGGTTGTGTTTAAATTAGCAGCTTTTTTCGCAGTTCGTGGTCTAATTCTGATTAAAGTTTTGAGCTCTTCAATTTTGGATCTTGGGGTAGCTCGCTGATTCATTCTAATAAATATGAAAAATTAAATGTGAAAGAATAAGAACTAGGTGACGCAATCAGTTTCCTTGAAATTTTTAGATTTAATATTTTTTGGATTAATTTATATAATTTCTGTTCAAATAAAATATTTTTGGAGGAATTATTAAATAGTTTTATGATATATGGAAGTAAAGAATCATAGCGAATTAGAAAAATATTTAATCAGGACAAAAAAAGAAAGAGAAAAACTTCGAAAAATTGCAGACCAATATTATGAAGATTTAAGCAATAGATTAATTGAAAGAAAACACCTAAAATCTTTATCATGCGATGATGGAGAATCTAATGGACCTTCTTTGAATGGGTTCAAAAAATTTAATGCTGAACTATCCACACAGCTAAATTGGCTGGTAAATTCACCATCAAAAGATCTGAAAAATGAAAGGAGAGTTTGAAGATTTCAAAGGACACCAAAAAGCAGCCGACATAAAATCAGCCAAAAAACAGTTGCTATTTATGCAAATAAATGGCCAGAGGTGCATCAACCTTCCTCAACAAAAGCTTCAAACAATCCATCATTGCAGGCTCGATATAAGAATAGTTCATCTATCTTAAAGAGCAGGCTACTATCTTCAGAATCCCAAACTCCGAGAAAAAGTAAAAGCCAATTGAGAGGACAATTTGATATATCAAGACCAAAAATTGATATTAAAGAAAAAATTAAAATATAATAAGCAGTTTTACTAATAATAATTTAACTGAAAATGAAGAACTCAAAAATAACACTCAGTCATGCGCGAGCTTCAACACTGCCAAGTTCTGAAATTTGTCCTCCAGTTTTCACTACAATGGGTAAAGACACCTCTCATTGATCATTCTGTAAAGCCGATCGATTTTCTAAAGATCGCCATATAAAATTTCCCAGCTATTTTATCCTCCCATCTACATTAGAGAAAAGATCTACTTCTTTTGGTTATGGAAAACGTTGGGAGCCTTATAATCCCAGAGGAAGAGATTCCCCCTCTCCAGACACTTATACATTAAATACCTCGTTTAATTTACTAGAGAAAAAAGGTTATAGCATGAAAGGAAAAGCTGAAAGCTCAAAATTCAAAATAAGTAATGATCCTGGTCCTGGCGCTTATGATCCTTATAATTTCAGTCCTATTGGAGCTGATGGGCCAAAGTTTTCTTTTCGGCCAAAAATTATAAGGAAGATAAAAAATTTTACACCTGACCCTGGAGCATACACTCCTAACTTTAAACTGAAGGAAAAAGGAAATTACTCAAACATTGGGTTTGGAAAAGAAAAAAGACATAAGAATTTATCTTTTCAGAGGATTGAAAGTCCTGGACCAGGAGCTTATGACATTCCTGGATCTTTTAATAAATCTCTTTATGATTTATCATCTCGATCTAGAATAATTTCTAGACCTGTGACTAGAAATTAATTCTGAAATTATTATATCATAATAACCTAGCAAGCATTAGTTTAAAGGTCTCGAGCTAAATAATTATTGTAGTCCTATTGTTTTTATAACCTTTTCATTAAGCATCAGCAAGAAATAAAGAGCAATTTGTTTGGCTTTCTTTAATTTCAAGAGGCTGTACATTCCATAGATTTCTGTGCAGCCAAAGGACATGCCTTTTGCTATTGGCTTGAAAAAGCTCCGAAGGCTTTCCAAAATGTGCAAATCAACATCATCTGGTATTTCTCCCTTTAAATCTCTAAACTGTTTATAAATAAACCAATCTTCTGAATTTTTGAGCCGCTTTTCGTCTATCTCTTTATTTTCATCCATTTTTCAAATTAATTATAAGCAACTTTAATATTTTCTTACAATTAAGTTCTGAATTTTAACTTGATAGGCAGATATTGACAATAATGTATTATTTTTATAAATTAACAAGAAATTCAGTATGGAAAATGTTCTCCAGTCAATAGAAATAGAAGGAATAGTCATTAGAAGATTGGAGTCTGGAGATTATCAGAAAGGAATAATTGAGCTTTTATCAACATTGACCAAAGTTGGGAATTTGACTGAAGAAATGTTTTTTAGGGCTCTAAGCTTTATGAATAGCAAGCCTGATGAATATTATATATTTGTATTTGAAGATTTGGCTACACAAAAATTAGTTGCTCATGGAACATTACTAATAGAACAAAAACTACTATATGAAGGAGGCAAATGTGGGCATATTGAAGATATTGTGGTAGCCCAAAATTGCCAAGGTAGGGGACTTGGAAGGCATTTAGTCACATTTTTAGTGGACTTAAGTAGAGAGCTTGGCTGCTACAAAGTGATTCTGGACTGCAAAGATGAGCTCAAAGGGTTTTACGAAGCCTGTGGATTAGAACAAAGATTTGTGTGCATGGCAAAGTACCATAATAAATAACTTCATTATTATTTATACATTAATTTTGAAAAATAATAGGTTTTGTAAATCTTTAGTCTTGTTTGCTGTATTCATTATTTTTCTTTCCAGCTGAGTTTGGTTCGCTATCATAAATATTTTCGATCCCTGATATTGAAACTATTTGGCCAAGCGCGCTTTTACTCCTTTTATCCGTGAAATCAAACGACCCAAGCCTATTCATAATCATTTTTTTTACTGCGCTTTGTCGTCGTCCTTTCATAGCAGCTCTGCTACTATTACTTCCGTTGCTTGAATAAGAAGAATTTTGTCTTATTTCTTCTATTGGAATGGCTAAAGTTGTATGTTTTTTCTTGCTAGGTTTCAGAATTTTTACTAAATTCTTATTTATTGCCTTAAATTTTTCTAAAATTGTGAATTCGTCCTTGAGAAAATGAGCGCCTAAGCTTTCGTAGATTCTTGAATTTTTAAGATAGTCCTGTATTTTTTTCATGGCGTTATCAGTCATCATACTTATTTCATTCATTTGCTCACGAAATAAAGGATTTCTTTGAATCTTTATTTGAGTTCGGTTGAAATGAAATTTATTAGAAGCAATTCGATAGGCTGCAAGAAATTTAATTCTTGGTTGTTTGGCAATCCGAAGTTTTGCATATTTCCACCATCTTTGTATTAAAATTACAGCCAAATCAACTAGTTTTTCTTTGATGTGTTTTTTATATTTTACTAGAGAATAAAATTTAATTTCATCATCAGAAAACGAGGTCAGTTCCCTTACTGCTATCACCATCGAAGATACAAAAAAAGTCCCAAATGTGCATGATATAACGACAACAGCACGACCTAAATGGGTTTTTGGTATAATATCGCCATACCCAGCAGTTTCTTGGGTAGAGCAGAGTATTCAAAATGCATCTCACATATAGTCAAACGAACTTGTGGGGGTAGTTCTTTCTAAAACATGCAAAATAAGCCCACCCGTAATTGTTAATACAGCTGATGATACTACCATGCATAAAAACGAATTCATCTGCATATAACATTTCAATGTGAATGAAACTGAAGTTTTCGTGTTTTGCAAGGAAGAATAAAAATAAGCCTTTGCAGAATTAAATGAAGAAATCTCAAATAAGAGCTTTCCTATATGATAAAGTCGTAGGAAGGATAATATATATATAATATCGGAAACTGATACAATTGAGTATGTATTTAATTGATAAAATTTTTCTTTTCAGTCGATATAAGGGGGAACCAAAAAACAGGTGGAAAGCATTTCGATAATCATATATTTCATCAGTTTATAATCATACTGTATTTTGCTTTTCTTTGTGATTTCTTTATAAGCTTTTTTAATTTCGATAATCCCTAAGTAATATTTGAATATACAATATATATGTAAACCAGTTAAAATCATGATAAATCATCGAAGAATGTTGCTTGCAGTGTTAGTAGTCTGATGATTGGAATATTCTTCTTCATTTTCAATAAAAGCAAACACAATAGTAGAAATTGAAATTATTGCGGAAAAAAATGCAATTTTTCGTTGGGATTTTCGGATATTCATAATATCTTTTGTAGGCAAAAATGAGCTCAAAGTTGTGGGGAGGCCTCGTTTCTTTTGAGAAGAAACTTTTGCAGGGACTTGCAAAGATGGGAGTTCGCCTGGAAAAATGACTTTTCGTCGTTCTTTAGACATTATTATGAATTAAGTATACTAAAATCAATAAAAAATTGCTAATAGCTTGAATAAGAATATAGTCTTTTCTTGTATTTATTGCATTTGATAATTGCAAAATCGAATCTTAAAATGGTATGGCTAATTTATAAAGTTACAGTTTTATATGATTATTTCTTAAATATCAATTAATATTTTGACATAATAATTGTGATAAGTTTTAAAAAATAAAATTCTACAAAACTTAGAGGTGAAATAAAAACAAAGCCTTTAGTTTCTATCCATGTATCCATTTACTTTATTTAATAAAAATGCAAAGAAATGAAATTTTTATTTGAGTAAAAGTTGAATTAAATCTCCTAAAGACTTGCCACACTGCCGATAATTGATCTCACAATTTTTAGCATCAGCAATTAAGCTTGAAACTTGATCATGATGATTTTGGTAATTACTGATTAAATTTTCTAAGTTTAAATTTGCTCCAGCACCACAAGAATTCATTATAAATACAAAGTCGAAAGCAGTTTTTTGAATGCTACATGAGAAGTTAAGGGCATCTGAAACCTTTTTGAGAGTGCTTTCATTTAGGAAATCTGGAGTAGTAAAGTGATAGATATCGAAAGCAACTGTTCCTACATCAATAATTGTGCTGATGCATGCTCAAATGCTCGAAAAACTTGCTTGAAAGCCTTCAATAACTTCTATGGCACCAGAAAAAGGAATTTTTTCTCTAAAAAGAGAAATTAAATCTGATATTGGTATGCTCATAAGCTGACCGGCATAAATTCCACATTCGTTTCAATTATCAGAGCAGGGCAGAGATTTGTTGATTCCAATTTCGAATCCGTTCATGAAATCTTCAATTGGATTAGACACTTTATCTGACGCAATCACTGAAGATAGAAGAAAACTGCAAAGGAGAAAAATTCCTGCCATTTTTATTATATAACATAAATATAAAAATATCAATAAATTCAATAAACTTTTGAAGTCCTTATTAAAATTTTGCGAACTTTATTATCAAAATTTATTAAATAAAAAATATGACTAATTTATTTAGTGATTAAGATCTCAGAAAATTTTATTATTTTTATTTATTGAATTCTCTAATTTGAATAAAGCATGTTCAGCTGCTTTGTGCAAAATAATTATGCTACAGCAAAAATATTTTTTTATAAAAAAAAAAACTAAATCATTTAAACAGTTATCGATTTCATATTTTATTCATTTAAAAAAAGGTTATAAAGCTTATAAAAATGTGTATAGCTCATATTATAGATAAAAAATATTATCAGAGTGAAATTGAATCAAAATATTCTGTGATTTTTCGATAAGACTACTATTTCGCCAAATATTAGCCGATTTCATTTAAATGATATTTATCTTCGATATCATAATATAGAAGATGAAAATTTCTATATTGAGAAATAGAAACTCCTATAAAATGTACTAATTTGTCGAACTAATCTTATTTTTCTTACTTTTATGAAAATTCTATTTTTACTTTTGAAAATGGATCTAATTTGAATAAATAAGAAATATATATTTATGCTAAATATATTTTATGCAATTCAGCTTTCACCTATCTGCGATCATCAACTGGATTTCATCAAAAATAAAATTTTTCTGGGAATAATCATGGAGTGTGAGTGCACGATATGCTCTGGATTCTTTCTTATCTTATTTGCAGGAGTCGTAATAAAATAGTTAATAAAACCCTATTTAAATTTCCGGAAAATTATATTTTTATTTTAAAAAATTTAGTCTAGTTTATTTGTGTGGTGATTCTTTATCTGAAATCATGTTTATGAATTTTAAAATAGATTTTTATCTCCAAACTTAACCAATTATTTTAATTGATATATATTTAAGGGATTAATCTATTATCCTAATGATTCAGCATTATATAAATTTAAGATGAAAAATTTGGAGATCTTAAAAATACAAAAATTAAGAAATTCAGATATTTGCAATTTAATTTTTGCTTTAAATATTAAAAAATTCTTCGGGTCTATCAATTTTTTTCATATGAGAGAATATTCTTTTATAATTGTAAATTTCATTATAGTAAAAAAATAATTTCTTATGCTTCAACTCATTAAAACTTTTTTATATATACTAATATGGACAATTTAACTCAAAACAAATCATCAAAACTTTCCTGGAGATGACTTCTCTTAACTCTCCTTACTCATCCTAAACAACCTCCTATAAAGCTTCAGGTGTTGGACACTGTTTTTATCGATTCTGAAAATAATATTGACCTATGAGTCTATACTGATAATATTGGCTATATTCATTCAAAGCCGAAATCTTATTTGAAATCTACTGAAATCGTTAGATTCTTTCTAAGGCATAATCTTTCAAAAGAAGAGCAATCACATTTTAAGAATGCTCTAGACAATAAAGATGACTGACTAAAAATTCAATACCGAGACAGGAAAACTTGCTTTAGTGTACGAAAAGACGGTACACGAAAAATCCTTTATTTATCAAATTTGACGAAATTAATAGGACAATCGTTTCCTATGGTTTTTCAAGATATTGAAGCATTACAGCTTTATAAATTTTCAATGATTACTTATGATTTTTTTTATGTAGTAATTATAGATCCATCAGATGATTCATATAAAATAGATATTAAAAAAGTTATATATAACCACAACTATCCAAACCGAATAAGCAGAATTGAACCTATTACTGATAATATAATCCAAGAATCCTTCACCAAAATTTCTAATGACTTGATATCTTCTCTCACAGGAATTTGTACTATTATCCATTGTGAGTTTTTATTCGTCGAAGATAAACAAAATAAATTGTGGCTTGCTGGCTGTCAAAATTCAACAATTTTCGCTAAATCCTTTTTGCCAAAAACCAAAGGCCATGATGAATTAAATGCTGATACAGCTGATAAATATAAACTCCCAAGTTTAAACTCATCATTTTTCGACTCTGCTGCAACTTCTTCTCCAATGGGCCATAATAGAACTCAATCAAATATCATTCCTGCGAAGTTTTTATTAGATTCAGATGAAAAAGTCCTAATTAGATGAAAAACAAAACGCAAATTAACTCATACAAATGTTGTAGATAAAGTGCAATTAACGAATTTTTCAGCTGTGATTCGAAATAAAACTATGAAATCCCAGTCTGTTGATAAAATTACCCTACCAAAATCTGTATGAAAAATTAAGAAAAAAAAGAAAAATAATCTGATGATAGCAAATGAGAAAGTATTAAAGTATATAAATGGAAAAAATGATGAGGAATCTTCCCCAAATATTAGATTTAGATACATTCCAAGGCAGATTAAAGGTGAGAGCAAAGTTGTGGAAGCTATAAATAGAGTGTTTAGTAGTAATGCATGACTTAATTAGTCTTTACTATTGAAATATATAAAAATATTTAAAATTTATATTATATTTAAACTTTAAAGGTATTGATGCGTAGTTATTAATTTACATTAAAATAACTAAAAATAAATGTTAATCTAATAAACTTTGCAAGTATGATAAAATAATTCTCAGCTGTGAAATTCGTAAATTATAAAATTATTTGCATCATGCAAGCATAATTTAAAATATAAATAATTAATCTCTTCATTTAATAATTTAGCATTTCAATATTGTTATTCTTAAATTATTATCATAACAACTTAATGAGACAAAAGTTAGCTCTTAATTTTTTTCTTCAGTCAATTAAATAATTTCAAAAAATAATAAAGATTTATTTCAAATTAAATACTCATTTAAGGTTGAATATCAAAATATCTATGCATATCTTTTATAAGTCCTTTATATTAAAAACCTTGCGCAATAAATTGCTTACAAAGTCTCATTTTTTCCAAATTATCTTTATATATCTCGGTTATTATGGATAATTAACATTCAATAAATCATTATGGAAGACTTAAAGCAACCTCTTCTTCCTGCCCATCCTTCACAGCAAGCTCCAAAGCATTCCTTCTTCACTTCATATTTTCTAAGTGACGGTTCTAAGCGAACCAAGAAATCCAAAATGAAAAAAGCTTTATCTCCGCAGCAAACCCTTCTCATATCGAAAATCACAGATGCTGAAACCTACATTCTGAAAAACGCTGAAACAACAGTATCGACTCCTTTTGCTATTAATTGTCTAGCACTCTCTTATGATGGTTTTACATTATTTTATGGTAGCTCAAATGGCAATGTCTCTCGATATCACAAACTTGAAGGAAAAATTACTGATGATGTGCCTTTGGGCTATGGACAACTGTATGGAATTTGTTTAGATGAAAACAATAACAGAGCGGCTGTATGCGGAGAAAGCCCAATTATTCGGGTTTTTCAGCTTCCAAGATTTGAGCTGGAATTTGAATTTCAAGGACACACTGAACAGGTTAACTATATTACCCTAAGTGCAAGCCATGATCTCTTGTACTCCGCAAGTAATGACAAAACTGTCAGAAGATGGAATATGAGCAAAAAAACTGCTGAAAGGGTAATAATAAATCATGGAGGAGCAGTCAAATGTGTAGCTGTCACACTTGATGATAGGTTTGTATTTTCTGGAGGTGATGACTGTTTAATCAGAGTTTTTGATAATGAATTTCAAGAAGAAGTCTTAAATTTGAAGTCTCATACAGGCTGCGTATGAAGCTTAGCAACAAACCCCAACTCTACATGTCTTGCATCAGGTGGAGAAGACCACAAAGTTATTGTCTGGAATATAAAAGATTTTACTCCTCTAGTCATCTATACAGACCACTCTGATCGCATCAAATCGCTTGCTTTTAGTGCTGATAGCTGCTTTTTAGTCTCAGGAAGTGCTGATTTTACTATAAAAGTCTGGGATCTTGACAAAGAGCGCCGTGAAGTAACGTTAAATGCCCATATAGGACAAATCTGCGACCTATTAATATCTCCTGAACAGGATTTCATTATTTCTTGCTCAGACGATAAGTCAGTCAAGGTATGGAGTTTCCCCCAATTTTTAGAAGAAGAAGTCTTCAAAGCCCTAGGGAATAATTTTACTTCAGTTGCTTTGACTGATAAGACAAAATGTGTAGTTTCCTGTGGGAGTGATAAAGGTGTAAGGTTTTGGGACCCAGATACTGACGAAGCTAGCTTAATACTGACAAGCCATGGATGTGGGCTTAAAACTTGCTGTTCGCCTGATGAAAAATATATGGCTGTAGGAGATGAGCTTGGCTGGTTATATGTGATTGATTTAAAAACCAAAGCACTAAGAGACCAAGCAATACAAGCGCATAGAGGGCCTATCAGAGATATGTGCTTTACCTCAGACTCAACTTATTTAATCACTGGAGGTGGAGATTCAGTCATTTTAGTCTGGCACATCGGAACAATGGAAAACACTCCTCTTAAAGGTCACCAACAAAGTATATGGTCAGTTTGTGTAAGCCATGATGGAGAAACAGTCATATCAGGAAGTAGTGATAAAACCTTAAGAGTTTGGAACGTGAAAACTGGTTCTCAGCGGTACTGCATCCAATCTCAAGAACAAATAACAACAATAGCCATTGATATGAATGACAGATACATCATTTCAGGCAGTTCAATGGGAGTTGTGAAAATTTGGAATATTTTCGAAAAAAATCAAGAAACCATTTTCAAGCAGCACAAAGATTATGTTACTTCTGTATATGTGCTGAAAGATAACGAAACGCTACTAACATCTTCAAAAGATAAAACAATCCAAATTTTTTCACTTAAATATAGAATTCCTCTAACTTTTCTTACTCGAAAGCAACCAATATTATCGATGGCTGTTTCTTCTGATGAAAAGCTTATAGTTACAGGGGAGCTTGAAATGATTTATTTACAAGAAAATCCTCTGAGTTCTCCAAACCCAAGAGTTCTTGGCCCTGAAGAAAATAAGCAAAAATTCTTGACTTATATGAAATCACTTATAAATGACATCCACCCTCAGCATGATCCCGACATGGACAGCTTTATCATTCTTCCTGAGTTTCTTAACACCTTGCATTTTTATGCATTTTTGAATTACAAAGAATACCTCAGCGCGTCACTTTCTCAGAAATCAGCCCCAATCATTCCTTCTAAGGATGGCTTTCATCCTTTATCTATCTGTTTATTAAGAGAAATGAAAGGTGTAAGAGATGAAGTCGTGTCTGCTCTCTGCAAAATTGGAAAACTAAACCCTTTTATATTGCAGATGCTAGAAAATGACCTTGTTGATATGAATAAAAAAGGGTTTTCTCTATTAGGAGATTTATATGACGTAATATACCAAGAAGCCAATAGAAGATCTCTACCTAAATTCTGTGACAAAGATGCAGATCTACCAATTGTCCATATTTCTGAGCATTGTAGAGTCAGACCTGAAGACTTTTTGGACGAGTCCATGCTAAGTTCCCAAGGAATGGGTATTACTTTTTATGAAAGCTATGTAAGAATCAACTTTGTAATGGGCAGCAAAGAAAGCATTGATTTCCTTGAATCCTTGGCGGACTGCCCTAATTTAGATGTTTTGCGTAGTGATTTGGTACAAGAAATTATAAATTATAAATGGGAAACTGCAAGATATACCATGATGTACCAAGGAGGTATGTTTTTTACATATATGATCACCCTTTGCGTTTATACAGCATTTTATATTGGTAATTTTTACTTCCAAATAGTTCTCTCAGTGGTGAATATGTTTTTGCTATTTTACGAGTGTTTCCAGATGATGATTTCTGGGGCGTCTTATTTTGAAGATGTATGAAATTATGTGGATTGGGGCCGTGGGATGTTTATGTTTATTTATTTAACGAGTGAATGGTTCCATTTGCTGCCAGATTTGATGGCGTCTATATTTGCATTGGCGACCTTTTTAAGTTGGTTGAGAGGAATTACATATTTTAGGCTGCTAACGACAACTCGTTATCTGATTAATTTGCTCTTCCAGGTTGCAGTTGATATATCAGGGTTTCTGATACTTCTATTGTATTCAACGCTAGCTTTTACATTTTTATTCATTGTGCTTGAAAGAAAAATGGAAGTTCCTGTTATGCTTGATTATTTGAAAATTTCATATAATTTGGTGCTAGGAAACTTTGAAGGGGAAGATTATAATATTATTGAATGGATGTGCTTAACATGCGCTTTAATCATAAATCCTATTATTATGCTCAATTTATTGATTTCAATTATCGGTGATACATATGAAAGAGTACTCAGCGACAGTGTAGCTGCTGATGCCAAAGAGTTGCTTGATATGATTATTGAAGTCGAAAGCATGATGTTTACCAGAAGAAATGTTGTATCAAAACAGTATATCCAAGTTTGCAAAGAGTATGAAAAAGAGAGCGACGATGGAGGATGGGAAGGAAAGTTAAGGGCTCTCCAAAATACAATTGATAAAATTAACACCTCGAATCAGCAAAACAGTGATTTAGCCATGGCTAAACTAAAAGAGCAAGACAAGTTTTTAGCAGAGCAAACAAGTAGGCTAGATCAGATACTGCAATACACGAAAAGGCAGTAATTAACAATTATTTAAGAATTATTGAATTAAATTATATTTCTTAGCGATTGGTATCAACTTTTGTACAAAAAATATCATTACTTGATAAGGAACTGCTTCAAAAATTCATGCGAAAGCCGCATGCTTCCAATGACCATATTGGATCCCTTTGCGCAAGCTTTTTAATGAGCTGCTAACAAAAGCTTCAGCAGAAATCATCATTGGAAAATTTTCTCCATGGTTGCTTACCACCAAATCAGTCATCACAGGGCCTGGCTTAATAGTAGCCACGTCAATAAATTCTGAATATTCATATCTAAGTATCTCGCTTAAATATGCATTATAAATTTTGGTAGCTGAATATACACTAGCTGTAGGTGTGATCATTATATCCATAAATGCACAAACGTTTATGATAAGAGATCTTTTATTCTTTTGCTTATACCTTTGAAGAAATTTAGGGAGTAAATGATAAGATATCATGGTTTGTGGGTAAATGTTAACACCAATCATTTCTTCAATGTCATCAAGGCTTTGCTCTGGCAAAAATTTGAAATTAGCAACCCCTATATTGTTTATTAAAATAGAAATATCATAGTTGGCGAGAGAAGAAATTAAGGCATGGTAAAAATTTTCAGGGTCTCTATGGGAATACTTAAAATCAGCTACTATATATTCTAGCACTGCTGCAGGGTTTTCTTCTTTGATTTCTCTAATAGTCTCTTTGATTTTCTCCTCATTTCTTCCTATTAAAAACACTTTAAAATTTCTTCGAGAGAATTCTTCAACAAACTTTTTCCCAATTCCAGCTGTAGATCCAGTGATCACAACCCAGCCATCCTTATAACTTTCTATATTAATCTTAGAAAATATCCTGATGGCCCATTTTCCAAGTCAATATAAAATTGCTAAAGCCCCAATTCAAACAAAGAAATCTCACAGCAGCATCTTTATAGTTTTTCGCAACAAATAATTTTAAAAATGCGACCTACAAATCTTGGGTTCCGAAGCCCAAAAGAAAGGACTCCTGAATTTTATGACCCTCTTGTGACATTTGATGGCCGATCTCTTTCAAGCTCTCCTGGAAAATTAAGACCATCTTTCTCGAAAAGCAGACGTTTTGCTCAATACGATGACGAAGCAAAAAAAACTGGCTTTCGTGTTGGGCCAGGATCATATAGTCAACAGCAAAAATCAATAGCCGTTGAGCATATAAAAGGAACTCCTTTATATTGCAAATTTCATGGAAATAAAGACACTTCAAATAATGGATACTACATGGTTGGGAATCACATGGTTTATGATGCTTCTTTTGTATTAAAAGCAAGAAAACCAAGCATTAGTGAAGCTATTTCACGTGTAGACGCAAGCCAGGTCTTATCAAATTCTTTTACCCGTCCTACAACCGCTAGCAATGACAAATTTTCCCCAAAACAAACTCAAGGATCTCCTTGGTTTATGAAAATTGATGGATCTCCTAGAACAACTAAAACAGAAGGATCACCATACAGTATAAAAAGGCCAACGTCTGCAAGAAAGCATAAAAAATCACCTTACGAAAATTCAACAAGCAAAATTATATAAATCTTAATTAAGTGCTTATAATGTTGCATATAAACTTTTCATTTAATTAAAAAGTTATCCTTTGGACAAAATTCCGTTATATTTGCATTTCAAAAAATTTGGTAGCTATTTTGCATATCTATATATCAAATTATTTCTAACATATTCAAAAGTTTTAAAAATTGTTTAAAGGACTATATCTTTTAATTAAATTAACTTAATTTTTACAATATTTCACCTAAAGGCTATTGCTACTATTTCTTCTCTCATGTGCACTATCAATTTTAACCCTTGCAGGATCAGGTGTTCTCCCTCCACCTTGATTATTAACTATTTTTTTGGGGGTTATTGGCCTCACTATAGTAGAGCTTTTAGGTTCTTCTTTTGGAGAAAAACATGTGAGAACTTTTACAGGGCTGTTTTGTTTAAAATTTAAGTTTGATCGAAGAGATGATTTTAACTTGGAAGCTCAAGATGAGTTTTGAGGTTCTTCGGGCTGAGAATCTAAAGCTTCACGAATTTGCATTAATAAATTATTGAGTTTAGCTTCAAAAGCAGTGAAATCTTGGCATGGGATGGAGTAATTGATGGGGCTTGAAGATAGTGATGAAGATCCATTCATCATCATTATCATCAATTGCTTGTAGAGAGAATCAAGCTCAAAAGAAACACTTTGCAAAGCTTGGGCATCTTTGGGAGAAATATTTATGAGGTTCAATGTGAATTTTGGCTCAGGATGGGTTAAAGAGCGATTTTTCTCACGCTGAAGATCGTCTTTGAGAGATAATATTTGATTTTTAAGGGCGGATTTTTTGGTTTTATTTTTTAAATTCTTTTCTTTGAGCATTTTTTCATTAACTTCAAAAGAAGAAATTTTAGTGTTTTGATTTTCAATTAGTTTTTCCAGCTCTGAAATCTCTAGCTTTTGACTTTCGCTTTCTTTGGATTTTTCGACAATATTTTCTTTTAATATTTTTATTTCATTTTCAGTAGAAAATTCCAATTGTTTTAACGCTTCTTGATATTCTTTATTTTGGTTTTCTTTTTCAATGCTTATATTTTCTAGGTCCTTTTTAAAATTTTCTTTTAGGGTAAACAAATTATTTTCATTTTGATATTTTTCAGTCTTTAATTCATTTTCAAGTTTTGCACATTCGCTAGTCTTCATAAGCAGTTTTTCTTTAACCACTTTAATTTTTTTGCATTTTTTTTGAAGTCTCTCTTCTTTTCCAGCAAAATTGCTTTTGCAATTTCTTAATTCTTTCACTAAATCTTCTTTTTGAAAATTCATTGAATTTAATTCTTTTTTTAACGACTCAATCTCGATTTTTCCTTTGTTTGCTTCCATTTCTGCTGCTTGTTTTTGCTTGTTCATTATTTGCAGCTTTTCTAAGAATCCTTTATTAGCAGAACTTAAGCTTTGAATTTGATTTTTTTGGTTTGCGATTTCTTTTTCCATCATATTTATTGTAATTTTTAGTTCCTGCATCTGTGGGTTGATCTTACTTGCTTCTATAGATTCTTTCAAAGATTTAATTTCTGCATTTAATTTCTCTATCTCTTGATCTTTATTAGAGCAACATGGATTAGGCATCTGCAAGGTATCAAATTGTATAAATTCCAATTGTTCAGAAAAATTCAGCCCTTGGCTATCTCTCCCTGATAGTTCTTCTGATAACTTTTTTGCTTCATTTTTTGAATTTTCTAGCTCATTTCTCGTAGCTCTAAGCTCATTTTGCAAAGCTTCTATCCTTTGGCTTGCAATAATTTCGTTTTCACTAACAGATTTTTCCTGCTGAGGATTTTGTAGCTGCTGGTTTAGTCGTTTGACTTCAGAATCAAATTTATAAATAATTTCGCGTAGTTCTGTGCTGGATAAGTTATGCAGAGATTTACTTTCCATCACCAGGTATCCGTCCTGTGTAAAAGTTTTCGGCTGGTCTTGATGGTTTTTTCTTGCAAGGATGTTTTTTACCACTTTTTTCATTATCAAAAATTAATAAATTCAGTTAAATGAACAGCAGCCAAAAATTTTCACAGACTTTTTCAAGCAGCTCATCAGGAGGGTTCTATAAAGACCCAAAAAGTCCTAAGCCAAATATAGCGAAAGAGTTAAGTCAAGTTGAAAGAAGGGTTTTTGAATACTCCCAAACGTTAAATCAAAAAATCAGTGATTTTTCTTCGAAATCGCCTAAAAAAACTCCAAATTTTGATGATTCTGATAGCTGGGAACTCCATAAAGCAATTCTTAAAAGGGGAGAAGACTATGCAAAATTTGTTTTAGCTCAAAATAGAGGGTATGACCCTCATGGAGAAGTAGAAAAAGTCAACCAAAACATAAAAAACGCTTTAAATTCGTTAGAAGATATAAGAAATGATGAACAAAAAGGACTCCAAAGGAAAATCACTGATCTTAACGGCGATTTTAATAAAAAAGTAGAAGATTTAGAAAGGAATTTGTTGAGGCAAATTGAGAAGCTGAAGTATGAGCTTATGGATAATATTAAAAAAGAAGAAATTGAATCTAATAAGCGAGTAAGGGCAAAGGCAGAAGAACTTATTGAAAGAGTTGCACCTGCTAATCAAAGGGAAACAATAGAAAGAGCGTTAAGGCCTAATAACTATAACTCAACCCCTCAGAAATATAGAGGAAGTCCTGAAAAGAAGTATCAAAGCCAAATTCTCCAAGAAAAAGTTGAATCAACTCGGGAAAAAGTCAAAGAAATAATGGAGCAGCCTATAACGCCAATTCGCCCAAGGAAAAGAGAACATAGTGAAGGGTGCAATACAAGGGAGAATTCCTATAGAAGTTTTTCTTCATATTCGAAAAGTCCAGCAACACCTAAACCTGTAAATTCGCTGACTGAGTATAAGAATTCAATATTGAATTCTGTATCACCTAGTAAAGAGATCTTTAAAAGCAGTCCTGAAAAAACACCAATTAGCCGTTAAATCAAGATTAATATAAAATTTTATTATATATGCAGGGATTTAGAGTAGCTGCTATGCTAGTATGAAGAAGTAGGGTTCAGGATAAAATTTTTCTATAAATAATTTATTATTGAATTTAGAAATTAAGAGTTCTATCACTTACCACACTCAGCAATTTCCCAGTTTTCTTCTATTTTTTAATATAACTAATTTTTACTCTCAAAAAGTAGCGAAACTCTATTAAGAATGCTGTTTTACTTGAAAGAAAGCATTTATAAATGGTCTTTAATTTACAACTACACTGGTCAATAAGATTTGCGATCAGCATAGCTTTTGAATTTGTGCCTTTTTAGCTTTATTACAAATATCCTTTTGTTATGGACTTATCTGATGAAGAACTTAAGAAGTATGAGTTGTATTTCATCAAAGAAATTAAGCTGGCAAGATGTTCCCTTCATATTTAAAAAGTCTATAAATTATCACTTAAACGGAGATTAGGTTTAATACATTCCTCCCATACCTCCCATGCCTCCCATACCTCCCATTCCTCCCATTCCACCTGCAGGAGCAGCTGCTTTTTCTGGAACATCCACAATCATAGCTTCAGTAGTAGTCATCAAAGCTGCTACGCTAGAAGCATCTTCAAGAGCAGTCCTCACAACTTTAGTTGGGTCCACAATTCCTACCTTAACCATATTCACATATTCATGGCTTGCAGCATCATATCCAATGCTCTCATCTCCGAGCTCTTCCAAATAATCAACAACTCCGCTTCCATCTCTTCCAGCATTTTCAACAATAGTCATCAAAGGAACTTTACATGCATTTTCAACCATTTTAATTCCAATTTGTTCGTCTGGATCTGATTCTTTTTTAATTGCTTTGAGTTTCTTTGATGCATATAAAAGGGCAGCGCCACCTCCTACAACGATTCCTTCTTCTACAGCTGCCTTTGTGGCATTTAGAGCGTCAGTTATTCTGTCTTTGATTTCTCCTACTTCGACTTCAGAGCCGCCTCCTACTTTAATTACAGCAACGCCTCCTACGATCTTGGCAAGTCTTTCTTGGAGTTTTTCTTTATCATAGTCACTTTTAGTGATTTCTATTTGCTGTCTGATTTGTTCAACTCTTTCCTTGATAGCTTCAGCATTGCCAGCACCGTCAAGAATTAATGTGTCATCTTTGGTTATCACAACTTTTTTAGCCGTTCCCATTACACTTGGCTCTGAAGTGTCGAGGGTGGCTCCTAGTTCTTCTGACACAAGATTGGCACCACAGAGAACTGAAATATCGACTAAAGTGTTTTTTCTGTTGTCACCAAACCCAGGTGCTTTTACAGCACAGACCTTGAGGCCTCCTCTGAGCTTGTTGACTACTAAAGTAGCTAGAACTTCGCTTTCGACATCTTCAGCAATGATAAGAATGCTTCTTCCATTTTTCATGGCAAATTCGAGATGGGCCAGAATTGATTGAATTGATGAGACTTTTTTGTCAGTTAATAAAATCAAAGGATTTTCCATCTCAACTCTTTGGGTTTTAGTATCAGTCACAAAGTAAGGAGAAATATACCCTCTATCAAATTTCATGCCTTCAACAACTTCAAGCTCATTATACAAAGTTTTTCCATCTTGAACAGTCAGAGTTCCATCTTTTCCTACCTTTTCCATAGCTTCTGCAATCAAATTGCCAATAGTTGTATCTCCATTTGCTGAAATAGTTGCAACATTCCTAATAGAATTGGTGTCATTAATTTTTATTGATCTTTTATGGAGATCTTTGACAATGGTATCTACAGCTTTTAAGATCCCTCTGCGAATTCCCATTGGATTAACCCCTGATGCAACTGATTTAACACCCTCAGCAAATATTGCTCTGGCCAACACTGTAGCTGTTGTTGTTCCATCTCCTGCAATTTCATTGGTACGGCTTGCAACTTGTTTTACAAGCTGAGCGCCAATATTTTGATACCTGTCAGAAAGTTCGATTTCTTTGGCAACTGTTACACCATCTTTTGTGATTTTTGGAGCTCCAAATTGTCGATCAATTACAACATTACGCCCTCTTGGACCAAGAGTTACTTGGACGGCATCAGCAAGCTTGTTGCAGCCTTCTAGCATGAGTGCACGGGCATCTCTGCCGAACTTGATATTTTTTGATGCAAAAGAGCGCTGAAGAGACCTGGAAGAGACTGAGCTAAGTAATCGGCTGAGCATTATAAGCCTCTAAATTTAATATCAAAATGGTGTGGGGAGAAACTGTGTGGGTATTGAGTTTCTAGAAATTTAGTTTTTATAGGGAAGAATAGAAATTAGAGGTTGCTGTGCAAAAATAAAGATTAAAATGATGGATGAGAATAAAATTTGCAATTTATTTGGAAAATGGCTTATAGAGATATGATAATTTGATCAATATTTTATTTGTTTAGCATATAAGATTTCTAGAAGTTTCCGTGCTACTATGAACATTTATTTCAGATATAAATTATTAGAGTATAACGATTCAAATCTATTTTTCTATAGAGATTTAAATATCAAAAAATTAAACAATATTGAGATAAATATACTTCTTTTCTCTACATCGAGACATCATAGCGATTTGTCGCTTCATTTCCAGACTCCTCATCTGATAATTCCGCCATCTGCACTTCTTCAATGGATTCATTATCCATTGGATCATCATCTTCTCCTTCACACGAGCTATTCAGGCCTAGCTGTTTATGCTCAAACAATAAATTGTTATGTGTCTTATAATCTTCTGGTAGTCCATTCGTCAGCCCAGCTCTTGCAAGCAACTCATATGGGTCATTCACACTTAAAGGAATTCCAGTATTCATTGGAAGTAGCGGTAAATGACTTGATGGGTAAGGTCTTGCAAAAGAATCAAAATTATAAGAAACCCTAAAGCATGAAGGAATTAAACTCCACTGCTTCTTGATATTAAATTTCACAAGTGATCTTCCACATTGGAAAACTAAATTCGTGTCCAATATAATAGGTCTTTTAATCTGTATGAGTGTCCCATACTTCCCTCCTTTATCCTGTAGATAAAAGCTCCCTTTATCAAACTTAATGATGGCATGGAGCCTTGAAACTGAAATATCATTAGCTCGCAATTCACAATCTTGGCCTCTTCCCATTTTCACAAAGGCCTTATTGCAGAAACTTATCACGTGCAGCCCTTTGTTAGAGTTTTTGTCTTTGCACAAACATTCTATAATGATATATTGGCCTGGTGGCTTTGGGATTTCTACAAGCTCAATTATTTGTTTATTTATGACGATTTTATAAGGGTAGGCTTTCTTGCATAAATCGCAGCACAATTTTTTCCATGAAAATGAGATAGTGGAGTCGGTGGATCGGCTTGAGAGTTTTGACCTCAAAAACTGTTGCAGGCACTTGATATGGATGTATTTCATAGTTCCAGCACACATACATGGAGCTATTAAAGGATTATCGATTTCGTTAGCTTCACTTAAGCAGATTTTGCATGGAAGTTTAAACATTCGACTGCTCGGGCTTTCTTGTAACTCGTCGCTGCCGTCGTTGATGCTCATCATATCGTGCATGCTGAACCCTTCTAGTCCTGGACTAGGCGTTCCTTTTAATTCTTTGACTCTAAATTTCAATCTTCCGAGCCTAATTACATCGCCTTCTGCTAATTTATAACCTTTTACTCCATTTACTGGCTTCAATGCATTGACAACAAGCCATAGTTTTTCATATCGGCTTCTTTCTAATTTTTTGCCATCTACAGCATCTACAGGTGAAATTGCTATATTTTCTATTTTAAAATTACTTTCAAGAGTGTATATTTTTGAGTTATATTTCATTGCATGGGTGCTAGGAGGGAGCATTAAAGATTGGGAAAATTGAAGTTCGTTTCCATTTCTTAATAAATAGCATGGGTTACTGGTAGCGATCGTGGTGTTTATTATTTCGTTTGTGTTATAGTCATAGAGCTCATGAGAATCGCGCTCCCATGTTGCTATTTTTGCTTGAATTCTATATAGAAAATACATCATGCCACTATGCATTTTAGCTTAAATATTATGGAAGTAAATATTAGTATTCAAGATATGAAAATAGATTTGGTGCCTAATTTGCTTAATTATTAGTGCTTTCTATTTATGCATATTATTGAAGATTTATTTAGAATACAAATATCGTATTGTGAACACTTTAATTTACTGTAATGCTTATGAAGGCTAAGTTTCTTTTCAATGATCTTTTGAAAAATTAAATTTTGAATAAACATATATTGGAAGAGAGTCTGCAAATTATTCAAAATAATAAAAAAACTGAATCTGTTAAATGGATGAATTATATGTATATGGATTTTGTATCATAATTTGATCCAGGAGCATTTTAAAAATAAGTATGAAAGTTATTTTCATTTATATCATTTTAGCAATAGCAGACTCTTTGAATAAAGAAAATCCATGTTTTGGTATTCCTTTTATCCTCTGAAAATTAATTTTCTTACTCGCTATTTGTTTTAGGATGTATGTAAAAGCTATAGTCCTATAAGCCAGAAAGGTTTTCTAGATTTCTAAAGAAAAAGACAAAATATTCAAAATATTTTTGCAATTAATTTTAATTGCTTTTTAAAATTTTTAAATTTAAACTTACAATTTTTTTGTAGCATCAGATGGCAGCTTTTTATTTAATTTTGCCTCCTCCTCCTCTTTCTTCCTTTTTTCGATTTCTTCTCTTAAATCTCTTCTCTTTTCTTCCTTTATTCTCCTATCTCTTTCTTCTCTTTGTCTTAAAGCTTCAGCTCTTTTCCTCTTTCTTTCTTCCTTCAAAAGTTCTGATAATTCATGAGTTTTTATATACCGTCTTATAGCTAAGGCAATAAAAATCGAGCATACAAATCTGGAAGTGATTTGAATAGAAAGTGCAGAAACCATCATATATCGAGCAGTCATTAATTGCTTGCATGAAGACTCTGAACTTGAATCACTTGAATATGTAAAAATTTCATCACAAAATGTATTGGAAGCGTTTAGCCATTTATCGGCAAACACAATCATAATGATACTTCCAAGAAGTCCAATTATTTCAGCTCCAAAGCAAAGTCTAACTTTATTATAGTCAGGCATTCTGATATAAAACACACTGGGCGCTGCGATGGCAAAGGCAAGAAGTTCAGAAAGAACTACAAGCTCAACCTGTAAAGTTGTTCCTATTGCAATTAACAAAATTCCCAAAATTAATTCAATGAATACTTCTATAGCACTCACAATTCTGCTTATATTTATTTCCCAATTTATCACCAATCTCTGCTGTAAATTTGTTATTGACCTCCTAAAATCTTTCATAATTTTGTATTAATTTATTTATAAATTTCATTAAATCTTGCATCTTGAATATTGAGTATCTTTCTTGTTTCTCTTAGGAAAATCATCCATAATGAGATTAAAAAATCAAATAATTCCAAACGTTTATGCATTTTACAAAGATAGCTCAGGCCTTTTGGCATTGAACACCAATTCACAAAGAGAGATTAGACAATAAAAACCCCAAGCATGAAATTTTCTCCCTCAAGTTCAATATCATTGAAATAAAAGCCTGTTGATACTAGAATCTGGCAATAAATGTAATAGTTAAATATCCAATTGTTTTGTGCTGGTCAGTTGACGGAGATTCTAGGGGAGTCCAAAATATTGCAACACAAAGAAAGAGCCACTTGAAAAATTGAGTTTGGTGTTTTAATAGTTGGCTCATGAGAAAACCTAAATGCTAAATTTCATTTTATTAACAATTATGATATATATCATTCTTAATGAAAATTTTACTGTACTCTGATTCGAAATCATTGATTTGTTGAAAAACGCTCAATTCGTTGTGAGATTTATTGATTGCGTTTGACAACAGAATCTTTCTTCTCCTTGTTGATATCGCTATAAAAGGAGAAATGTGCCGTGACTTCGAAGACTGCAAAATTTTTGCTACGTCCAATATCAGTTTCCTGATTAAACCTTTGCAAAAAAGGCTTTGGAATTGCAAAAATTTCACATTATCGTTTTTAAAGATCGATAAAAGTTTCTTCCCCATTGATATATGTTTTACAATCCCAAGCTCAACTAAATGCTTGGCAATATCTAGCCAAAATATATATCCAACCTTTCCTGTATCAATTTTATCCCAAATATTCCTAATCGTTGCTAAAAATTGGTCGAACTCAGATTGAGAGTTTTTTATTCTGTAATTCCTATGGTTTAATGTGAGTTTTTTTTCTTTTTTGTTTTCAAAAGTTAATATTTCTAGCGTTTTCTCAGCATAGGAGTCATCACACATGATAAGAAGTTGACGCTTGCTGATATTTATTGTATGAAAAGGTATATTTTCATCTACTGTAAAGAGAGAGACGATGCTTTTTGAATTCACTGATAGTTTAAGACTGATAAAAAGTCTTACAAGGTCATAAGCTTTAACTTCCCCAATGCTATTTTGAGATAGAACTTTGAAAATACCATCAATTGCCTGTGATAAAATTGAATTATTTTCATAGTTTGTCTCTTTTTTAACAACTTTTGGACACTCACTGCGACTACGAGAACGTGAAACAGCTTCAGATATTACAGCGTTATAAATATCGGGGAATTTTAAAGGTGGCAGCATAGCAGATCTGGGGCTATCAGGAGATAGGATAGCTTCAAAGGAGCTATCAATCGGTTTTAACAAATTTGACCTTTTACTCATTTCTCAGCTAAATATATTATGGAATTTTGTATTTTTCTCTGAGAATCTGGAGAATTATTAGAAAAATAATAGGAAAAGGCAAATTTTAGGAAAAATTGCATTTACAGAAGCCAATAGAAGATCTATTGAAATAGTTTGATATTATCCAAGGAAAAGTTTGCTTTAAATCTATGATTAATTATAAAGAGACTTCTAATATAGTGATATAGCTAAAAAAATGAAATATCATAGAAGCTACGTAAGCATTTATGTCTAATATAAATGAAGAATAACTTATTTCATTCATAATTAATAAAAATTAAGGTGCATAAAAGCCTTATTTTAATAAAAGCAAGTAACTACCAACATTTATATAGAAAAAACAAAATATAGTTTATTTAGCAGCAAAGATTTGATTCTTATTTTTCTTTTGAATCTTTATGATTTTCTTTAGAATTAGCATATAATCGATTAAAATACAAATAAATAATTTTAAAATTTGAATTTTTAATTTAATTTGTTTAATCAACAATTATTAAATCTAAAACCAATGTCATCTTCATAAATAACCACAATCAACTCCATTTTGCTAGTTGGAGAATCTAATTAATTCGTCGTTTTCTTTGAATTTTTAATAATCAAATGAATTATTTGATATTATCACTTCTTATAATCGCTACTTTAGGGATTATTGAAATTCCTTTATACCCTATATATGAAACTTCTAACCAACAATTAGCCTACTTTAAACGTGTCCAGCTGAGAAGAATCCTCAAAGGAGCTGGAGTCCCTATTACTAACTATTTAGATGCCCAATATTACGGTCCTATATCAATTGGAACTCCTCCACAACCTTTTACAGTCACTTTTGACACAGGTTCCTCCAATTTATGGGTACCTTCAAGTCAATGCACTTCTCTATACTGCTTTAATCATCATACCTATAACTCAGCTGCTTCTTCAACTTATGTAAAAAATGGCACATCGCTTTATATCGGCTATGGCCAAGGAAGTGTAAGCGGCTTTCTTTCTCAAGATACCCTAACATGGGGTGGGTATTCAATTAAAAAAGTTGTGTTTGGAGAAATGACAAGTTTTCAAGGATCCTCATGGTCTTACTCTCAAGAAGACGGAACTTTAGGAATGGCTTGGCCCTCTCTTTCAGCTTATAATCTTCCTCCCCCTTTTACTTTATTATACAGCCAAGGTTTGATATCAAACAACTCTTTTTCTTTTTATTTATCAAAAGTTTCTGGACAGTCTGGAAGCACTCTTACACTAGGCGGCTATAATCCTTCTCTTTCTAAAGGTGACTGACATTATATTCCTCTCACTAAACAAATTTGGTGGACTATTAGTATAGATTCTATTAGTGTAAATGGAAAAGCGATTTCTGCAAGCGGGATGTTAGGAATTCTGGATAGTGGGACAACTTTACTTGTAGGGGACAGTATGCTTGTTAATCAAATTAACGCGATGATTCCAAATGTGGCTCAAGATTGCTCAAATTTGTCGAAACTTCCAAATGTAGCTATTGTGCTTGGAGGGATTAGTTATGTATTGACCCCAAATCAATATGTTTGGCAAATTCCTAATGGGTCAGGAAGTTCGTGCATGAATGGGTGGGAAGCTGAAGATTTCGCAGGGACCGAAGATGCAAACACGATTATTCTTGGAGATGTGTTTATGAGGGTGTATTATACGCTTTTTGATATGGGAAATTCAAGAATTGGACTTTCAACTGCAACTTAAAATTAAATTTATCAATAAATTTAGAGAAATGCGCCTTTAAAGTATAAAAACCTTTATTTAGTAGGTTTTCGATGAAAATCAAAAAAGTGAGATTAATTTAAATGTTTTGGGGTGAAAAAATAAGTAAATATCAAAAAGAAAATGAGTTAAATTCTTTTCTTTTATTTCTAATTCAATTCTAATAATAAATTCTTTTCACAATTAAATCTTTCCATAAACTCTTCGAAAAATCAAAAGCAAAAATTCTCAAAATTTTCTCAGTAACTTTTAATTATTAATTAAAACCTTAACAAATACCCGCAAAACTTTTCAGAAATTAACACGCTAATTTCTCTTTCTATCTAGTCGCCTTAACTTTTTAAGTGGTGAAATTATTTGCCTCACACGCTGCCATTTTAGCACTGGTGAACTTATAATATTCAGATGAAGGTTTTAGCGATATCTCTTCTTTTCGTCGTTGCTCTCGGAGCAGTTGACATCCCACTCTCCCCAATTTACAGCACCCCAGAGGAGCAATTAGCTTACTTCAACTTTCTTAAGCTCAGAAAATTCTTAAAAGGAAGCAGCATTCCAGTCACCAACTATATGGATGCTCAATACTACGGTCCAGTTGCCATGGGAACTCCTCCACAGCCATTCACAGTCGTTTACGACACTGGCTCATCCAACCTCTGGGTACCATCTTCAAAATGCACTTCCCTTGCCTGCTACATGCATCATACTTACAACTCAGCAGCTTCCTCTACCTATGTTAAGAACGGAACAGCTATTTCCATTCAGTACGGAGAAGGTGCTTGCACTGGCTTCATTTCACAAGACACCATGAGCTGGGGTGGCTACACTGTCAAAAACGTCCTCTTCGGAGAAATGACTCACCTTCCTGGCACAACCTGGATTGAGAGCAAACCAGACGGAATCCTCGGAATGGCTTGGCAAGCAATTGCTGAAGATGGAACTCCACCAGCCTTTACTTACTTAGCTCAACAAGGACTCGTTAACAACAGCTTTGCATTTTACCTCACCAAGACTGCAAACCAAGCTGGAAGCGTCCTTACTTTAGGAGGCTACAACTCAACCCTATCTAAAGGAGACTGGAACTACGTCCCTCTTTACAAACAAGAATGGTGGCTTATTCAGTTGGGAGCAATCACTGTAGGCGGAAAAGCTGTTACTGGAACTGGTTTCAAAGGCATTGTTGACACTGGTACCACCCTTCTTGTTGGAAGCCCTAAAATTATTAACCAAATTAACGCCATAATTGGAACTGTTGCTGAAGACTGCTCAAACATTTCTAAACTCCCAACAGTGAACATTGTCATTGGATCTACTACTTATGCTATGCCTCCAAGCGCTTACGTCTGGCAAGTCCCTAATGGAAACACCTACCAATGCATTAATGGATGGGACGCTGATGACCTTGGACTTGGTATGGAAGAAACTATTATTCTTGGAGATCTTTTCATTAGAACTTATTACACTCACTTCGATATGGGTGGTTCAAGAGTTGGGTTCTCAACTGCCCTTTAAGTAATAATCTTCAATTATAAATTTTGACTTTTAATACCTATATAATATTTTCAAGTTCTTTATTTCTTGATATTTTCCATAAAGTTTGCATTGAGAAGTCCTAAAATTGTTTATATTCAAATCTGCATGACGTCATTTTTTATATAATGCCAAAATTTGATTCACCATTTGCCATTTTTATCCTGGTGAAAATATAAAAATAAGATGAAGATATTTGTTCTCTCACTTTTCTTTGTTGTAGCGCTTGGAGTCATTGAAATTCCTCTTTCTCATATCTATAAGACAGAGGAAGAGCAATATGCTTATTTCAAGCTTATTCAGCTCAGAAGGCTGTTTGGAGCAAGTAATGTTCCCCTTTCTAACTATATGGATGCTCAATATTATGGCCCTATTTCAATTGGGACTCCTCCTCAGCCTTTCACTGTTGTTTTTGACTCAGGATCTTCAGTCCTTTGGGTGCCCTCCTCTAAATGCACTTCACTAGCCTGCTATATACACCATACTTATAACTCAGCTGCATCATCTACTTATGTGAAGAATGGGCAAGCACTTTCCCTTGAGTATGGCAAAGGCGCTTGCACTGGCTTTGTATCGCAAGACACTTTGACTTGGGGTGGATATACAGTAAAAAATGTACAATTTGGAGAAATGACCTCTTTACCTGGATCTACCTGGGTTGATAGCAAACCAGACGGAATCTTAGGAATGGCTTGAATTTCAATTTCGGAAGATGGGCTGCCTCCAGCATTCACTTATTTATATAAACAAGGGCTAGTAGCTAACAACAGTTTTGCGTTTTATTTAACTAAAAATGCAAATCAAGCAGGAAGCACCCTTACATTAGGAGGCTATAATTCAACCTTGTCCAAAGGAGACTGGAACTACGTTCCTCTTTACAAGCAAGAATGGTGGCTTGTCCAGATGGGAGCTATTACTGTAGGAGGAAAAGCAATTACTGGAACTGGTTTCAAAGCAATTCTTGACACTGGGACTTCGCTACTTGTAGGAAGCTCTAAAATTGTGAATCAAATAAACGCTATTATTGGAAATGTAGCTGAAGACTGCTCAAATATAAGTAAACTTCCAACCGTTAATATTGTTCTTGGAGGAGTTACATACGCTATGCCGCCAAGTGCTTACGTCTGGCAGATCCCTAACGGAAATACCTACCAATGCATCAACGGATGGCAAGCTGATGACTTAGGGGTTGGCATGGAAAGTACAGTTATCCTCGGTGATCTTTTTATCAGAACCTATTACACTTACTTTGATATGGGCAACTCAAGATATGGACTTTCAACTGCAGTTTAAAGTTTAATAATCTTTGCTCAAAAATTAGCTATTATTCTTCTTAATTTTTAAAAAATCATAAATTAATTATTATATGTTAAGCTAATAAAAAAATAATTCTTCAATTATTAATAATCCTTACTTATTTTATCAAGAAATCACGTGAACTAATTATTTTTGCATAATTATGCAATTATTAATTTAATCTTGCCTTAGCCTTCTTTTGGTGAAAATATCTTTACGCCACTCCATTTTTAATCTGGTGAAAAATAACAAAATATCTTTCCATTTTTAAATTGGGGAAAATAATCTTAAAGATGAAGCTTTCGATTCTTTCACTGCTTTTCATTTGCACCTTAGGATTGGTTTCTATTCCTCTCAGTCCTATCAATCAAACCCCTGAAGATAAATATTCTTTTTTCAGATATCTTAAACTACGAAGACTTCTTAAAGGAACTAATATTCCTCTAACAAATTATTTAGACGCCCAATATTATGGCCCTATCTCACTTGGAACTCCTCCTCAGCTATTTATCGTTGTTTTTGATACAGGCTCTCCAACACTTTGGGTCCCATCATCAAAATGTACCTCTTTAGCTTGCTCTTTGCATCACACTTATAACTCAGCAGCTTCTTCAACTTATGCGAAAAATGGTACCTCTATTAGTCTTCAATACGGTAAAGGAGCTTGTAGTGGTTTTATATCACAAGATACATTGACTTGGGGAGGCTATACAGTTAAAAATGTGCTTTTCGCCGAAATGACAACTCTTCCAGGAACAGCTTGGATTACTAGCAAGTCTGATGGGATTTTAGGGATGTCTTGGCAGTCAATTTCTCCAGATGGCCTGCCTCCAGCATTTACTTATTTAGCTGGCCAAGGACTAGTATCAAGTAACTCTTTTGCGTTTTATTTAACTAAAAATGATAATCAAGCTGGGAGCACCCTTACACTAGGAGGCTATAATTCCACATTTTCTAAAGGAGACTGGCATTATGTGCCTTTATATAAACAAGAATGGTGGCTTATTCTGATGGACTCTATTTCGGTTAACGGAAAAAACGTTACTGGGAAGAACCTGAAAGCTATTGTGGACACTGGAACTACTTTACTTATGGGAGATAGCAAAATTGTGAATCAAGTTGTGTCTATGATTCCTGCTGTTGCGGAAGATTGCTCAAATCTTTCTAGTCTTCCTACAGTCAATATTGTGTTGGGAGGAGTTAATTATGCGATGCCGCCAAGCGCCTATGTCTGGCAGGTGCAGAGTGGAAATCAATATGAATGCATCTTGGGTTGGGAACCTTTAGATATGGGCTCAGAGCTAGAAAATACAATTATTCTGGGAGACCTTTTTATTCGGACTTATTACACCCTTTTTGATATGGGGAATTCTAGAGTTGGATTTTCTACAGCTATTTAATCTAAATAATTTTAGAGATTTTTAAAAAATACTGTCAATTGAATATAATAACGCCGGTTTTACTTTAATATTTATACACAATTTATATAGAGCAGGCATCTTAAATATAATTAATAATGCATTAATCTTTTAAAGATTTATTCTACTGAATAATTATGTTTAGCTTTTCAATTTTCGATCCTCTGCAATTATTTTCAAAACTATCTATACCCGCTTTTGCTTAAATCTTGGTATAGAGTGTCGGATTTTACCTTCTCAACTGCAAAAGGTACGATTTGACTGTCTGCTTTATATGCAATACAATCTTCGATAAATTATCTGCTTACAATACAAGTCTTATATTACCGGGTTTCTAGATAGCCTCTGAGGAAATATTAGGCTCATCTATCTATATTAATAACACGAAGATCTCTAAATTTTAAAAATATCCTATATTAAATTATCATATCAAATCTAGATGCATCTTGAATTAATAAATAGCTTTTTTATATTATCGCAACCTTAATAATTCTTTTTGAAGATAGCTCAAATCTTCATAAATTATTCTAAAAGTTACAAAATATAGGCAGTGTTTATATTTAGCAAGTGAAGATTGATTAACGCTATCAATATCATTATCTCCAATCAATTTTCAATAATTTATGTTATTTATATAACTTTCAAAAATCCTTCCGCCCTTCCCAATCACATAAATTCTATCATTCCCTTTTAGCATAGTCTTAATGAGCCTTCTTGCAGAGTTATATTAGGAATATCTTTATAGTCATCCCAATTTATACAGTAACTATCAAATTTCTGAAGATAATAGCCTACCATTAAATAGCCTACCATTAAAATGCTATTACCTGCAATATCATTGCAACCATATTGAAAGTTTAGCCCATATGGAATTGCAGCCAAACTTTCTCATTTATTTTGCAATAAATCATATTTCTCAGCAAAAATTATTCTGCCCTTCAATCAAATAAACGCAATTATCTAGATATACAGGGTCAAGTTTCCAGTTTGGCTTGGATTTTGAAATATGCTTTATGTTTTTTTCTTTACCAATAATAAATGCTGAGCCTACATCTTTTGAATAATTTCCGAAATAAAAATAAGATTTATCTGGGAGGATATAAGATGAGGTATAGCCATTGATAATTTCATTTAAATGTAATTTTACCAAAGAAGTTTCAAAATTATCGAGATGAGTAATAAAAAGTGTGGTTCCTGCCCAAAAATGATAAAGAATAGCTTCAAGAATTGCCTATTAAAATATGCATCAAAGCAATATTAGACTCTATTGCGTCTTAGATTTTTTTAAAAATTGAATTCACATAAATTGACATTTCATAAAGAAATATTGGGTTGAAATTGCAGATGTTAAGCTTTTGTACATTTTCTATATCATTTTCCACAAAATTATGTAAAAGATCTTCTGATTTTTTTGCAGTTCTAATTTGACTGATTTGCATAAATAAATTTTTTAAATGGTTTTGTAAATATATAATAACTTGATTTGTGTTTGTGATTAATTGAGTTTATATTTTTTGAGTTCTATTTTTATTTCAAACATTTTTTGAGTAATTTTCTCTTTAATTTCATCATTGCCCTAGAATAATCACCTGAGCATGTGTGTGTAGATTTTTATATTTAGTTCCATAATCTTCAAAATACTCAATTTTAGGTAAACTCATTCCATCATATTCACATTTTTTATTAGCTTTCTTGCCACTAGCATTTTTGAGGCTAAATATCTTTTCTTCCTAGCTCCAAATTTATTATATTCTCTTTATATTAGAAACTTATAAAATTAATATGCAAGAAATCGATTTCAAATGTTTATTCCAGAATGCCACCTATCCAGCCAAAGCATCAATTCAATTTAGCAATTGTTTAAGTGTACAAATCTCCGAAGTCCCCTCAGGGTTTTCTCCATTCGAAAACTCCTCACAATCCGAAACATACACAATTACAAACCCCGTCTATCAACTTATATATGACAAAAGCTCTGAAACACTTACTTTTATTTTTAACTTAAAAGAAATGCACAAGCTAGGCAAAGCCCTTATGCAAGAAATTTCTAATACAATTGAACAAAAAATAAATCAAATAAACTTCCACTCTGTGCTTATATCAAATAGACTAGAACAAGTAATCCTGGAATTATCAAATTATTTTAATATTTCTATACAAACTTTGACTCATGAATCGTCAACAGTCCTAATTAAGACCAGCAATAAAGAAATTTCATTGACTACAAAAATTATAAATAATAGAGATGGACCGAATAAAGAAGGAATCCCACAGCCAGCATTGGTGACACATCCTACGCTATTGACTGCACAATTGTATGAAATTTATTGGTATATGAGGTGTCCTGTAAATTTGAGCGAAATGTATAGGTCATTGTGCCTATCTGCAGAATTTCAGCTAATTTTAGACGATTGTCTGAGTGATTTTGCACATTTGGCTGGGAAAAATTATGCGCCGTATTCATATCAAGCTGCAGGATATAGATGCATGGCTAATAGTTTTGATGAAGTAAAAATCTGCTATATGAATTTGCATATGGTTTCTATCAGAATCCAATCTTTCAGTACAACCCTAGAAATTGCAGATATGGGATTAATTTATCCCAAGCTCAAACCTATACATAAATTCGCAGAATGTTTACACCATTTAGTAACTAAAACGCTAGAAGATCCTGATTTGAAAGGATACAGTAATACAATTAAAATAGGTGATAAAGAGCCTTTATATCAGACTTTAGAGCTTCATAAGCCTCAGCATGTAAAGCGAGCTCTGTCATTTATTTTAAATTTCATTGCATCGATGCATGCTTTGTTATCATCGATGAGTTTTTTGAATAGAAATATTAATGAGCTATTTCCAGGAGCACAAGTGATTAAGCAAGGGGCATTGGAAGCAGCAGTGATATTGAGTAGAATCGGTGAGTTTAGATTTAACTTTAAAATGAAGCTATCGAACTCAGAAACTCAGCATGGGTATATAGTAAATTTGGTACTTGATATCGAAGCAGTCCCAAAAAAAGAAATTGAAAGGTCACGTCTTGAAAGTATGCGCTTCATCTATATAGAATATTTTCGCCAAAAAATCTTGTATACATACAAAGTAATACCAGAGGTCCTCAACGGATTTCTTATGAGTTTTCTAACACCAGTTCAACTTCTAAAACAACTTACAGATGTAATGGAGGAAGAGCTAAAAGGCAACTTTTTTGAAATTTTATGGCACAATTTTGACGCCAAGCAAGAAAGGGTAGATTTTTCCATCAGAATATGGAAAGGTACCCGCTATCTTGACATAAAATTCTCAATTGATGGAAGAACCCCAAAAATCACTACAAATTTAAAAGCAGATTTTCTAGTCACAATAGTTAGCAGTCAGCCTACAACTTTACAAATAGTTCAGTCTCTACTGACTTACTCCTTTGAAGAAATTAAATCTAAACTAGAATTTTAGGTAAAATAAATATGAAATCTAATAGAACTAAAGCACAGACTTCACTATCTGCTGTGATATCTCCGAAAAATCCCATAAAAGCGACTACTAGTAAATCACATAACCCATCTCCACCAAAAAAATCTATAAATAAAGAAGAAGAATTTTGGCTGTGAATGAGACCTGAAACTGCTGATCTCGAAAACGAAATTTCGTCCAAAAAACGAATTTTGGAGCTTTTAGACCCAAAAATCAATGATATTGATGCTGATCTCCGTGACCAAATTTTAGTCAGAGATCGGCAAATCAACGAAATGAATAAGACAATTTTAGCCTTAAGAGCTTCATTAAAGATTATTAAAGAAAGCAAAAAGAATGAGCTGGAAATAACAGAACAGCATAAAAAACTGCAAAATGAGCTCTTAGATTTAAAGCAAGCTCAAGTTGACCAGGAAGAACATTGCAATCAGGAAATGGCTGAGCATGAAAAAAAAGAAAATTTATGGAAAGAAGAAAAAGAGCATTTAATTTCAAAACAAAATGAAATTTTAGAAGAAAATGAAGGCTTGAAGACAAAGCTTAATATGGAAGAAAAAGAATTAAATGAAATCAAAGATGATCTAAAGCAATTATCAGTTGTTGTTAGACAGATGGGCGATCTAAATCGTGACCTGACAGGGAAAGTAGACAAAATGATCCCAGAAATGGAAAATTTGCAAAAATTATATGCAGAAGCAAAAATTAAGGCAGACTCTGTTTCGATTTTAGAAGATGAGGTAAAGCAATATGAAGAAGAATTAAGGAGAAAAAAAGAAGAAAATGAAAATATTTTTAATAATATTGAAGATTATAAGAAAAAAATAAAGGAAATTGAAGAAAGCATTAAAGGAAAAGCCGAAGAAATTGGAGGAAATTCACCTGAAATTGCAGGATTTTTGCAGAGTCTCAAGGCTGGGGTAACAGATATAAAACATGGACTGAATAGAATAAGAAAAAATTTGAAAAATGATATGATTGATGAGCATTCTGTAAAAAATATGATGGCAACCTTAGAGCAGGAGCTGAAAACTGCAAAGATTCAAGTGAAAAAAGCTGAAGCACAAGAAAATGCTTATAGAACTCAAATAGAATCATTAAAAGACATGATGGCTAAGCATCAAGAAATGTATGCAGAAAATATCAAAATATATTCAGTGAAATCTGATACAATTAAAAAGTTAACTGAACAAATTAAGGATAAGATGGAAAATATGAGAAATGAGGCAATGAAAAAAGAAGTTGAATCTTCTAAAGCTATAGCAAAAGCGAATACACTGACTGAAAGAATTGATGTTTTACAGAAAAGATTGAAGGATTCTTCTGCGAAGGAAGAAGAACTGATTGAAAAAATTGCTTCATTGAAGTCAAAATTGCAATATTTATTGAATGATAGAAAATCAAGTGAAGGGCAATTAACTATAAGAGAAAACCGCTTAAAAGAGGCCATTGCTCATTTATCTACTCTTAGAGAAGAATTATTCAAAAGAGACACAGAAATTGCAAAGAAAAACAAAGTAGTACTGAAGCTTGAAAAAGACATAGAAAATATGAAGGCAGAAATAGAAAAGACAAAAGATAAAATGAAAAATGTTGAAGCTGATGCCAAAAAATATTCGACAAAAATAATTCAAGATAAAGATAAAGCTATTGAGATGCTGAAAACAATGATAAGAGCAAAATCAGAGCGATTTATGGAGAAAATATCATAATATTTTTAAATAATTTATTTTATTTTAAAGGAATTTATCAATAATTTTACTATTAATCCGCCAGAGAATCTATAAAATCCTTAATTAATAAATATGACATCCTCTCTTTTTTGAAGGTATTCTTAAAAGGTTTATTTGATTCGCTTAACAGCATTTATTTGTGAAAATTTATTGAGATAAATTAAATTAGAGATTTTATATCCCTAAAAATTTCTGCTGTTAAAATCATCGCATTATATCACTATAAGCATTTTAAAATTAAAAATAATAAAATCTGTTTATTTAGGACAATATTCAAACAAATGATTGAAATGCAAAAAACTTCAAGCGGCAATTCAAATAAATTTAATTTGATTTTTAATAACTAAATGATATAGAAATCAAATATATTTAGTCCATTTTTAAAAAAAAAACCTGCATTTCTTAACTTAATTAATTAAAATTAATATAATTAATTTATTAAATGCAAATAATAAAATGACCTCATAAATAAGAAGTTATCATTTCAGAAATAGCATAAATATTTAATAACACTAAATTAAATTAATATCAATAATATCCAAAACTTCGGTTATCACAGCTATTTAACTCGAAAGTAGCGCATTTAATTAATGTGACTGAATAAAGATGACATAAAAAATTAATGAAATCAGTTTTTAACTTAAGCGGCCAATTTTTATCGGTTGACATTCTTAATTATATTCTCTCTTATTATAAAATATTTTGATAAAGAGTGTAAATATAAAACAATATGAATGCCATTAAGGCTTGCCTATGGTTTATGGCAATTCTTTCTATCTCTCTTGCAGAAGCTTTAAATTTAATTCTTTTTCACAATGACACTATTTCAACAGCTGCTTTTAAAATTCTCCAGGAAAATCAATCATTGTCTTCATATGACCAATATTCAGCCACAAATATTGAAGAAGTATCGTCCCTACTGGACTCTTTAGAAAATCCCAAAATTTTGATTGACCTAGTCGATGATGTTGTTAATCATTATTATTTATCACAATTATGTGAAAAACAAAAAACTATTCATTTAATTATTGAAGATAACTTGGATTATTTGGCGGATTGAACTTTTTCTGGGGCATCTTCAAGGGAAAATTATCTGGAATCGTTAAAAATTTTGTTTGGCTATTTTAATTGAAGCCAAGGAATAATATTCAATTCTAATCAAAATTCCTTTATTAAGGATTATTTGCTAAATTTTTCAAAAGACTTCAGAAGTGTGATAATTGAACCAAATTCAAATATAATTGATATTGTAGGAAGAATAGCCGTGCCATTAGGTTCTACAATGTATTATATTTTTGGAGATGAAGTAGATAGTTCTGCAATACAGGAAGCACTTATAGAAAAAAATCTTGATATCATAGGGAATGGGATTATTATGGGCAAAGAGAGCTATTTTGATGCGATAATTGATGGAAGTCTTATAATTTCTGAAGAAAGCCAAGAAAATACTGTTTCTAAAGAAATTTACAAATCTAATGCAATAGTGCAGATTCTTTCCTTAATTGATACTTCATTCTCATCTGTTGATAGTTCTTATCAAATCAAAAAGGCTTTAGAAATATCATGTTTTAACCATTTTTGCCAAAATACATTTTCTTTGGTAAATTGACAAGGAGGATTAAGAACAATTGTAGGAAAGTTTACTTCTTCTAATATTTCTATAACCCAGAAAATAATTTTTCCAGGAAATACAACTACTCCTCCTGTTTCTGAAAAGAAAATTCTACCTATCAGTATAAATGCTGGAACTACAAATTATGGCCAAGCATCATTTGCCACTCTTCCTATATATGCAAGAGGAACTTCAATGGCAGTCAAAATGGTTAATGAAGGTTTAGGAATTCTTGAAAATTTCCAAATGAGTTTATTTGTATATGATTGTGGAGCTACATTTTATGATCCTACTTATGGCTACAACTGTTTTTTTAAAGATATTGACAAATTTGGATTAGGAGCTGTATCTTCATATACATCAGGAGTCACTATGGCAAGTCTTAAAACCTTTAAACTGTTAAATATTTCAGTTCCAATTGTTGGAGCTGTGACATCATCTTCAGCATTGAATTCAACTTCAGTTTATCCATGGTTTTCAAGAGTCCAAGTGTCTGACTCAAATTTAGCATCTCAAATGCCAAATCTACTGAAAGCTTTGGGTTGGCAAAGCTTCGCAGTTTTATATCAAAATGAAACGTGGGGAATTTCATCATATTTGGCATTAAAACAAGTAGCAGATGATGCTGGGCTTATTATAGTAAATGCTGCAGCAATACCTCCTGGGCTGACCAGAGATGGAATAGGTAATTATTCATATGTTTTACAAGGAATATTAGATTCTAATGCAAGACTTGTTGTAGAATTTATGTATGATGATTTATTAGGCTACACATTAGAAAAATTTTACGATTTAGGAGCCAGAAATGGTGATTTAATTTTTTTTTCTGCCATTTCTGCAGCTCTTATCGATATAGGAGCTAAAAATGACACATTTAGGTATAAAAGACTTGCAATTGGCTGTCCCATGCTGGTTTTTCAAAGTCCAGTTTGAATGGAAACATTAGGAAAAAGTATTTATAATAATCTCAAAAACGAATATCAGACTACCCCAAGCGATCTTTCATGCAATTTTTTCGATTCAGCGTTTCTCATTGCAAATGCTCTAGATTTCATGATAAACAGAGGCCAAGACTATACTGATGGATATAAACTTAATTACACTATAAGGAATATCAAAATTGTAGGATGCTCTGGAACATTAGCTATTTCTCAAGGTAGTAATGATAGGGAAATGGACTCTATGAGCATCGATAGCAATCAAATAATAAACAATAACCTTATGGTCTATCACATAGGATTATATAGCCCTTATAGTACACAATATTTAAGTATCGCTCAACCATTTTACTATAATGATCAAAATACCACCATAAAGCCATCAGACTTACGAAACCAAAATGGTAATTGTCCCTTCCCTGACTCTAAAATCCGAACTTTTTATGATGGTAGATACCTTGTATTTGGAATATGCTTTTCTATAGCTATGGTTACAAGCATCATCACTTTTTATATATGAAAAAGATGATGGAATGTAAAAATAGAAGACATGAAAATAAAAGAAGAAATTTCTCTACAGGATTTTATAGTAGGAGCTACAATCGCTATTGAATTTTTTCAATTCGCATCTATGGGTCCTGATTATGGATCTATTAATAGTTTTTTGTCAGGAATTGGGGAAGCTCTTTCGCTAAATTTAGGAAATTTTGTGAAATTGTCAAACGGAGTGTTCTGGGCTATTTGTGATACAATATTAGCATTATCTATGACTTGAATAATTTTATGCATAACTGTATTTTATAGGCTTGATGAAAGATATAACCATGTGTTTATATTTAGAACCTTAGGACAATTAGCTGATTATTTGATGCCAATATTAGGAAATTTATGTTTTATCCCTTTTGTTTCTGTGCTGCTAGATGTATTTGTATGCGATGAATCGATAGGAAATCATTTTACTGATTCTTTTCTATCAAAAGACTGCTACCAATTTTGCTGAAAAGGAGATCATGTAATTTATGCGATTTTATCAGGAATTGCTATTTTAACTTATGAGCCTCTAGCTGTCTTTTGTAGACCTCTATGACAGGAATTTCAATCAGTTTTGCATGTAAAGACTTTGCCTTTGTTTCTCATGGCAAAAACTATAATTCAAATTACCTTAATTGTGATGAATAAAACTGTAAAACGAGCTGAAGCAACTGTACATGGCTTTTTATTTTTACTTGTATTACTCATCTATGTAATATTTATATTCAAAAATAAGCCATATAATTATCCAAGATTCAGTTGATGGCAAGGAGTAAGCATCATTGGAGTTATGTGACTTGGACTTATGACAACAATAGATATTCTAGCTAAAAATAGTAGTTTTCCTTGGATAGCACTAGTTATTGGAGGCTGGGCTATTATTACATCTGTCGGAGTTTACGTGCAAAAGAAGAAGTATCCAAGTTTATTATTCAGAAAAAAAGGAAAAGACACAAGCACACTCTTTAAATTTGCATTTCAATTTGGAAATAGTTCAAAATTAAGGGCAAAAGAGCTAACTAAATTTTCAACTTCAAAAGTTATGCCATCAACACTTACTGTAAATAACTAAAATCCTCATTTTTACCATTATCTGAAATAAAAATAAATCCATATCTAAATAAATTTATTCTATGTTTTCATCTTCAAATAATTGAAATGAAAAGAATACTAAGAAATAATATTATTTTAAGGCCATGATAGAAAGGGTACAATATACAAATTGCTGATAAATGATAATTTATACTCTTTTAGCTTGTCTATAAACAAGCTCAAATTTATCTGAGAGAGAAAATTTGGGAGGCTGTATAATCCCCACTCAAGGGGATTGCAGGAAAGAGTAAGCAATTTTGGAAGCGAAACAGATTTGGAGAGCAAAAAGAGAATGGGGCGCAAAAACAAAAATTAAAATTGGAATAACTTCCACTTATCAAAAAATTTGGCAAACCAAAATTAAAATGTAATTTTTTTAAGTCGCTTTGGCAAACTTCTTTTTGGCAAGTGAAAAATCATCGTACTCCATATTGTTTTGTCTGCCTAAATTTTGTTTGCTCTCCAAATTCCTTTCCTTTACTATCTTTTGTTCGCTTCTACATCTTCTTCCAATTACCAACTCTGCATTCTCAAGGTCAATTTTCGGAGCTGTCCTTTTTAAACATGTTTTTGCTGACCCTAAAGCTGTATAATATCTTATAATTGCTTTTAGAAAATAAGAAAATACCCAGATTCTCCTCTTAAGATTTTAACATAGAATAGGTAAAAATAAGAAAAATATTATATAAATATATCTGAATTTATAGAAATGATACTTAATCTAATTTTTTTAAATTAAACTAAAAAAATTATCAGATTCCTGAAAGATTATCAAAGCTTCTGATAATTTATGACGAATTATTTTGAAAAGTATTATCGCTTTCTAATCAAACAAAACATAAGTGTTTTTCCATGGACTAGTGAGAATCTTTGATCAATTAAATTTTCAATACTATTTAAAAATAAAAAAATTCGTACTAAAGCTTGAAAAATGAATCGGGTTATAAGCATATGCTGCATAGCTGCTTTGTAATATTTCAATTCAAAATCCAAAAATATATAGATTTTTGCATTTTTATGAATATAATAAATAAATTCATAAATAACACTAAATACTAATCTTAATATTTATAATTAATTTTCAAGCATTTTCTAGCATTTTCATTATTTATTTCTATATTAAACGACTTATTTATTATATCTTCTTATTCAGCTACCTCATAAAGTTCTAAAAACTGAATTTTATTTCCATTCAGTATGCTCTATGAGATTTAATTTAAAATTCATAGTCAGTGCTACTTATAAGGCTCCAAAAAATCCATATAGTTAAAAATTCAATAAAAAGATACTTATAATAAGAAAGATTAAATAAACAATCATTACTATAATCAATATTAAAATTCTGACTAATTAATCCACATATAGAGAGCATTTTTTATTTCTTCGTGCCTGTAATATAAAAAAATAAATTATGACAGATTTCATCGCTGTTTATCTGAGAATTGTAATCATCTTTTCATTACCTTTTTCTCAAGCTTTAAATTTAATTCTTTTTGCCAACGACACTATATCAAGTTCAGCTTTAAATCTACTAACAGAAAATCCTGCTTTTTTATCTTATGATTACTACTCAGCTACAAGTTTGGAAGGAATAGTTACTTTACTGAATGAAGTTGACAATCCTAAAATTTTAATTGATTTAACAGAAAATACTGTGGATCATTATTACTTATCACACTTATGTGGAGACCTAAAAACAGTTCATCTTGTGATAGAGGACTCTTTAAACTATTTTTCAGATTGAACTTTTTCAGTGTCTTCATCTAGGTCTGGCTATCTTAATGCTTTAAATGTACTCTTTAGCCATTTTAACTGAACTCAAGGAATCATTTTCAACTCAAATGAAAATATGTTTATTACTGATTATTTGATGGACTTTTCAAAATATTTCAAAAGTGTTACAATCGAGCCAAATTCAAATATAAACGATATTATTGGCAGAATAGCTGTGCCGCTCGGTGCGACATTGTATTATGTTTTTAGTGACGCTGAAGATACCTCATCCATTCAGCAAGCTCTTATTGCAAAAAAACTAGCAAAGCTTGGGAGCGGGATTGTGCTTGGCAAAGAAAGCTATTATAAGACAATAATTGATGGAAGTCTTTTAATTACTGAAGAAAACCAAGAAAATACTGATTCAAAAGAAGCCTATATTTCGAATGCATTTTTAAATATTTTGACAGATCTTGAAAGATATATAGAGAGTGATTTTCAAATAAAAAATGCTATGGATAAAATTTGTTCTAAAAATTTTTGTGGGGATTCATTTTATTTGGTAAATTATTTTGATGGATCAAGAACTATTGTGGGGAAATTTAATACTTTAGGTATTTCAATAAATCAGACAATTTTTTTCCCAGGAAACACAACTACTCCTCCTATTTCTGAAAAGAAAACTCTACCTATCAGTATTAATGCTGGAACCACAAATTATGGCAAAGCATCATTTGCTACTCTTCCTATATATGCGAGAGGAACTTCAATGGCAGTCAAAATGGTTAATGAAGGCTTAGGAATCCTTGAGAATTTCCAAATGAGTTTATTTGTATATGATTGTGGAGCTACTTTTTACGATCCTACTTATGGCTACAACTGTTTTTTAAAAGATATTGACAAATTTGGATTAGGAGCTGTATCTTCATATACATCAGGAGTCACTATGGCAAGTCTTAAAACCTTTAAACTGTTAAATATTTCAGTTCCAATTGTTGGGGCAGTAACATCATCTTCAGCATTGAACTCAACTTCAATTTATCCATGGTTTTCAAGAGTCCAAGTATCTGACTCAAATTTAGCATCTCAAATGCCAAATCTACTAAAAGCTTTAGGCTGAAAAAGTTTTGCTATTTTATACCAAAATGAAACATGAGGAATTTCATCATATTTGGCACTAAAGCAAGTAGCCGATGATGCTGGACTTATTATAGTAAATCCTGATGAGTATAGAGCTATACCGCCAGGTCTTACTAGAGATAATATAGGGAATTATTCATATGTTTTACAAGGAATATTAGATTCTAATGCAAGACTTGTTGTAGAATTTATGTATGATGATTTATTAGGCTACACATTAGAAAAATTTTACGATTTAGGAGCCAGAAATGGTGATTTAATTTTTTTTTCTGCCATTTCAGCAGCTCTTATCGATATAGGGGCTAAAAATGACACATTTAGGTATAAAAGACTTACAATTGGCTGTCCTATGCTGGTTTTTCAAAGTCCAGTTTGAATGGAAACATTTGGACAAAGCATTTACAGTAATCTCAAAAATGAATATCAGACAACTCCAAGTGATCTTTCATGCAATTTTTTCGATTCAGCGTTTCTCATTGCAAATGCTCTAGATTTCATGATAAACAGAGGCCAAGATTACACTGATGGTTATAAACTTAATTATACTATCAGAAATATCAAAATTTCAGGATGCTCTGGAACATTAGCTATTTCTCAAGGCAGCAATGACAGAGAAATGGATTCTATGAGCATTGACAGCAATCAAGTTATAAATAATAGCCTTGTGGTCTATCATATAGGATTATACAACCCTTCCAGTACTCATTATTTAACATTCAAGAACCCTTTTTTCTATGATAATCAAAATACTATCATAAAGCCGCCAGACTTAAGAAATCAAAACGGAAATTGTCCTTTCCCTGACTCTAAAATCCGAACTTTTTACGATGGCAGATATCTTGTATTTGGGATATGCTTTTCTATAGCTTTAGTCACAAGTATCATCACTTTTTATATATGGAAAAAATGATGGAATGTAGAAATTGGCGAATTAAAAGAACGAAAAGAAATTTCTCTCCAAGATTTTATTGTAGGCGCTACTATTGCTGTTGAATTTTTCCAATTTGCATCTATGGGCCCTGATTATAGGTCTTTTAATAGCTTTTTATCAAGCATTGGGGAAGCTCTTTCGTTGAATTTGGGAAATTTTGTAAAATTGTCCAATGGGGTGTTTTGAGGCATTTGCGACGCAATATTAGGTTTATCGGTAACTTGGGTTATTTTATGCATTACTGTGTTTTATAGGCTTGATGAAAAATATAGTCATGTCTCGATTTTTAGATTTTTGGGCCAGCTTGCAGACTTATTAATGCCTATTTTGGGAAATTTATGCTTTATTCCATTTGTTTCTGTGCTATTAGATGTATTTGTATGTGATGAATCGATAGGAAATCATTTTACTGACTCTTTTCTTGCAAAAGATTGCTACCAATTTTGCTGAAAAGGAAATCATATTGCATATGCAATTTTATCAGGATTTGCTATTTTAACTTATGAGCCTTTAGCTGTCTTTTGTAGACCTCTATGACAGGAATTCCAATCAGTTTTGCATGTAAAGACTTTGCCTTTGTTTCTCATGGCAAAAACTATAATTCAAATTACCTTAATTGTGATGAATAAAACTGTAAAACGAGCTGAAGCAGCCACGCATGGCTTTTTATTTTTACTTGTATTACTCATCTATGTAATATTTATATTCAAAAATAAGCCATATAATTATCCAAGATTCAGCTGATGGCAAGGAGTAAGCATTATTGGAGTTATGTGACTTGGACTTTTAACAACAATAGACATTTTAACCAAAAAAAGTAATTTTCCTTGGATTTCCTTAGTGATATGTGGATGGGCCATTATTATATCTATCGGGATATATGTCCAAAGGAAAAAATATCCAAGCTTATTATTTAGAAAAAAAGGAAAAGACACAAGCACACTCTTTAGATTTGCTTTTCAGTTTGGAAATAGATCTAGAGTGAGTGCAGATGAATTTAATATGATGAGAAAGTCTTCAAAAATTGCGCCATCTTCATTTAACGATAATAAATAATTTGTATATATTCATCATGCATAGTCTTAATAATCTTAGTCAAAAATCAAATTAAATAATTGAAGAAGCACTGAGCTTTACAAAATAAAAAGAAAATTCAGAATTAGGGGCATAAGGTGGTTATATAATAAAAAAGATTAAGTAACAATGATAGCAAGGTAAGAGCATGCCTTTCAATTTAAGCTTGAATGGGAAACAGCTAAAACTAAAAAGAATAATTTAATATAAAGTGAAAAAGGTTTTTCAACGCATTTAAAGGCAAAAAAACTTAATTGAAACAGGAAAATTAAGTTCTGATTCAGCGCAGCTTGAGTTACAATACAGTTAGTGATAATTTTTCTAATGTTCTTATTGAATCAAGAAGAAAAACGACTGCAATATAATTGAATTAGGGCAAATTCTTATGAAAGTGGACTAAATAATATCAAATCATGGAAATCTATTGGTAGCACAAATATGCTCAATAGTAGCCTGCCTCACCATTCTTATAGTTTATTTGGAATGAAAGCTATTATTTTATTATTACTAATATAAATATTGATTAAATTCTATATGAAGACAACAAATTGAAATTGCTGAAAAATTTTAAATTATTTAAATAGAGAGGATATTATTATAAATTTATTGATAAAAATGATGGCTATATTTACATATAGTTTTAGTTTTAATTCATATATATGAATCGATTGAGATACATTAATAATAAATTCATTTAATGGGTTTGAAAGAGAAATTTCTAGCATGCTCTATGGACTGTCACAATAGACCAATCTATATGTGCGATTGCAATGAAAAAAATGTATTATTATGCTTGGACCACTGTGGCACTCATGGAGAATTATCTGGAAATCATCATTTCACTAAGCTAATATCAAGCCCTGATCCTTGCACTAAAATGATTATTTCAAGTCTCTTTAAAGATATAAAACTTTTAATAAAGCAAAGTCAGCTAAAAGTTATCCAAGAATCCTCATCGCTAATAAAGCAAATAAATGATGCAGCTATGATCTCTTTAAAAAAACTTTCATTGATAGAGAAAAAAGCAGATGATTATATTTATCTTATAAATTCCCTAGAAGAAATCAATAATTTACACAGTCTAAGCCTTATTGAGTCATTATTAAAATTATCCTCAGAAGAAGCCCAAAAAATAAAATACTCAGATGAAAATATAGTTAAAGTCAATAATGAAAATTTTGATGGAAAATTCGCAGATCTTTTTGCTGTAGAAGATGATCAAAAGGTATTTCATTTAAAAAACTTTAAAGACTTTAAACCAAAAACGGAAAGAAATCCTCAGCCTGTGATTAAATATTTTATAAATAAAGTTCTATATGATCTCGATGTAAGGACATTTATTTCGGAATCACAAAATCTTACTATAAATTGGAATAGCAATGGCCCGACTTGTTTATTAAAGGATGGTTCTGTTTTTTGTTGTTTTTCATCACAAACCTTTATCATAACCCCTTCAAATTCCATTATCCACTTGGGCTCTTCAAAATATAGCAGTTATTCTGGCCTTATACAAGTCAATAATTTTGTGTATTTATTTGGAGGGACTGAATCCATTTCAGCTGCATTTTCGATTAAAAAGAGGCATTGAAGAGAACTTGCACCATATCGTATATACAATAACAGATATATTTCTTGCGCATTTTTAAATGGAGAAATATTAATAGGAGGTTTTGAATCTCAGTTTATAATAAGATATAGCATTTTAGGAAATAAATTTTCAACTATTCCAGTTGCATTGTCAAATTGCACTGGAAAAACTTGTTTGGCAACTCAAAATAAAGCTTATATAATTGAGCACAATCGAAATTATTATGAAAGTGGCTTAGATAATATCGATGAATGAGCATTGATTGGGAACACTGATAATCTTGCAGATGGATATTCTTGCAATTCATATGTATTGCTTTATGAAGATATTTTTTATTTTATCACTACTGATTGGAGTCTTGTTCAGTTTAATTTGAAAAATAAAGAATTAAGCTCCTCCAAATTTTTAATAGATTAAAATTTAAAATAATAAAAGCTAAAAATCAACTATAATCTTCCCAAATTAAGCAAAGTTCGAATGCCATCAATTCTATCCTCAATTAAAAAAATTATATTTAAAGAGACTAACTAAATCAAATCATATATATTCAAATCTAATTGAATTTATTCTAAATCTTAATGCTGAGATACTTGGTTTAATTTGTTTTTTATATTGTAGCTATATATTCATATTTGATTATAGAATTTCTATTATATGCTATATCTATAATTAGTCTTTGTATTCATTTAAAATGATTAAGGAACTGCCTGCTTCTTTTCATGTTTCTTATCAATCCACGTTAACGAAATTTCTTTCTGCTCAATCTTAATGCACAAAAATTCACTTACAATGACAATAACAAAAAATGCAACAAGATTCAACCCCCATCATATCAAATTCGTAGGAAATCCTTCATAAAAAGTCACACAAAAAACATGCAAAATTAAAATTGTTGAGCCAAAATCTAAGCATTTGCTAGCGCGTTCTACAATTAAAACAATACTAATAATCAATATAAAAGAAACCAAAATGCACACTAAAACACTTGCTAGGCTATAAGCGTCTTGAAGATTTAGGACAGATGTGCTGAAAATTTGAGAGATGTGGATATTCAGTCCCAGAAGTTGGTCAAATAGAACTGTAAATGCGCAAGATGAGGAATAGTAAATTGCTTGCAAGGATAAGATTTGGATTATTATGAATTTTGGGTCAAATACATCAGAGCCAAATAGTCGACCTTGAGACATTTATATTAATCAAATCTAAATAAAATTGTTGAGTAAAATTCTTATAATTTAATAATTATTTTAACAATTTGGCTGCTTTTATATCATGAAAATAAAAAAATTATATAAGATTTAAGATTTCTGATTTCCAAATGGTGTTCTAAGAATTAATTAAATGCAAATTTTGCTTGATATTAATCTTTAATATGTCTTTAATTTAATCTTCAATAAAGTTTAATCTTGAAATTTAAGAGCTTAGTTTTTGGCTCCTATATTCAAATTATTCTCAATTATAAAACTCAAATGCTATACTCTAAATAAAACTTAGATGACCCTTCAGGATAATGATAAAGTTAATGCCATTTTAGAAATAATTACAATAACTCTTACCATTTCATTAATTTGGTTGAAAAGAAAATAATTAAGTTGTAGTCAGAAAATATAGCATATAGTTAAATATCATATTCATTATGATAAATTTTATAAAAATGTTTTCTTCTTGATTTATTGTTAAACTAACAAAATGATTGAGATTAATTTATATTTTCATATGATATATGATAAATATTGAAATTTTAGTCAAAAGATGCTGGTAAGCAATATTTAGTGCTCCATGCCATGCAGCTAATTTTATACTTTCAAGAGTCACAAAATCATTAAACCTTACATATTCCTTAAAGCCTATTGACTCAGACCCATCTCTTCTAAGGCAATACAAACAAAAAGTTCCAGTAATCAGAGTCAATGGAGAAGAAATTGCCTCCTTAAAGATCAGAGAAAGCGAAATTCGTGAAAAGCTTATTAGTTTAATGAATAAACCTTAGACTTAAAAGTTTTTCTGTATATTTGCATAAATAAGGTAAAGAAAAATTTGTGCCTAAAGAATAAGATTTTTATGTTTATCACATATAACTCCATCCCTATAAAGATTTTCATCATTCTAACTATTCATTTTTTGACTACATTTTATAATAGTCTCTTAGACTAAAGTATGTCCCTTTAAGGAAAGAAAACAAAACCCAACAATCTTATTTGAGCAATGAATGAAAATAAAATTTAAACTAAACTCATAAAAAGCTTTATAATTTATTGAATAAAACTTAAATCGTTTGAGCAATGAAAAATCTGCACTTCATCCTTTTAATAAATTTCCATAATGGCCGAGCTCACTTTAACTCTTAAAAAAGAAGAAGATGGCTATTCCATAGTTTCTGATCTTTCTTTACAGTCACAGTTTCCTTTTCTCTCTCCTCAATCTACCCTTCCACCCGCTACAATCCCTAGCTGTGCTGCTTGGTTTGACCCTTCAAGTATCCATCAAATCGAAATCGACTCTATGAATGAATTTTTTAATGGAAAATATCCATCAAAAACCCCACAGGTTTATCTCACATATCGCAATTACATAATAAAACTTTATCGAGACAAGCCAACAAGCTATCTATCTGCAACCCATTGTAGACGTGTTCTTACTGGCGATGCTCCCGCTATAATTCGTTTGCATGCATTTCTAGAGCATTGAGGGTTAATAAACTTTTTTGCCCCAAAACCTTATCCAGAAGCTTCAAAAGATTTGGCGCGACCTGGACATATTTCTTACCCTAAAAAGAGATTATTTGAGCTTGGACGTCCTTATTGTGAATTTTGTGGGAATATTTGTGGTGTTGTTTGGTTTAAGAATGTTGATTTTTGCTTATGTTCAGACTGCTATGAACAAGGCAATTTCCCATCTGAATTGAATCAAGAAAACTTTCAAAAAGAGGATTTATTAAGCCATTATAATTATGCTGCATTAGGAAAAGGGGCTGATTGGGACCAAGAAAGCTTTATAAAACTCTTAAGAGCATTAGAAAAGCATAATGAAGACTGAGATGCCATATCTGAAGAAGTAGGAAAAGAAAAATCTGAATGTATAAAAAAATACTTAGAAATCCCCGTAAGAGATTTAATGGAAATGGAAAATCAAAGGCAGTGCGATTATAATTTCCCAGTTTCACAGAAACTAGTTGATATTCAGCAGAATATTGATATTGAAAAAGCTATTGAAAGAGCCAAAGAAATTAAAATACAAGAAGATATACAGATCGATAATGTGTTAAATAAAATGATAAAACTTCAATGCGATAAGCTAGAATCAAAGGCAAAATTGATAAAAGATGTGCAGGATTTAATGAAATTACAGTCAATTAGCTATAGGCTGCGTTTACAAAGTTTGGTTAACTCACAGGTAGCTTTAAGCTTGTCTAAAGAATAATAAAATTTTAGGATATTTGATTTATATAAATTTAAAAATTAAATAATTGTATTTCTTATTAAACATTAGCATTGCTTAGCTTTAATAAAAAACTATAATTTCTATTATATTGATATAGCTTGAAGCTGGCACTTTTAAATAAAAGCCTAAAGGAAGCTAAAGTATGATTATTAGAAATGAATATTAATTACTATGATTTCAATGAAGAATATTTTAAATGCTGCCTTCTTATCTCCATCAGTGCTTCAGCATTTGCAAATTTTGTTGCAAAACTCTTATGATGAACAATAACCGAATTATTTTCAGTAAAGCTTCCTTGTGAGAAAAATCGATTTTGGTTCAATTTTTGATCAATTTTATCGAATAAAAGGCTTGATCTTTGGAAGGTTTGCTTTTCGTTCTCTTTTTTCCTTTCATAAAGTTCAGTATAAGTTCGAATTTTCTTAGGTGATAAGCTACTTCTCCTAGTTCCGACTGAATCATTTGAGCTCATTATGCTTGTTTTGTAAATGGATGTAGTTCTGAATAGGTTATCAGAGCTTAAATCTAAACTTTTTCGAGTAGAATTTAACGAATTTAATGTACAGGAGACTTTTCTAGGAGTTTTTTTCCTACTATTTGAGGCGGGTTTAAAGTATTCCATAAACAAATCGCAAGGCATTCGAAAAGATCTGAATTCGAATACGAAATTTTTTAAAATTTCGGCAACTTTATCTTGCAATTTTTCAGGTAAATTTCTTCTCAAAGCTTTCTAAATAATTTTTACAATATCTTCGCAATCAATAAATCCAGTAGCATCAGGGTCTAGAATATCTAAAATATCCATCTCATTTATCTGCTGCCTACTTTGCTTTCCACTTCCTACGTATTTGTTATGAAAGCTCATATTAAGTCTTAAATTATGGATTAGGCTGTGAATTAAGTTTACTTTCCACGTAATTTCTCAAATTTATCAAATAAAATTTGCCTTGATGCTCAGATTGTCCCATCATAATTTTTAGTAATTCTGGAGTCTCTGTATTCAAAACCTCATCTTGGAATTGGATGAGCTGCTCCCTATTCATTTGCTCTAAGTTCAGGTCAGCCCATTCTTTCAGGATATACTCAACCTCTTTTATTCCGGCCCTCGTACATCTATAATAAACCATCCTTTTGAAGGCTGAAAGGTCTTCAGGGTAAGTTGGTGGAAATTTCATCTGAGAAAAGAATCTAAAAATCCTAGTGTTCATTTTTATCTAATTTTAAGTTAATAAAGAGATGGGTCGGGATGAGGAACTTCGTCGCCATGCTTGAATAGATACCTGGCTAAATAATCAATAGGATCAGTTCTTTCCTTTTTACAGACTTTTATTAGTCCTTTGGCGAGGATTTCATGCAAATTATCTAACAAATAGTTTTTCAAAGGCTGTGATCTTTCTTCTAATAATTGTCTTTCATCTGCATGCATTTTGTCTACTGTTTCTTTGGCTTGTTTTTCTCTTTTTTTTCTTGCATCAATCTCTAAAGCTTCTTCACGCTTTTCTTGCTCTGCCTTTTTCTTATTCTTTGCAGCAATATTTTCTTCAATTTCTTTAATCCTCTTATTTTCTGCTTCTTCTTGATGAGTTTGATAGTTAAAAGGCCTTCCAAACCTTTCAATATAAATTTTCATGCTTTCAAAGGTATCGTTTTCTGAGGTAGTGCAATCTATAGGGAAAATATCAGTGGAGTTTTCAATAAAAAAATCTTTTACGGCCAAATTACCAGATGGATCTTCATTAGAAGCTCGATAGTCCTTTAACCTCCTATTCATATCAGCATTTGTATAATGAGTATTTTGAATTGCAGACTCTGGAAGAGCTTTTACACGATTTATCAAAAAATCATCAGAGCCCTGAAAAATGGCTAGAGATTCAGGATAAATCGACGTATCCACTACTAGTTTAGAAACATCAGGATTTTCTTCATCCTCCTCCTCTTTCTCTTCTCCTTCTTTGGGTGGAGGTTTTACCTTAAAAAGCTTCCAAGTTTGTTCATAATTTTTAGGCCACCCATCAAGAACATACCCCCTATTCCTGCATGGATTTTTTTTTAATATCAGTTTATATCCTTTTATCAAAGTTTTATCAGGAATTCTTGGTTTTACCGAATTTGGATCAATAACTTCGTCTTCTTTTTTATTTTGCTCAAGTTCATCTAGCATTGCTTCTTTGATTTCTTCAAGCTCTTTTCTTACTTCATCTCCGAATTCACCTGGCATGTTTATCAATTCATTGACTACACTTCCCACATGTATCCATGGCACATTATAAAATTTTGCTAATTTTTGGGAAAAATGACTTTTCCCTGAAGCTGGCGGTCCGGTAACCATAATTTTTATTGGTTTCAGCCCTCTATTTTCATTAAATTCGACGTTTAATTTCTGCACATTGGCATGGAAACCTTCTAAGCAATGCCATTCAAGCTTAATTTTTTTTTCTTTTTTAAATCTCACTTGGCCTTCTTCGCCTTCTTCCTCCTCCTCTTCTTCCTCCTCTGCCTCTTCTTCCTCTTCACCTTCTTGTGGTGGTAAAAGAACTTTTGAAGGCTTAAGCTTGCAATTTAGACAAAAGGCTTCTGCCCATTCTTCGTTTTTTACTGATTCATAGCTGACACTGCGAATTTTTCCTGTTCCGATTCCATTTGATATAGAAGAAACTAGGTCTTTTTGAAGTTGGGATTTAGCGCTGTCAATACCAAAAATGTAATGAACTTGTGGCTTTGTTTGGAGGACAAATTTTACACTGCGGGCAAGATCTTTTACATGAATCATTGGGATGAAATTTTCACCCGAACCGATGTAGGGGAGCTCTTCAGGGTTTTCGAGCCATGCAGATCTGAAGTGGTAATTTAAGAGTCACTCACCGTTTCCATATAAAATTCCACTTGCTATTACATAGACGCTGAGATCAAGCTTATTCATGCCTATGCTGAGGACTAAAGTTTCAATTCCTTTCCATGTTTTGTATTTTTCTGGAGCTTTTCTTTTTTTGTAATCAGATTCCTCATATGGCACAGTTTTGAACTTTGGGATATTTTCTTCTGGAATGTCTTCTCCAAGCTTCTCTTTCAGCTCTTCAATATCTTCAGGCGTCATTTCTTCTTGTTTAGGAATTGTAGCGCCCCATGTCATAACACTTGAAATCACAACAAGTGTGCGGGGTTTAGAAGCATGATAAGCATCAATGATTTTGGCTTTGTCTTGAAGCTCATTAAGATCCGCAGTGTGCATATCATAGATAACGATGTCGCATTCAAGTAAAGCAGCATTAAATGACAAATTATCATGTCGCTATATGGAAGTTACTTCAAGAATTGAAATCCCTGGATAGGAGCCTATAGGAAAAGAAGAATTTAGGGTTGCACAAATATTAGGCACTGGGTCTTGATTTAAAATCTCTTCAAGTAGTGATTGACCTATATAGGTATTTATATTGTCAATAAAGACCTTTGCCATGAAATTATTAAGAATCAAAAACTTATATTAAAGAACTTTTATTGTTTTCTGGAGCAAACAAATACTTTATATTCTGCACAATCGAATTCTTTATTGGCTGCAAAATAGGACTTAAATCGTCTTGTAGCTCTTCATAATTAAAAGCATATCTATTTAGCATAGAAAATGCTATCATTTCTACACTAAGCAAAATTACCTCAATATTTTTGTAGATCTCGCTATTTAATATCCCAAAAACTGTTGTTTGGATGGCTGGCAAAATAATGACGCCGATAATACACATAAATTTTGCAGGAGCGTTAAAAGTTTCTAGTAAATCTTCAACAATATTATAAAGCAATGAAAAGCAAACCAAAGCCAAAATAGCAGAAATTCCTAAAAATTCATAAATGGTACTAAATGATAGAAAATTTGTGAAGAACAAATAAGCCAAATTTACAATCATGAACTGATAGAGACCTGCTTTAACAATATTGAAAAAATTATAGTTCGGTCTAAAACTCCCAAAAATATGATATAAAGGCCATGGATATTTGACTTGGTCTTTCATTTCTAAGTTGATCAGAAGCTTTGATTCACTGCCAGCGTATTTTATGACAAGTTCAAGAAAACAGTAGACGATGTAGCTTGTATAGAGGCTTGAAATAAGCATAAAGGCAAATCTGAGAATTTCAAATGATAAGGTATTTGCCAGGTTTGATAAAGAAATAAACAGGACCAGGATTAAGATTTTGCATATGTTATTTTGAAATTCTGGCTTATTGAAATGGGCAAGATGTGCTAGAATGTGTGGTAAAGTTATAATCGAGGATACCACAAAGCTTATAAGAGCTAGGAAAAATAAGCTTCCCCACATTTTATAAGAAACGTATATTTAGATATTATTTAAGAAATTTTATAAATTCCATTAAATTATTTCATTTTCACAGCGAATTGTGTGGCCTTCCTCATCGTGGGGAAAACTGTTCTTCTTCTATGCTCAAGCGGTTTATTAACTGGTCCGGTTAAAAAGATATTATAATTATAGCTAAAAATTTCAGGAGATTCTTCATTTGTCGATTTTATGAAGTAAACCTTGTTTTCTGCTTTATAAAACACCATCGGAAATGTGGTTTCAATCTCACTTGGGAGTTTATCTGTGTCATAAACCTTAAAAATTTCATCCTGACTACTTGATCCTTCATATTCTAAATGTGGTTTAATTATTTCAAAAATTCTGACTGCTCTGGAATTTCGCCCACCAAGAATAGCAAATTTTGTGAGTGAAACTGGGAATAAGGCGATATGGATTAAAGGAGAAGGTAATGCAATATTAAGCTTTTCTCAACGATCTTCGACGAAGTAGTATCTTTCAACGCTTTTTCCTGAAGATTCTAAAGGATAACCTCCTAGAACGTATAAATATTTTTCTGAATCTACAATTATTGCTGTAGGCTCAAATCTTCCATATATCATAGGTGCTATATAGCTTCACGAATCATTATCAAGTGAGAATTTTTCACATGTATTGTAACTATATTTTCCACCTACAACATATACATATCTTTGTCGATAAATAACAGCTGGACCTTCTCTTCTTTCTAGCATTGATGATCTTCTATATAGTTCATTATTATCTGTGTTAAAGTGATAGACATCAGCTTTTGAAGAATTTACATCAGAGCCTATTCCACCAATAACTATGATACTGCCATCAGGAATATATACCAATCTGCTGTTTAAATTAAATTTCCAATTAAGTGTTTCTTGGGTCAAAAATTGTTCGAGGTTTGATACTCTGACTTGGGACCATTTTTGGGTCGGAATCTCATATCGATATATATTTCTATTTCCGCCTTTAAAATAATACATAAATTTTCCTTCATCAAAAATGCCTTTATTTCTGTTCAAGTTCATATGGAATTTCTTTGAATATTCAACAAGCAGCTTATTTAGCTCAAAATTGCTGGATATATTTTTAACACTGCAAAGTGTCTTAATTATCATATCAATTCTTGTTCCCTGATTAAATCTGTAAGCTGCGATAGAAGCATGATGAATTCCTTGCAATTTTCAGTTTAAATCAAAAATCGGCATTCCAGGCACCACATAGCCTCCTGCCATATAGCTAAAAATAGAGTCATCAATCCCTGTAACTAGTTTTGTAACTACCCCAGCATTTCAATAATAAATATTATCAGCGTCTTTTAAGGTAAAATTATCCCTTATTTCTATAACAGAATTTTCAATTCGGTTTCCTGCAATCCCGATAATTGTAAAATCAAGCCCTCTATTTGTATAAAAAAATGACCTGCTGTCGAATAGACATTTTTCCTGTTTATTCATAGTGAGCAGATAAAAACACCTTGATGCTGAAATTTCATCAGGGATTGCTGAATTTGCAGTTAAAATCAAATTTTTTGTAATAAAAATCCCAACCCCCAAAGGGTTTCCATATCCAGTTTTACTTGACAAACTAAACCCAACCCCATAAATTTCTACTATACCATATAAAATTCTTGAAGGAATAGAAATATCTTCATATCTTTCTGTTTGGAAATTTGGCATACTTCTGACAGAATTTAGCTGAGGTAACTGATGATTCCTTTTAGAATGATGAGGGCGTTGAAATTGATCAGCAATTATGGATTGCTCTTCTTTTATGCTAGGTAAATCATCATTGTTTTGATTGGTATTTAATACTGATGGACTAAGAGAATTTGAGGTAAATGTTTTTGTTAAAGTATAAGGGATTGTGAAAATATGAGAAGAATTAGTTTGATGAGTTCTTGAGTGTGGAGGAGATTGAGATATTAAGCTATTAATTATTGATCGTGAGCTGTTTATAGACTCAGCAATTGAGCTTCGGGATATATTAATTGGACTTTGAGTCCCTCTACTTGAGTTCATATTTATTAATTTTTTTTGAAAAATCAATTAATTACACTTTGACAAGTTTAGCGTTCTTGAAGGTTGACATGTCTATCATACTCTCTTTGTGATATTTCAGCAGCATATGAGCTGAGGTGAGTCCTAAACAATTTTTGATACTTTCAGCTATTTTAGCCTGTGAGTTGTGTGCATTACTCATCCAGATTTGAATGAAGACCTCATTTGGCTTAGAAGAGGCCACAATCCCATCAACTTCATCTGGAAACCCTCCACGAATACACTCTATAAGTAACCTTTCCCAGTAAGAGTCAGACTCATTTTCCCATTTTTGGGTTCTTAAAATCCAGCAGCCACCGTCAGGTGATGATTCCCACATAGGCTTTTTTCCTTGCCTGAATAAGCATAAGTTCCAATTTCTAGCTAATTCACTTGCACGTTCAAGATAGCAGTAAGAGTTGAAAAATTCTTCAATTGATTTGATTTCGCAAAGTGGGACTAACGACTGCTCATAGCACAGAGCCCAGTCTTTATTTGTGCATTTAGGGACTGAGAAGAACCAGAATACCCAAGGATTTAAAAGCTCGTTTGACATTTTTTAGTTATAAGAAGTCTAAAATTATAAGAAAATATGGACTCGTATTATAGGTTAGCAATTCTAAACTGAACTTTTAATTAAATTACAAAAAATATAAAAAGCTAATTATTTAGTTGCTTATTTTTGGCTTTATTCTGTTATTTTTTCATAGCATATATATAGAATCATATATTTTATTAAAAAATTCTGTATAAACAAAATTTACTATCCAAATAATTTAAAATGGATGATCAAGTCTCTGAAAGCTTAGTTCAATGAGTAAAAATAATATAGCTGAACCTTTTGAATTTGAGTAGAAAATGCGAAAAACTTTCAGATTTTTCTGATGGAATTCTACTCTATGAATTAATGTCTAAAGTGTAAAGTCCATTTAGATCCCCTGATTATTTCGATTTAGAATGTATAACACTAGATGCACACAATAACTGAGCACTAAAGCTTGCAAACTTAAGAAGGCTTAAAAAAGCAATTGAGTTCTATTTAGACCAAGAACTTCACATCCAAAACGAAAAAATTGAATCGATAGAGCTTGCCAATATTGCAAGAACTGCAGATTTTATTGATATGATCAATCTAATGGAAGTCATTGTATTTGCTATTATAAACTGTCCTTTAAAAGAAACTTTCATACATCCTATCATGCAGCTTGAAGAAAAACACCAAATAATCCTGATGATTTTCATAAAAAAAGCTATAGGGGAAGATCTTGATAGTTTTTCCCCTTCCAGTGGTTCTAATAAAGACAAAGAAATTGCTCAGCTTAGAGACGATAAGCGAAAATTGGCCCACAGGATCAAAGAAATGCAAGAGAGAATTCTAGAGCTTACAGATCAAAATACAAAAATTATAACAGAGAGAGATGAATTATTGATGAAAAATGCTGAATTTGAGACTGAAATTTATCGAAGAAAATCTCCATCAGTTACTTGCTCACCTGAATATTTTTCTATTGAATTTGACCAAAAAATAAGTGAAAAAGATGAAAAATTAATGGCCATGCAGCAGAAAATAAATGAGGTTATTAAAGAATATGAGAAAAAAAACTCCGTGCTGAGAGATGAGCTGGATGTGGCACATTCAAGCATGTGCAAGATGAAAGAATTAGAAAAATTATTGGATCAGTATAAAATAAAATTCGAAAAATATAATACCTTGCAAACAGAAAATACTGAAATTTCAAGGCAAAATCATATTTTGAATGAAAAAGTGCATAAGCTTGAAAAAGAGGTTGAAGAAATAAATTCTATACGAAAATCAATGATGCATTACAAAGAACAGCTTGAGCATGAAAAGGCAAGGAATGGCAGTCTTAATTTCGCTTTAGAAAATAAAGAAAAGCAGCTTAAACAAGTAATAAAGCATGCTCAGGAATCATTGGATAAGCTTCAATTTAGCGAAATAAGAATCCAAGAGCTAGAATATGAGAAAAAACTCGAATGCAGTTCAGTTGTAAGTGATGAAAGTTTTTCTTCTATAAATAGAGTTCCTTCGGAATACTACTTCGAAGAGCCAAACAAAGCAGAGCATCAACGTAAAGAAAGCAAGCGTTTTTCTATATCAACCCCAACTGCTGACTATTATGAAGTTTTTAATAAACATTTAAGTGATTTACAAGAAAAATGTGAAAAGCTTAAAGAAAAATGCATAAGTTTTGAGGAAAGTTTTTTAATGCTCAATGAGGAGTATTGCTTAAAAATGCTTTTTGCTAATGACAAGATAAAAACTTTAAATTCACAAAATGAAGAGTTGACCGAGCAAATAAATGTTCTTAATGCAATTAGCAGCCAAAATATAAAATTCAAAGTAGAAAAGCTGCAAAATGACCTAGACAGCCTAAAAGAAAATAAAGAGCATTTATTGCAAGAAATCACAAAGCTCCATGAAGAAAAAGAACTAAGCTATAAAAAATATATAGAATGCAGAGAAGAAACCATTATAATGCAAAACATTATTAAAGATAAAGAAATTCAAATACGAGAACTCTCGTTAAATGCGAAATTATCAATAGCTAAAGTAAGCGAATATGAAGACAGGGCTAAAATTACAAATGAAGAAATACAACTCCTAACAAAGCAAAGCCAGCTGGAAAATCAAGATTGCCAAGTGAAATGCACAGAACTTGAAAAGGAAAATATTGCTCTAAGAAGCGAGAAAAGCGCTTTGACTCTGAAATTGATTGATAAAGATGAAAGAATTAAAGAAATTTTAAAAGACAAAGCTGATACGATAAAAATCATTGAAAACCGCCATCACGACACTTTGGATAGAATAAAAAGTGAAAATAACACAAAGATCACTCAAATGATCACACAAACGGAAGAAGCATTAAATGAGCTGCAAAGAGAAAGAGAAGACCTTGCAGCAAAATTGAAATCAGAAAGGAAAAGTATTGAAGCAATCAAACCATTATCCGAAAAAGGAAACAGTGATGAAGTAAAGCAGCTAAAGGTGGAATTGGAAATTAAGGAAAAAGAAATTAGAGATTTAATAAAAGCAAATAAAGAGCTTAAAAAATGCTGGAAAGAATCCGCTAGGTTGCTCAAAGCTGTTTACAAAGAACTTGGCGTTGAAACTCAAAAACTTGAAAATGCAGCGAAAAAAAGATATTAATTTGATAATAAATAATTAATTGCATGAATAAAAGTTTTTCCTCTCTCGCAACGTTATCACAAAACTCTTCGAATTTTTCGAAAAATTTGTCAAGAAGGCTCACTTCTGTTGAAGATTGTCCTTTATCAAACCCAAATATTGGGATTATTTCAGAAAACGACCATAAAAATCATCAATGCATCTGCGAATTATGCTCATGTGGCACTCACAAATGTCCAGCAAAGCAAACTTCTCCTTATCCCATCTCCATGTATAGATCTCAATACAAAAATGAATTCATTAAAGGCCAAGCAGCAAAAACTTCTCCAATAAAAACTGCTGAAAACCCTTATACTCATTATCCCATTACATATGAAACTACAAATGAGAAAGATTTTAAGCCAATTTGTAAAAATCCTCCAAAAGTCAGTTCAAAAGGCTACCCAACACCACCTCCTCAATCTAACATTTTAAACCAAACTTCTTATTCTTCAAGTTACCTTAATTGAGGCACAAATAACCCTTATTATGTGAAACAGTCAAGAGTTCAGCACAATGATGACAGATTAAGGCTAAATTCATCGACATCTTATAAAGATTCTTTTAAACCAGCAAATTCAAATGAACTGCTTGCAGCACAACAAAAAAACAAAGAAATTAAAAATTTAATTTCAATGAAAACGTTAAAAGATAGAGAATATTTGATAAGAGAAAGTGAGTCTAAAAAAGAATTTAAAGATTTTTCAAAGTCATCTATTATAGATAAAGCAACAAAACCTGATGAAAGCTTGCTGAAACAGAAAATAACGGATAATCATTTTATGAGCACGGTGAAGAAAGACTTTTATAGGACTCAAACTCCAATTGATTTTAGGAAAATTCGAAGGCAAATTAATTTGAAATTAGATAAACGCTAAATTAAATATAATAATCATTATCATCGATTTCTTCTTCTTCTTCTTCTTCTTCGCTTTCATTTTCTTCATTTTCTTCTACTTTTAAGAAAGGCAGAAAGAAATCTTCAATGGATGTTATTATATTTTTGGTATCATTATTTTGATCAACATAATTAGATCTCATTCATAATGGGCGCTTATAAAGAGTGTGTCTTTCATCCACTAATAAAATTACAGCATAATCGTTTATATGGCGAATTGCTCTACCTATTGATTGATTGATAGCTTTGTGGCAGTTCATTTCATAAAACTCTCTTCCTGTAAACCTATTATTTTTTGAGTCTAAGAAATTCATCCTTTCTTTAACTTCTATATCACTGCAATTTAAATAAGGCAAGCCAACCATAATAATGCACCTACCTAGCTCATCACTGAAGTTAATTCCTTCACTTAATTTTCCACGAACGACAGCAAAAAGCATTGCACCTCCGTTTCTTGCATATCTCGAGTATTGATCTAATATATTTTCGTTCCTATTATCATAGAATAATTGTTTACGTCTTTGTAATTTTCTTAAATAATTAGAATCTATATGATTTTTTAATTTTCCAAGAAAACTAAAAGATGGAAGAAAAACAACTATTCCATTAGGAACAACTTCACTTACATCAACAAGTAAATTGCAGAGATCGCCCATCATGCCTAAATCGTCTCGCTTGTCAAATACAAACCTAAATGGGTTCCCGCTTTTGCCATTCGGAACAATAGAAAGTAATAGATTATCTGGTGGAATCACATGTCCACACGAAAAAAAAGTTATTTTTGATCGAGGAATGTCTTCAAAAAGCTCTAAAAATTCTTCACGAGGCTCGATAGTTCCTCCAGCCAATATAACACAACGAACTGAATTTAATATTGACCTGAAAGGAATTATTGGATTCAATAGCAAATATTTTATTCTTGGGTCGCCAACATCTTCACCTCTATCAAAAATGATGCAAGAATCTGTAGGATCATTTACAAAGCACTCTAAAAATTCAATTAAAACGTAAAAGTAAGTCTTGTCGCCATAAGCTAATCTTCTAGAATCCCCATATCCCATAACTTTTCTTACTAAATCATCCAAGTTTATGAAATCAAGAATGTCCTTATAATTATATCTATCCAAGCCAAGATTTCTTACAAAGGTTGTGACTGGGGTTGAAAATCCTTTTCTTGTTTGGGTTTTTAATGCTGATCTAATGAAATTTTCAAACTTTTTAACGGACTGTAAAATGTCATATATTTTTCCAGATTTGTGGGGATTCCATCTGTTTTGATATTCACTGTAGTATGCATCTAAGGTCTTTATGCACTGTTTAATTTGTCTTAGATGCATTGAGGCTGAATAGGCATCGATTATAGATTCCATTAAGTTGTGAGCCTCATCGATAATGAGAATTGAATTTTCTAGAGGTATTTTTGATCTCTTGCGAATCCTTTTGTTTAAAATTGAGGAATAAGGGGCTATAACCACTTCTGCTTCTTCAATAGCTTGCCTTGTACCATAATAAGGGCATCCAAAATTTCTTCGACCAGCCAGCAGTAAATCTTCTATATCACAAATATTCTCACTAATATGATCACATACATTCTCAGCACCGTCAAAATATGGACAATTTTGTTCATCGTCATTTTTACGCCTTCTTTCCTCATCAATGTTAGGCTTTTTTACTAATTCTTTGCATTTATAATTAATTTCACGAGAATTTTTGAATTCTTCCAATACAGTGTAAATGCAAAGCTGCTTTCTTGAGCCTACTCTGACTACATGAATTTTATTTTCGCAATGAGCTCAGACTGTTTTTTTAATTTCTGAAATAAATTGGTCTAGTTGTGAATGGGTTCGGCTTGTATATATAATTTTTGGCACAAGTGCTTCATTTCCTTGGAAATTTTGAAGATCTCTAAGCCATTTGAAAGATGAACAAATTAAACTTAAAGATTTTCCTGTTCCAGTAGGGCTTTCAAAAATGCCGACTTTTTGAGTGCTGAGAGCTTTATAAAGCTCTCGCATAAATTCTAGCTGGACTTTGTATGGACGATATGGAAAGTCAAATTTTTGATCCATTTTATAATGGGGCTTCTCATATTTGTATTTATATTTGTAAACTTTTTAGTAGTTATTACAATTTTATTCTTAATAAATTTCAAAAGCTAGATTGCTACTGAAAATCTTATATCAATTGCTAAATTTAATATGATTACACTATGAAGTTTAAAATCCATGCTTCGTGAAGCTTATATCAATAGCAGCCTCGCTCTGAACATCTAATCATTAAGACGACCTTTAAAACTACTTCTGCCTTCAGAACAAGAAGGAATCTTTTTCAAATCATCGAGCGGGGTGTCACAGTCTTAGAAATCTCTTTTTCTGGTTGAGAAAATTTAAGGAATTTTGGGGTTTTTATAGGGTCAACTTTGAGGAGAGCACTCTTTAAGGGACTTCTCATTTTAAATTGTGAAATTCATATTAAATTAAATTGTAAAAATCGGCAAAAGGTTAACCCACAAAGCCTTCTTCGTATTTCCCACAATCAATATCTTTATGTCTTATTATTCCACAATTTACCTTAATCAAGATTAAATAACCCTTATTATGCAAGTCACCAAGCTCATAATACATATAAAAGAGTGGACTAAATCTATTTCACTCTGAAAGACGCTATTTTAGAGATCTTATTTGAATCAAGTTCTTTAAATAAACATTAGCTTGGTAATTATTAAGACTAACAGAGTGTACCTACTATTTATTTGTTTCTTATTCATGCAGGTTTCATAAGTATATATCTCTCCGAATTGTTTCTATAGTTTCAAAATCAAAAATCTTTAATAGGTTAAAATTTCATTTGGGTCATCTAAATTTATTAATGCAATTAGATCTCATCCATATTGGACGCTTAAGAAAAATACCTTTTCTCTTCCAATAAATATACAGCATAATCATCTGCATACCTAATTGCTCCCCCTATTTATTAATTTATAGCATTTTGGCAATTTATTTCATAGAAAAATATTCCTGAATTCAGCACTCTTAAAGTCTAACTTTTTCTAGGTTTCTACAATAAAATTTTATGAAAATAATATAAGCTAAAAAATTAAATAAAAGTGATAAGAATTTCATTCTTTCTTTAACGTCTATATCGAAGCAATTCAGCCTTATAATTCACCTGCAAAGCTGATCACTGAAGTTAATTACTTCATTAATTTTTACTCTATTATTGCAAAAAATCAGCACTTTTATCTCGAAATAAACTGTGAATAATAATTTATATTTTCGCTTTAAATAAGTATTGCCATCTATTTAATAATTATCTATTTTATTGCCAAAAATAAATATAGCCATTTATTTATTTCGCCCAAACTCAAAAATAAAAACAATTTGAATAGGAGGAAGTATAATCTTTTAAGACTTACAATAAAATTAATTTACTATGGTAAAGGGAGAAAAAAATATTATCTGCTAGATATAATAATTTATTATAATATTTTACCTTTTCTTTTATGAATATTTTGTTTTTTTTTCTTACATGATCGCCATTATATATTTCTTTAATTTTCAATAGGAGAAAAGCAAAGATTTTATTAGTAACTACCTAGCTTGCATCAGTAATGAGCTTACAAAGATTATTCATCATTATTGGTTAGGCTTACTTCTCAAATGAAAACATAATAAGTCTACTACTTTTTGCTTTGGGACATAGAAACTAATAAAAATATCCTGGAAATCATATATCTGCAAGAAAAAAAAGATCATTTCTAGGAGGAATATCTTCAAGTTTCAAAAGTCCTTTTTGATGCTCTATAATTATTCAAGTTAGAGCAATTCATAGTACTGCATTTAAAATAGAATGAAAGGGGATTAACAGATTTAATAGCAAATACAGTATAAAATGAATTCTAATTTAGCATTTAATTATTTTTAACTTATTAATATGATCAAAAATAAAACTTATAGAACGTTAAATAGCATAGTTTAAAAATAAATAAATTATTGGTGCTGTATTAAATTTTTGGATAACCAGTTTCAGCCTCTATCAAAATTATATAGAAATCTGTAGATCATTTATAAAGCACTCGAAAAACTCAATGCGACTGCTTAAAAACCAATAATTCTGTCTTATTCCGAGAAGAAAATTGGTAAGTTTCTGCAAATCCTATAATTTTTCTTATCGAACCATACTTTTCTCTAAATTCCAAAACTTAATCATACCACATCTCCTAAAAACATATTTTCTAATAAAACTTTTTACTCAAATTAGATATCCTTTCCTTATATCCCTTTTGAACCAATAAATACAAATTGTTTTGTTTTGATGATCCATGTTTCTTCATAGATAATTCGAATCATGAAGCCGCCTTCATTTGGGCTTTCAAAAATGCCAACATTTTTATTCTTAAGAGTTTTATAAAGCTCATTCATAATTTATGCTGCATTTTGTATGGCTTATAAGGAATATAAATATTGCTCCATCTTATAATGAGGCGCACATAGCCATTTTGCAACATTATTTTTAATTGGGACATGCTAAAATTTAATCTAAAGCAATAATTATGAAAATATAAAATTAATGCTTAAAATCGAAATAAAATGTTTTTCAAGATTCGCCTCTTGTAAAACCATCATTTTTATATACTTAAATTTTTTTATGTTTGATTTGCTTTATCCTCACAAATTTCAAGAGTCAAAAGCTAAGATTGAGCTCGAGAAAACCTATCTTACTATCATAGAATTGCATAAAAGAAAAAAATTAATTATTATATAAACTTACAAGCACTATTTCAACAATTTAGCACATCTATCATTAATAAAATAAAGAATGTATGATGCTAAACATTTTATTTATGCTATATGGGATTTTATTATTTATAATTGTTATACATTTAAAGACGATCGAAAAGCATCGCTTTGGAGAACTTGGTATGTCGCACTAAAGACCTGATCGGCTTTATATCAAGTCCTCTGAGGCACTGTTTTTCAACGATCTTCAAATATATAATTTTGAATATAAGCATTGAAATCTTGTATATTGATTGCTGGTCTAAAGAAAATTTGTTTAATAACTTTTTGATGACTGGCTATAATATAAATTAATACAAAAAATCTTTGAATTAATTTTATACATATTGAAGAAATATTCAAATGCTCAAATTTTATTTTAAATTTCCTTAATCTCAAACTTATAAAGCAGACAATTTTTTTATATATGCAAGCTGAAATTATTCATAATTATAGCTTTAAGATATTATTAGCTTTGTTTTATTGATCGAATTAGGCAAGCAAATAATTACGCTATTTAGCTATATCTGTAAGTTTCGCATGGATTGATAACTTAGATTAATTGGATAAAATTTATGTGCTAAGATATAGAGCAACACAAAAAAGTCTTTTCCTTTATTTTTAGGCAATAAAAATTTTTATCTTAAAAGTTTGAATAGAATTAAATAAAATTTATGTATGATTCATATAAAACACAGCTGGAACAAGGTCAGATTGCCTAATAATTATTTCAGCCATCTCATAAAGACATTAATAAATAGAGCCTATGCATAATATTTCAATTAAATTGTACACCGTCAATTATCCATAAAATTAAGTCTAATAAATATGTTCAAACTTGTGCCAGTGAAAGTCTATGCATCCCTTTTTGCTTTATGGGCTAGAGTATTTTCTTAGGCGAGCGCAGCTTAACAAAGAATAATAATATTAGTTTAGTCCTTTAAATCGTAATTATTTACCAAGTAGACAATTCTATTAATATGCAAACTGAAAGTTATTCATAATTCTAGCTAGAAGATATTTATAAGCTGCTTAAAATTAGATTCATAAGCAATCAGCTGAATCAAAGCAGAGATAGCTTTTAATTATTTTCAACCATGCCATAGAAGATATTAGTAAATACAGTTTATGCATAATATTTCAATAAAATCGGACGCCATCAATTAATTTATAAAATAAAGGCTAAAAATAAATATGTTCAACCTTGCCAATGACAGTCTAGAAATCCCTATTTTGCTTCCTAAGCCAGAGTTTCCATACTTGTGTGAACTAGCTTCTAAGAAAAAGAATATTTGCAGCTGTTGCAGTTTAAATTTTAGTAAGAAAAAAGATTTAAAACTCCATCTAAATTACGCAAAAACATTTTGCCATAAAAAGACTCAACTTCCAAAGCAAAAATATCAGCTTCCATTAAGGAATATTTTTGAAGAAAACGACTCATCAGAGTCTCTGCTAACATGCAAGCACTGCTGTTTAACTTTTGACAATGAAAAAGGATTAAACCAGCACGTTGGAAAGGTCCATTTAAACAAAAACAAAAGATCAAGGTGTCCTCATTGCTATAAAAGATTCAAGCATAAATATGCATTGAAATTTCATATTAGGCAAGTACACGATAGATCAACAAGAGTTGCTTGTGAAAGATGCGGGAAGTCAATGTACAATAAATATACACTTAATGACCATTTAAGATGTTGCAAGGCTTAGGTTTTTTATAATATTTATTAAGTATTTTTTTATAAATGGAATATTTATTATATAAGATAAAAAAGCTGTAAATAATAATAATGATGTGCCAAGGCATAAAATTTATCCATCCAAAAATAGTTCAGCTTCTTTGTTAATAATTTTTTACAATTTATTTAATTTTTCTTGATTTTATAAATTATTGATCATTTTTTTCATTTTAATTCAAAAAGAAATCTATGCAATCAATTTTATCGAAATTTGTTATGCAATTGAAAATCATCCATATTTCTTGTTTATAATAAACAGCGATCATTATTTCGATAATGAAATCATTTAAGATATAAACATTAAAGCTATTATTAAGGCAATGTCTAAATTCCTATTTTTACATTTCAAAAAACGTTATAGAGATTCTGAAGCGCCTTTAATACAAATAAAACAGTTACATCACAACACTCCTCTTCTGGACCTTCTCATAAATTGGAGACATTCTGAAGTGAAGTCAAAGCAATCAGGGAATACTATCTAAGTTTGAGTATCCTTTATCCGACAATGAAGACTACATGCCTCCTGATGGGGATTTGAAAAAAATCTTTCACCTACAGAGAGCGCCTACGCAGACTGTGAATGCATCATTTTTACCGATATTATCTCTATAGTTTATCCATAGCCAGAAATTAGCAACTAAAGTAGCAGCCAAGTCCGCAGACCGTACAATCAAAAGTTTCAGATAACATCAAATAAAGACTGAAACTGAAGAAAAAATATCTTGATGGAAATGCTAACATAAAAGGATCCCACAGCTCAGAAAACCTTCTTAAAAAAATTGTCTTGGGCGAAGTGTTAAATAATGAAGTACCTAATCTTAATTAATCTAGCCTAAAAGTTTAAGATTTTAAGCTGGGCAATAATTTGATAGATGAGAAATGCAAGAATAATTGAAAATTAATTTTTTGCACATGCATCATAGCTCCGGATAAGGTAATTACATCTTAAAATTGTATGTATCTAGAATATCATATTATAATAATTTCTTTATCTATGTTACTGGTCCATTTACGAAACTCAATTATAATTAAAATTTTCAATTAAATTTATTAAGCTTTTAAGGACTTAATATTTTTCGCAAATTATTTAGAGCAGAATAGTAGCAAATAATACCAAAGATTCTGTTAATTATAAAGAACTTATCTCAAAAATCCTTAAAGGCTTGATGAATACTTAAATAATTTTGATCCAAAAAAAGATCAGTGCTACTGTAGAAGCAGAGCAGAAGTTTTATAAAGATTAATTTTTCAATTTATTTGTCACACTCATAAATTGAAACCAAAAATTTAATTCCAATTTTCTTGTGCATAGGACGGTAGCTCAGGAGTAAAGATGGTCATAAACGCCCTTTAACTTAATAGATAAGACTCTATAATTATTTTTATCGTTTTACGATTTAGCTTGAGCTTTATTTCTTTTTGTCTCCAAACACTAATTTTATTGAAATTTTTAATACAGTGTCAATGAATATATTTTATATTTGCAAAATAAAAATTTTATCCAAATTAAAAAAAATTAAAGGTGCTCTCGAAATTATTATGACCTATTAAGAATATTAGAATGAAGAGGATTACTTAAACTAAAAAATTAAATTAGCATACCAGAAGAAGCTTATCGTATAAAATGGTAGCCAGACAATGCTTATAAGATTATATTTAATCATTTTAATCAGAATTTTAATTAATTTGGATTAAGCTAAACGATGCAGGTCATCAAATTCTATGGATACCCATGTTCTTGGTCATCCATTTTCTTCCATTTAAGATGCCAAAATTTTAAAACTAAGAAAAACATAATTGAAACTTTAAAAGAAGTTCATGATTATTCTGCAAATTATTTTATTATCTCATCTTATTCTCAGTTTGAGCTTTATTTTATTGATTCTTTCCTTTTAATATTTTTTTTTAAAATAATTCTTATAATGAAGTATTAGCACAATTGAGCCTAGCCAGGAATTCGTGACCTAAAAAATAAACTAAAATTGATAGAAAAATAAAATGAGTAATTTTTGTTAAATAGAATTTTACCTATTTATCATATTTCTTAATAGTTGTAAATGGATTATTCACCATAGCTGCTCAACAACGACGACAAAATTCGGGCTTATCTAAATTGAAGTTTTACTACTTTGAAAGAAGAGCCTTAAATTGTTTTATGAGCCCTCTGAAATATCTGTTAAAAAATATTTATTAAAATTTAACAATTTTTTCACATAAACTTATCAAAAACTCATCACACCAAAATATTTCTAACAACTTTTTAAAATAATACGCACTAAGCTTTCGCCTAATAGCTGAAAAATTTCAAAAGCCTTTGAACGGCTGAAAATATGGTTCTCAGAAACTTTTCTTTTTTAGTTTCAATATTAATTGAATTAAAAATATACATAAAATCCTTCGTATTTATAATCATTTCTAACAATTTCAATATTCATATGTTGGATACCAATAAATTAAAGGCTAAAAATAAATATGTTTACGACCAATCTCACCAAATACGATAAATCTCTTCGACTCCCGAGCCCAAAGTTCTTATCAGCTACTCAACCACTTGGATCCCAAACTTTTGCTTGCACTAGCTGCTGCTTATCATTCTGTTTGCAAGATGACTTAACCATTCATCAAGGTTCTTCTCATGGGCCCAAAATTGATACTCCATGCACAGTAAAAGACCAAGACGATTCGGTCTTTTCACTAGTGAAGATGCTCAAAGACGCTAAATTGGATCATTCAAAAACTACTTTTAAATGTAGGTTTTGCGATTTAACTTTTAGAAAACATAAAGGATTAAAACAACATGTTGGGAAAATTCACCTAACAAAAAACAAAAATGCCAGATGCCCTCATTGTACAAAGAGATTCAGACATAAATACGCTGTCAGATTTCACGTTAAGCAAGTTCATACTAAGACTACAAGGGTGATTTGTGAGTATTGTGGGAAAGTTATGTACAACAAATACTTACTAGTCCAACATGCAAAGGTGTGCAGTCATAATCATTAGAAGTAGTAATTAAAAATACGAATAATAAATGGTTTTTTACAATAATTATTATTTAAATCTGATAATAGATAAAATAAAAGAGAAATATCATGTATGATTAAAGAGCCATTTTATTTAATAGAGGATATTTATATTTATAATCGACGGAAACTGTTATTTCTAGTATTAAAACTGATCAAATTACTGATTAAAATAGGCCTTTTAGAGCAATTAATTATACTAATTCATCCTTTAATTGGCTTAATTTTTTTTTTATTACTTTATTCTCACCAAAATTTATAAATGTAATTTTTCGTCCGAAATTTCTTTTATTTGAGATTGAGTTCATATAAAATTTAATCAGAAGCTATTTTAAACGATAATAATTTTTTAAATTGCTTCCATTTTTCTTTGTCCAATTAAACTAATGACGTAAATATAAGATTTCATATTAATCTAATTTAAAATTATTCAGATAAAAATTTAAAAAAAGCATAGTAATTACAAATAAATTAAATACAATTTTAATTTTAACTTATTTAAGGGATATAATGCTTTAATTAAAATTTTCTTTTTCATAAAGACCGGAATTAAAAATCATCAATATAAGCCAGAAAAACATTTTTCTATTGGAAGTTAAATAGTTTCATTTTTGTTGTATTAAGAATATGCTTACTGATGCAAAATGGCTATTTAAATTCATAAGGAACAAAAAATAAATTCAAAATATATTAATTTTTACATTTAAAAGTAATTAAGTCGATCTAGCAAAAATAGAGAACATTCTTTGTATATCTAATTTCATAATATAACTACCCATTTAAACTCCGGGACTAAATTTTCTCTATATCAAGCTGGAAGTAGCGTTTAATCAAAAATCTGCTTGTTTACTAATTTGTTAAATCAGTGTACATTAAGATTAAAATTATGCAAATCCTTCTTTAATGTCTCGTCAGCAGGAACGTACCCTAGATCCCACTGATATTACAATTTATATATGTTGCTAAATCAAGATAAAGTAATTAATGCTTTATTTTTAATTAAGATAGCTACTTTAATTTCTGTTGGTTTTCAAGGTATAGGTAAATATCTATATAGCTATATACAGAACCTTACTAATTTATCCAAGCTTAAAAAAAATTACCTTTTCATTAGTGGCTTAATTTTAACTTAAATTTGCATTTATTTACAGAGCAATTTCTTAATTAAAGATCATAGTTTCCTCTTTAAGTATCTATTAGGGTTGAATTCCTAATTTCTGCATAAAATATTATATCATATAAGCCTCTGCACACTTATTACTGCAATAAGGTTCTTTATTTTAATATTTAATTTTACTATCACAGAGAGTAATTACAATTTAGACTTAAATGGCAAATAAAAAAATTTAAGCTAAGATGCATAGAATTTTTGAAGCAAAGATCAAGTTTAGATGTTAAGATTTAAAATTTATAGTTTTTAAAATAATTTTGCCATAAATAAAAGTTGTGTTATATATAGTTATCTTTTCTTTGTACAGAGTTTACAGAGAAACAATAATTTTTATTTCTTTTTATACTTGCAAGTTGAAATTATTTTTGTAATAGGATAAAAATCTGCGATACATTGACTTACATATAATCTGCTGAATATCTTGGATTTCAGATTAAAAATAAAATTAAAAAAAAAATTATGAACAATTTTAAGATAATTACTAGAGATTCCTCCAATTAGAAAATTTTATTGCAGTTTATAGATATTCGACATGGAATCCTTTATTATGCTTGTTTCAATCCAAATAATACATTTATTTAAAGTTTACTGCAAACTGAATTATTGATCTTTTTTATTAAAGAGAGACTCTGAAGATTTATTGCCCGCAGTCTTTGAAGGCTTGATTTAATGTTCATATCTTTATTTGAAAATTTTTTAATTTCCAACTGTACTTTCTTCTTGTCTTTGGCTTATTATTGTGAATAATCAAAATAATAAAATTAAAGCTATAATTTCGTCACTATTTCTCGCTATAATAGTCTATTAATATTTATTCAAACTTGCAAAATTACAAAAGTTTAGTATTTTTCGATGAATAAATGTTGGTTGGCATAAAATAATTGATAAAAATAAATATGCTTGACACCTTATCTCAAAGACAAGAAAGTTACCAGACTCTCCCTAGCCCCATAGGTTTGCTTTTATCAGATTTTTTCACCCCGAATTCTTGTATCTGTCTGAGTTGCAACATGATTTTTCAAAAAAAAGAAGACTTATTCGCACATACAAATTTATTTAGAGGCTTTGAAGAGGATATAATTTTCAAGCCAGAAATTCAAATTAAATCAGAAAAAGAAGACCAAGAAATTCCAAACAAGTTAAAGTGCAAGTTTTGTGGCTTATTACTGACAAATAATAAAGGATTAAAGCAGCATATAGGGAAAATGCATGTAACAAAAAATAAAAATGCAAGATGTTCTCAATGTGCAAAGAGATTCAAAACAAAATATGCAGCGAGGTTTCACTTTAACCAAGTGCATGCAAGATCAACTAGGGTTGCATGTGAGAATTGTGGAAAAGAAATGTATAATAAATATGTGCTTAGCGAACATATGAAAAACTGTATTGGCGAATAGAAATGGAGGAAATAATTAATAATAAAAAATATTTTTTGAAAATATTTTAAAACGAAATAAGGGTTCGTTTGGAATTTTATTAGCAAAGTTTTAATAAAAATAAAGGGACATTATCAATTTTATTAAAATTATATTTGGAACTAATATAAAATTTGATTGAAATATTATGATTAAAATTGAAATTAATATATTTATTCTATAAGATTGCAGTTTTGCAATAAATTACTTGCAAATCAAGTAAGAATTTTAAATAATAATTATTTTAAAGATCTCAATTAAATTGAAATTTAACGTATTATAAAATTAACAAAAGGGCAAATAATATAGGGAATTAGAATGCTTGCATTAAAAGAAACCCTTTCATTAGCATTTTGGATTAATTATTAATTTATTAACACATTTTTGTTATGAATTTATATTGTCTAATTATTTTTAATAAAGAATAAATGGGAATCTCAAGTTTTATCTTTTTTAATAGCATTTAATAAAATTACCATAAATCGTGGCTCTTCTTAATTTGTAAGAATAGCAAATATATTGAAATTGAATAAATCAAGAGTTCTAAGACTAATAAAAGCTTTGATATAAAACTAAAAAATAGAATTAAAAATAACTTTATCAGCAGTAAATTTAACGCTCCTTGGAGTTTGCTTTTTAAAATGCACAAATATAAAGAATTCAAAATGGATTAATGAAGATTAATTTTTGAATGTATAAATGAAAATTTATTGCTTTAAAATAAATTCGTTCGTTTTATTTAAAGTGGCCTCTATAAAACTATTATTTTCAAAATTCAATATATATATTAGATATTATGAAAGAAAAACCGAATTCCTATCTCTGAATATCCTAGAGCATTTATATATCATAATTTAATTTGCAACTAATTTAGATCAAATAAAATATAACTTAATAAAAATTTATTGAGCCAACCTCAGTCAACATTATTGCATTTAATATTAAATTTCTTTATTAAAATAATGACTCCATTTCCCATTTCCCTATTTCAAAGTAATTGCTAAGCAAACAATTGGTTTAAAAATTGAATTAAAATTGAAAACGGAATATTCAAAAGATTTTTCACCTAAAGAAAATAAGAAAACTGACTGTGGATTTATAATGCTTGAATTTTCATTTTACGAAGAGTTTAATGAAGCATTGACTGATGTAATTTTTATAATGCTGGCGACTTTGAGCTCTCGTTTTTGAGAAATTCAAGTGTTTTTAGTTTAAACTCGCTAAAAGGCACAACAAAGTTGTGCTGGAATGCTTTATAGCTTGATGATGAGTTGATAGAAGAAGAACTTTGCTCTTTCCCTATCCCATGTGGCATTAAAAATCTTTCAGGCTCGTCCTCGAGGATTTCTTTTTAATGTGTGGGATAGCTGAGGCAACCTTTTATAGTTATTCATTTAATTGAAAGCAAAGAATCTTATGAAATCTTAAAAATAAGTGTCCTACTACTCATGCTCTCAATATGCGTTTCTCAAGAGTTATGGTTTAAAAATAAAATTTTCAAAATTAAATTTCTGATAAAGCAATGGCAAGCAAGCTTTCCTGCAGTAAGTGTTTTAGACTCTTATGCCGGCAGAATTTATAGATTGAATCCAGAATTCTGATATTAAGCTTCAAATATTCCAATTCGCATCTATATTTTATCATTGACATAAAGAATTCTATTAGGAATTAATTTCACCAACATTTTTTCTGATCCTTTTTGGTTTGCACTAGCATTTCTGATATTGAGATTAAATATCACTTATTAAAAATTAATTGCATTTTATGTATTTTAAAGTCAAGCTTAATTGGTATTCAAATTCTAACTAATTGAATCAATCTCTATGATCCTTAAACCAAACACCAAATTCTTAATGAAATAATAAATGGAAGCCAATCATCTTGCTTCAAACTATAAAAAGGGTGTCATCGAAATTTCTGCTAGAAGTTCAACTAGGGTCCGAAAACCGACAAAATTTTTCACTATGGACCCCTCACAAGAATTAGACCTGTCCGCCAATACAAAAGTAACCTGCAGTTGTGAAAAGCCATCCAAGCATGACCCCACGTCATTTGCCGTTCAAGACAACGCAAAATTGGGGAAAGTGCTAGAAAGGTCACTCAGGGAGCTGAAAATTAACACTAAAGAGAAATACATTATTGTTTATCATTGTAAAGAAACTAATAGTAAGCCTTAATTCAGGTTGAAAAAAAGCTAACTTGAACGAAAAAATTGAAGTCGGAAAATCTTATAAGTTAAGGATATATCAAGCACCAGTTATTAAGAAACCAAAAGTTATAAAACCAGAATCAAAGCCAGAAACTCCAAGTGAGCCAAAGACCCAGCCTCAAGCAAAACCTACAGCGCAATTCAATCAATTAGCGCAACAGTATGGATTTTATTATTACTGGATGTTCATGATGCAGATGCTTGGGATGCAAATGAATTATAGCGTGAACCAAGCTTAGATTTGTCTTCTTTAATACTTATAATGAATTCTATTAAGGATTTCAAGATCCAGAAGTAAAATTATGTAAAATTGCCAAACAAGGGCATAAGAAGAGCTTAGAGCCTAATTTTTAGTTCTAAGCAATCTCAAGCTTTTTATTTATTATAAAACATTTGATTAAATATAGTTAAAACGATTAGGATAAAATATTTACTCAATATGCCATATAATTATCTATTAAAAATTCCCATAAATTTACCTTTCGGTTTCGCAGATTTTTTATCTCTGTCTATTCTTTCTCTGTCAATATCTACCATTTCTTCTTTGCTTAGCTCAAACATTGATAAAATAATCTTCACAGTTGCTTCACCTTCATTGGGTAAAGGTGGCAAAATTTTGATCAAGCTTATAATAGTGTTTTTAAGCTGTTCTTTACTCATAGAACCATCACGTGCACCTTGATTGAAATTTTGACTGATTTTTACCTGCCGCTCTAAGTCTCTGATGTGCTCTTTTAGCAATTTATTTTGATGCTGCAGCCTGTCAACGGTCACTTTTTCGTCGTTTAACTCAGACTGAAGCACTTGCACATCTGCTGAAAGCTTGGCAGGCATAGAAGCCCAAGAGCTTTCAGAGTTTTTATCAGAGTTTTGTGAAGAGTTTGATACATAAAAGTCTTCAGGTTCTCCTTGCTGGTCACTGGGTGACTGCTCTCCAGCTCGCTTTGACCTAAATCTGCCGACTGGTGGTCTTGGTGGAGGTTTTTTGATTCCTTGTGTCCTTTGTGCGACAAGATTGATGATGGATTTAGATAAATCTTCGTTAAAGAAACCGCCTAAGGCTTCTTCTGCAGAGTTAATTTTACACTCAAGATCAGCAATTTTATTTTCTCGTTCTTGCAGTAACTCTTCATATTTTTTATTACTGCTGCTATTAATAATTTGTGGCTTAGGATTGTGCTTTGATTCAAGCTCTTTGATAGTCTGTTCATATTGTAATTTGGATGCCTTAGAATCTGATAAAACTTGTTCCATGATCTTTGATAACTGCATTTGCTCAGCATGGCTGCTTTCATTCTCAGCACTTAAATTTAGAACTTCCTGCTCTTTTTCAGCTAATTTTGCTGTCAAGCTTTCCTTTTCTGTAGAAAAATTTTGATAATCGCTTTTCAGTTTGAAAAGTTCTTCATCATAAAGCATCAGAGTGTTGGTTTTATCATTTAATTCATTTTGTAGAGATTCCACTTTATTTTCCAGTTCCTTCACTTTAGCTTCATAGTTTTTAACCTCATTTTGTTTTTCTTGATATAATTCAGTCAATTTTTCTACCTCTTCAGATTTTTCACTATTATTTTGTTTATTCTGCTTGTAATTCTCAAATTCATTTTTAATTTGGTTTTTTTGATTAATAATGGTCTGCAATTCATCATGAGCTTTTTTTACTTTTTCATCAGAAATTTGACACTTTTCTTTTTCTTGGTCTAATTCGTGTTTGACAGCTGTAAGTTCAAAATGAAGATTCTCAATTTTTTTATTAGCAGTTAGCAGCTCGTTTTTACTTATAGCGGTAAGTTCTTCAAGTTCTTTGCTTAATCTATCTTGCTCTTCTAGTAGTCGTTGCTTTTCTTCATTCATTGCTTGCTTTTCATACTTTAATCCATCATTTTCAAAGTTTTTCATATTTATTTGTTGACGCAGCTGGCTTGTTTCTACTGAAGAGTCTTTCAGCGTTTTATTTTCAGATTGAAGGCTTTGATTTGCTTTTTCAAGAGAATCAATTTTATTCAGCAATGTAGGGATTCTTGATATATCGTTTTTCTGTTCTTGAATTTGACTAACTAAGTCTTCCTTTTCTTGAAGCAAAGTATCAATTTGCTCATCAAGTTCTTTAATTTTTGAGTCAGACCATGCTTGAGTTTCGCCTAAAGTAAATTCGAGCGCTTCAATTTTAGAGAGTAAAATAGAATTAGAGTCTTCATCACTATCTAATTGCTTTGTTTCATTGAGAGATGAAAGTATTTTTGACTGCTCTTGAGAATTATCAAATCTTTCTTTCAGATTTTTAAGTCTATTTTCAAGTTTTGATAAAATTTCTTTCAAATTTTCAAATTTTTTAATATATGAAGTTTCTTTTTCTTTAATAAGATTATCTAATAATGTTTTGGTTTCTTCATATTTGGATCTGTTTAGCTTGGCTTCATCAATACTTTTTCTTTCTAGATTAACTATTATCCCTTTATTTCTTTCTAATTCTTGTTCAAAAAATACAGTTTTCTTATGAATTTCTTCAACTTCTCTCTCTTTTGATTTTATTTGGTTTCTCAATATTTCTTCCTCTTCCATTTTTTTTTTCAATTCTTTTTGAACCCTATCAATATTTTCTTCTAGTTTCCTAATTATTTCCTTGTCTTTTTCATTTCCATTTTTCGTCATAGTCATTACTTTATTAAGCTCACTTACTCTTTCATTTTCCATCTTCAGGTTAACAATATCATCATTGAGTTTATTAAGAGATTCCTCATAAAAAGTTAGGTTAGAGTCTTTTTCATTGATATTTTCTTCTAACTTTTGAGTTTTTTCTTTTTCTTTATTTAACAATTCATCTTTGTCTTGATTTATTTTTTCTAGTATTTTGTATTTTTCCTTTTCTCTTTCCAGCATGCCAGCTAGTTCATCTTTTTCTGATTTAAGAGCTTCACTTGCTGAGACTTCAGTTCTAATTAAATTATTCCATTCCCTATCTGAAGACTCCTTTTCTGATCTTAATATAGATATTTCTTCATTAAGACGATCGACTTCCTGAATCAATTTAATTTCTTTATCTTTTCCTGTGCTGGTCAATAAATTGTGTTCTTTTTTTAGAGCTTCTATTTCATAAACCATCTTTGTTTCTCTTTCTTTATTTATTCCTAGTGAATGGTTTTCCTTTTTTAATTCCTCAATTTCCTTTGCATATTTTATTTCTTTTTCCTTTGATATTTTTTCTAGTTGAGAAATTTCATTTTTATAGCTTTCAATTTCATGAGATAATTTTAATTCTTTTTCTCGAATTGATAAAATAGATGACTCTTTTTCCTTCTTCAAATCATCAAGTTCTTTTATGAATTTTTCTTCTTTATGCTTGAAAAGTCTGTTAAGAGATATATTTTCGTTTCTTAGGTCTTGGATTTCTTGAGCGTATTTTAATTCTTTTTCTTTATCAATACCTGATACTCTTTTTTCTAAAGATTGAGATTTGGTTTGGCTTTCCTGGTAGTTTTTAGCTAAGCTATTGTATTTTTTAGTTACATTTTCCAGTTCTTGCAATTGGACTTCATATTGTGACTTAGATTCTCTCAACTTAAACTCAAATTCTTCAATTGTAGAATTAGTGCTCATTATCTGATCTTGCAGTCTTTTCTGCATACTCATAATTTCTTTATCTTTCTCGTTATTTGCGTCAACCAAGCTTTTATTTTCTCTTTGAACTACACTTAACTCATACTTTACTTGCTCTAAATTGCTTTCTTTCTGATGACTTTTCTGAAGCTCATTTTTAAATTCTTTTTCATTTTTTTCATGGTCATTTATCACTCTCTTCAAATCTTTCACTTCTTTTTCTAATTGAAGAATTTTCTTATTTTTTTCTTCTAGCTCCGAAAATGCTAGTTTGGACTCAGAAACCTCATTTTTAAGCTCATCGCGCTCACGTTCAAGAATTTCTATTGCTTCAGTCATTTCTTTTATTGTTGTATCAGCATACGCTTGATTCTGTTCCATTATATACTGAAAATGCTCTCTTTCTTCAGTGACCTCATTCATGGCTTCAATAGTTTGATAATTTTCTTTGAGTTTTTCTTTAATTAGTTTTTCAAGAGAGTTTAAATGATTCTCTTGGGAATCAGCTTTTTTATTGAGATTTGTGATGTGGCTATTTAATTCTGTAAAAAATTGCGATATTTGTTCTTCTGCCCAATTTTTGGTGCTTTCATAAGATTTTTTGGTAGATTCTGCAAATTTATCTAATTTAGCATTAAGGAAAAAGATGGTTTTATCTTTGCCTTCAATAGTAGTCTCCAATTCATCGATTTTCATCTTCAAAGAATTCGTAATTTTCATATAATCAACCTTTACTGGAGCGTTTTGGCTTTCAGCTTTAAACCTTGATAGCTGTGTCCTTAAGTTATCATTTTCCTTTTCAAGCTCAGTGTTTTCATCAGCCGATAATTTATTAATTTCTTCTAAATGTTCAATTTTTTGTTTCAAAGTTTTTTCTTCATTTATTTTTTTACTTAAATCTTCCTCCAACTTTTTCTGAATATTTTGGCTGCTTTCCATTTGTTTAACAAGCTCATCCTGTAAAAAGCTGATATCTTTGGAATAGCCTAATTCTTCAACATTAGCATCATCTTGCTTAGATAAAATTCGACTTCTAAATGGCGTTTGAGTTGGAGTAGTCCATGGAGAGCTTTGGGTGCTTCATTTAGTGCTTGATTGCTCATTTTCGACTTCTTTGACTCTGATCTCTAACTTATGCTTTTCATCTTCATATAGATTTGAATATTTTAGAGCATCTTCTTTTCGCAGATATTTTTGCATTCTGCTTGCACATGCAATAAATGAATGGATTCCTCTGATCAAATATCTCTGCTTTTCCTGATAAATTTTAATTATCCTTTGCAAATTATCTTTATCCCCTTCCAAATTCTGGATTGTTTTTTGTAGATTTGGCTGTATTGATTGTGGACTTTTCAGGGCATTTGCTTTCCAAGCTTTGAGTATATCTCTTTCCTTAGAAATAGTTTCTATATTCGTTTTAAGCTCTTTAGTTTCTTTATTTAAATCAAAAATTTTTCTTTCAGCTGGACTCACTGACCGTTTTTGTGAGGTATTTCTTATTGGTGAGTACTCCTTGGGCTTTGGGCTTTTATTCATGATAAATGAAGAATCTGAATTTTTAGAAAGTCGCATGTCGCTTGATTCGACTCTTCTGCCCCTTGATTGCTTTTCAAAGGAAAAATATTTATCCTTTGTTTCTTTTAGAAGTTTTTTCATAGAGTCTACTTCAACAAGTTTATTATTTTCCTGTGGTTTGTATTTTTCATCAAATGTAATTTCAAATGATTCTGCTGAAGAATTGAATTTCTCTAATTTCATAGACTGCTCTTTAACCCTTTGTTCTAAATTTTGCTTTTCAATAAGAATTTTATTAATTTCTGAAGTTTTGCTTCTATTCATAAGATCTTTGACTTGTTTTTCTAAAAGTTTTTTCTCATCTTCTAGCTTTACTATTTTCTTTAATAATTCACTAGTTTTTTCAGAACTTTCTTCTTTGCTTTTTTGGCGGAATAAAACTCCCCACAAGTTACTAGACATCCTATTAAAAACGTCAAGAACATCTTCTTTTGTTTCCTCTGGAGAATGAAGTTTTCCTGAAAAAATCCTCATGATTTCAGACTGAGTTTCTATCAATTTTTCACTCACAGCAGCAAAAGAATCTTCTTTGTTCCTGCCACTTTCTGGAGATTCTTCTTTTATTCCAGCTTGGACACTTAATATATACTGTAAGTCCTTTTCAAACTTCGCTCGATCTACAGAAATTTGTTGAGAACTCCTATCTTGAAGGAAATAATTATCCAAAATTGATTTATTTTCTTTCATTAGTGATGAGCAGGTATTGACAAAATCGTTATATTTTCCTTCAAGAGTTTTTAATTTCGAATGAAGTTTGACTATAATTCAGTCATTTGATTGGTCACGGTTTTGAATTTCTTCGTTTTGGAATGTTTTGGATTGTTGTGGCTGAGATGATTTTCGAAGTGGTTCTCCTGCCCTTCCTCTCATATTTGATTTATTTAATTAGAAGTGAATTTAATTTTTTAATTTTGAAGTTTATATGAAATATGAGGGAGGCCCACAGAATTCTAAATTTTATTGGTAATTCTAATTGTTTAATAGTTTTTAATAATTTTTATTATCTTAGACGCTAACTGATTCTTTAAATTCAACGTTTCTGACCTTTACTTTATGACTTGGATCATAAATGTCTTTGAAAAGTTCAATTGGCTCAGGATATGCTTCAGCTTTGGCTTTTTCTGCTGCATGGTTGATTTCGTCTTTAATTTTCTTTTCGAGAGCTTCAATTTCTTGCTCAGTGACTTCTCCATTTTCTAGTAGCATCCCTTTGACTTTATCAATAGGATCACGACTGCTTCTCATTTGACTAACTTCATCTCTGTTTCTATAGGAAATCCCTGGATCTGACATAGAATGCCCATGGTATCTATATGTCTCAATTTCGATCCAGAGAGGGCCATTTTTAAGTGACCATTCTTTGGCAAATTTAAAGTATTCTCTGACTGCTAAAACGTTTTGTCCATCAATTCTTATGCCAGGTGCTGGATGGCCTCTTGTATAAAAATCATGATTAGCTGCAGCTCTTTCTATAGAGGTTCCCATCCCATATCGATTGTTTTCACAAACAAAAATTGCTGGGAGTTTCCAGAGACAAGCCATGTTGTTCGCTTCATAGACTTGCCCTTGATTAGCGGCACCATCACCAAACATAATAACAGCTACATTTGGCTTTTTTTTATACTTCAGTGCAAAAGCCAAACCTACCCCGACTGGGATTTGTGCTCCCACAATGCCATTTCCGCCATAAAAATTCGTTTCTTTATTGTAAAAGTGCATTGAGCCTCCTTTTCCTTTAGAAGAGCCAGCATGTCTTCCAAACATTTCAGCGAAAATTTGATGAGGTGTTTCACCACGCATATAAGCTTGAGGATGAATCCTATAAGCTGAAATTATATTATCCTCATGGGTTATTGCAGCTTCCATGCCTACTGCAATTGCTTCCTGCCCGTCAGCTAAGTGGCAGAAACCTCTGATATCCTTATTCTTGTAAAAGTTATCAGAAGTGATTTCAATTCTACGAATTGTATACATGTCGTGGAGATATTTGAGCAATTCTTCTTTGGTAGTTGTAGTTTCAGTTGGCAGAAGGGATTTGTCGAGGAGATGAGTGCTGGTTTGTGGAAGAGAAAACTTATAGGAAGAAAAAGAACGAAGAAATGACCTCGCCAGCATTTTATTATTAGATAATTTTAATGAAATTAAAAAATCACATTTGATTAATGATTAAAAAGAAGGACTAAAGGTTAATGGAAACTTGTTAAGTTTTATGAAATTAATATTATTTATAAATATAATGGCGCTATATTATCTTAATGCTTCCAGCAGATTTATAAATAAATATACAATAATTTTCTCTGATTATTGAAAATCTCAGCTATTCAAAATTGATGCTAACTATTTCTGTCCATTTTTACTGAATTTCCAGCCTTCTAATAAAATTTCAAACATAATTATTAGCATTATTCTCAATTTCCTTAGCTTCAAAGTACTTCCCACTATTCTAGCAAGAAAACTACATACATTTTAAATAATCAAGTCTTATATTTGCTACGAATTTAACACAATTAATTCTATTTCCAATATAAATATTTATGTATTTTATATTTAAAGCTATTTTGGCTTTTCATATATGAATCATAATATACCATAAGAGCAGAACCTTTCAAATATAAGTATTAATTCAATTCTTTGTCTTATCATCTTTTAATTTAAAGCCTTTAAAATTTCTAAACATTCAGCAATCTATTTGTATTATCAAAAATTAAATGCATAAATTGCAAGTCTATTCAATTAATAATGATACCAAATAGAGTTCTTTCTTAGATACTGAGTAAAGCTACAGATTGAGAGTCTGTAGAAATCGGCTAAGAGAAACACCTTCTGATGCAAAAGCAAGTTTAAAAGATTCTGGGAGGAAAAAATTCAGTTCATGACGCATAATGATCTCAAAAAAAATACAGCTATTGATCCTCTTTAAAAAACTAATAATCTCTTCTTTTCCATCAATTTAAAGAAATGTTTCTGCTTGGTTTTGGAAAGGTTAGCTATTTTCATTATTTCTAATGGTTAAGCATAAGAGAAACTGAAATCCTTGCAGTTGAGCTAAGAGAAATTGTCTTATTTCTGCCATATTTTGATGAAAGAATTTATAAAAATCTCATTGGTAGGATTCAATAAGGAAAGATTTGCGGAGCATCTACAATATCCTAATTTATTTTTATCACTTTTTTAAAACTTATTAAACTATATTAAAATGATATAAACATGAAAATTATTTAATTTTCTCATTTCAAATCTCAATCTCTACTTGTTCCCTATTGATTACCTATATTTTTGCATCCTTCACACTTGCATAAAGCCGAACAAGGTTTTCCAGCTTCATAACACTCACAATACTTTTTCGCACAGTTTGACCTCTTGCAATGACAAGATTTTTGAATAGTACTAAAATCCTCCCTAAATGCTCCAGGATTTCTTTCAATTATTTGCTTTATTGCTTCTTCTCTATGAGCCTCAAAACCCGGCAAATTGTGGCAGTTATGGCAATTGCAGCCTATGCAATATCTATTATTGGCAAAGCACTCACAATAAAGCTTTAAACAATGTGTTCTTTGGCAGCCGCAAGGGATAGGTGGAGTTTCTTGCTGTTCAGGTTTAATTTCTTCATCATTTTCAATATCCATCGCTTCTATCGCTCGTATGCTGAAATCTCCTATTGAAGGCAAAGAAGTTAAGCAAAATTTCGAAAAAGGCGAAACTGGTGACATATCACCAGCTGAGTAATCTTGATTGTCCATCCTCAAAAAATGTTATAGCAGATATATAGCTAATGGATAGTTATTTTGCAATTTGGAGAAAAAATCCAATAAAGATTGATAAAAGACTAATGTTTGTGATTAAATATATAGAGGAAAATTTTTGACAATAAAGTTTTTATTTGCATGAAACATTTTTTTAATATTTTTAATTATTTTATGAAGCCATAAAATTGTTACTTATGATGCAGTTTTTACTCGATTTCCATCTTTCCATTCTCCTTCTTTCTTTTCTCCATTAGTAGAGATATAGACTCCTTTTCCGTGCTGTTTTCCATTAAACCAGGAGCCTTCATATTTTTTGCCATCTGGTCAAGTAAAAATTCCGAAGCCTTGCTTTTTGTCATCAATATAGTCTCCAACATAGCATCTACCATCAGGCCAAGTAAAAGTTCCTTTTCCATCCATTTTGTTATTGAGCCAGTCTCCTATATATTTTCTTCCATCACTTCAGCAATAAGTTCCTGATCCATGAATATTGTTATTAATAAAATCTCCATCATAAGTGCTTCCATCAGCCCAAATAAATTTCCCTTTTCCGTGCTTTTTGCCACCGATATATCCTCCTTCATATTTGCTTCCATCAGGCCATTCTTCAACACCTTTGCCATGCTGTTTATCATTTTCTCACAGCCCTACATATTTTCCTCCATCTGTATGCGTATATACCCCATACCCATGGGCTTTATCGTCCATTCATTCCCCTTCATACACATCTCCATCTCCATGAATTAGCCTTCCTTTGCCATTGGCTCTATCGCCTTTCCAATACCCTTCATATTTGCTGCCATCATTTCATATCTGAACGCCTTTTCCATGCCTTTCAAACTTTTCATTTCAATCTCCAATATAAACGGCTCCATTTTCAAGCTGAACTGGTCCTTTAGTGAAAACTGCTACTCCATCGTTTAAAGAGTAATCATATATAAACGGTCCTAATTTTCTACTTGCAGCTATTGTACTTGCGTTGGCGTAAGATGGGATTTCCCCTTCAATTTCATGCAAAGAGGTGCGAGGATGAGGGGAAAAAGATGACATCATCTGAAATGAAGGGGAAGCGATTCTAGCGTCCTTTAAAAGCATACGATCGATATAACCACGAAGAATGGCTTGAAGCTTTATGAGAGAAGGAACATCAATGGGTAATTGATTTATTATGGAAGTTGAGAAATCGTGGGAAAGGCCATGCTCTTGCTTGGATTGAGATGTGTGGACTTCTTTGTAAATTGTCAATTGGTTGTCTTCTGTAGGTTGATCTTTAAAACATGAACATTTTCCACCCATGACTTGTTAAGGATTTTTTTAATATAACGTAAAATACTCAGTTGATAAAAGTTATGAAATTCTTTATTTTTTGTATTTAAAGAGGCTATTATTAGCTGGAGATAAAAGACAATAGAAAGAGAATTAATTAATTAGTCTGAAAGAGCACATAAAAGATCAGACATGCCAAATTTTTAGCTTTATCTTTGATATGAGCTTGCAGATCTGTGCTTCAATTTTAAATCTGCAATTTATATATATTGAACCATGAATACGCGAACTATTATAGCTGACTCTATTTCTTTAAGGATTCTTTAATAACAGCAGTAAAAAGATGCCCATGGAACGAAAAAGCTTAGTCTCAAACTATTGAAATCGTCAGCAATATTATTTTCACTTGTAAGAATAGTCCAATTTCATGATCAATGGCAGATTCAAGGCGAGCTGACTGGTCTTGGCAAAAATTTGACCTATAGCGTCATATAATTGCTGCTGCATGTTAAAAATTTAGCGAAATTTTCGTCATATGGACCAAGGATTATTTAATGAATGGATGCGATATGATTCTCAGACTCGTTATATAGCAAAATTACTAATTAAAGTCATTCTTTTTATTCTTATGGAACTAAGATTAGTATAAAAATTATAAAATAAAAAATGATTGTATATAAATATAGCCACTATGCCGACAACTCCGACACCATCTAAAGAGTTGGCAAACTATTTATTAATTTTATTATCACAAAATTTCAATATATACACGATGAATAATTTTAAAATTGTTAAAGAGACTGGGCCTAACAATAGTTTTAGAATTTATTTAGTCGAAAAAAAATTAATGTTAATTTAAATAAAATCAATTTATAGACTAAAAGGGTGCATAAGGATTATGCGCTTTAAATTTGCAATTATTACTTGAATAAACAGGTCCTAAAACTATTTAATATTGTGATAATTAAATTGATCGGCAATTAATTTATAAGAGGCCATTTTTGTTGGTTGGATAAATAAGGGGAATAATTTATTTGATTTATAATCTTTATCTCCATGTTTAAAAAAATAAAATGCATTCGAATTTTTTAAGGATTCAATTTTAGATGTAGCAGATGAAAAAATAATTGGTATTCTATAGATGGCTCTTTTAAAAATGAATATATTTCAAATTGATTGAAAGTTGAGAAATGTGGGAGTATATAATTAAGTTGGAAAAGCTGTTTTATTTTAATTTGAATATTTTAATTTAAGAATCTGAAATTCTTGGACGGGTTGAATGAGAAGTAAAAAGTCCAGGCGCATGAATTTTAACCTTTTTTAATTGACTATCAGCATGCCAAAAGCCATAAAATTCACCTGTAGTGTGCTCAGAATGTTCTTCAAAAAGGTTTCGCCAATCAAACATGACGCACACTACTACAATAAGTAATCTATTATCTTCTATAAAATTTTTAGCTTCTTCTTTAACTAACTCAGGTAATTCACTTGCAGATTTGAAATTTAATTCGAGATCTCCACTTTTTAGTATGGGGAGGAGGAATCTAGCAAATCGCTCCAGATTTTGACAATAGTGGTTAGGGATATCTCAAATATCCTCAGGGATAGAAGAAGATCGATTCATAGACATTTTTAGTCTTAGAGCATTTAGAGAATCCACAATTGGATTATCTCCTCTAAGAATAGTTATAAGTTCTTGGCCAACGTCCATTTCAATGAGGATTGTCTGCTCATTTGAATCAACTTTTTCTTCATCACTTGAATTTCCAAATTCAAGTCTGCTTGAAAATCCATGAATGATTACTGAGGTTTCATGAACATTAATATCCTCTTCTGGATTGCACCCAACAAAAGAGCTAAAGAATTTGCCAAATCGATAATCATTCTTTCAGTCTAATCGCAATTTAGTCCATATTTTAGCTAAATGCTCCTTTATAGCTATTGCGCCTTCTACTGAAGAGCAGCCTATGACAGCGTAGATATTGTAAGGAGAAACATCATGTCCAATTTCAGCAGATGCCCTTTCTTTTGCTTGAGCTATAGAATTTACTCCAGATATGATTTCCATATAGCTTTTGATGCCAGGCTGGTCTGGGAGTTCTCCTATGTTGAGGTTAATTTTGGCTTCCATTTATTATATTAAACCAGAAAACCATTAACTTCTTTATTAAAAAAAAAAGTAATTTATCTCTAATTATAGCGCGAATGTGAGCTTTAGCTCCAATCCCAAAAAGAAGCGCTAGCAGTTACTTTCAATTCTATCTAAATTCTTACATTTATAAAAGCTAGAATATAAAAAAAAGTTTTCACAGCTAAACTCTAAAAAAAAATTATTTTAATATCTTAAATCTCATTGGTCCAATTCCTATATATAACAAACTTCAATAAGAAAATGCTGATATATTTAGAAGCTTTGAAATATGGAAAATGGAAAATGGAAAATGAATTTTTGAATATGCATAATAGATATCAAAAAATCAAAAGGATCCTTAAATTTAGTCTATACATAAAAATTAACGTTTTATCAGTTTATTACTTACAGATTTACAAAATGAAGTAAATTAAGTGCTAGCTGACGATGAAAAGCTTGGAGTGCTTGGAGGGAGCTTTTTATATGTTAAGGTATTGTGAACTTTTTCTTGCTTGATAGCAGTTGAATAGTCTAGAAGCACTTCACCATCTGTTGGCTTTAATAGCCGTCTTATAATATGAGAGCTCCCATCAAGAATCAAAATATACGAAGCTGTAAGGATGATAGAAAAATACAAGACAGGGCTTGTAAGCACTTCAAGAACTGTGTCTCGGGCTTGAAGTGGTGTTAAATTGTCATAAATGAGCATGAAAAGAACATATAAAAATATACTAGTCCCAAGCATAGCTGCAGAGTGGAATTTATTCCATAATCTTGTAGTCAACAACAATTTTAAATTTACCACAAATACTACACAGGAAAAAGATATCACAGAAAATGACCAAATGTCATAATTATCCCCTTTATAATTCATTATACCTTCTTGAACAGCTAAAAGTGGTATGAAAAATATAATTGAGGAGTGGAAAAATCCTAAAAACATCCATCATAAGAAATGCTTATTTGTAAACACTCGGTTGAATCTCCCATCACAGTATATAAGTGGTAAATATTTCCTAATAGCTAATAAATCCCCTCCAGATGCTTGTGATTCAGCTCTTTGTGGGATAATTATATCTTTTTCAAACAATGCTTTTACCATTAAAGGTAAAGCCGTAAATATTGTGTTATACAACGATATGTACCAATCGTCATAAACAGTTTGTCCGCTGTATGCACAATAAAATGCAAAGAAAAACTGAGGTATTGTAAATACTAAATTTTTATAGAAAAAATACATGATCATTTCACTTTCTCTTATATAATTGAATCTTCCGTGCACAAGTAATAGCTCCCATAGGTATTTAAATTCCCCAATTGCATAATCGCTAGCTTGGACTGCTTGCATTCCTTCTTCTCCATATATTCCAATACCAACATGTCCTTCTAATATCATAGAAACATCATTGGCTCCATCCCCTATTGCTAAAGTGGTGACCCCAGTTTCATGCTTCATTAATTTTACGATTTCTTGCTTTTGACCTGGGGTAACACGGCAGCAAATTACTGTTTTACATTTTTCTGCAATTTTCAAAAATAATTTTTTTATGTTCTTTGCAAATTCTGCACGCTCAGAGCTTTCAGTAATTTCTGGGTATTTTCTTACTGAATGCGGATCATTTGGATTATAGAGAACGTATTCTAAGGCGTGACCTTCTATAATTAATGCTTTGCTATTTTGATCAGCTGAATTAAAAATTTCAAGGATATTTTTCAAAATTTCGTGGCAAGCTTCTAATTTGAATCCAGGACATCTTTCAACAAGCATATTATCATCGATTAGCTCACAAGTCCTGCCAATATTTTCTGCAGTTTCGAGTTTGTCGCCTGTAAGCATCCAAATTTTGATGCCAGCCTCTAATAAGGCATTAATTGTTTGCGGAACTTCTTCTTGCAAAGCGTCTTCTACTGCAGTGCAGCCTAGTAGAAATAGATTAGTTTCAATTTCTTCAGCTATATCAGAAATTTTTTGATTACGATTTTCAATTGCGGTACAGGCTTCATCATACTTTTCCTTTCAAATTAAAAAGTCTTGCTCTTTGATAATTTTGAAAGCAAATAATAAAGTTCTATACCCTCTTTTTGCAAAAGTTTCTAAATCCTGATTGATTTTAGCTATATACTCTTGTGAATTATTTGGATCGAGTCTGTTTTTGATAATATTGTCTGCACCTTTTGTGAATAAAAATATCAAGTTTGTCTTTAAGTCCCTAACAATGACTGAGTTTCTTTTTCTATTAGAATCAAATTCTAAAATGCAGTATTTTTCGTAATATTCCCTGATTTCTTGCTGGTCTAATCCAAACGGTAAAATATCAAGCTGGATTGAGTCATCCTTTATTTTTCCGCATCTGAATCCTACATGTCGAGCAGCATCAATTAATGCAATTTCATCAGGACTTTGACCAATATAATTAATATCTCCACCTTCATTTGTCTCAATCAAGCATTCATGACATAGTGCTAAACATCTTAAAAAATGGTCTAAGACTTCTCTTTGGGTTTGAAAAGTTATCATTTTTTCATTAAATTTAATCGGAAGTGGAAATTGTAGCTTCTCGTTGCCTTTATGCGAAAACGAGTCATTTACAATATCTTTTGTATTAAATGAAAATCTAATATCTCTTGTAGAATATGTAGAAGTCACTGAAAATTCTTTGTCAGCCAATGACCTAAACTCACCATACATTTTGTTACCAACAGAGCAGAATTTAAATTCCATTCGGTTTTGGGTCAAAGTTCCCGTTTTATCGGAAAAAATGTGCTGAATCATTCCTAATTCTTCATTTAAGCTATAAGAAGAGACCTTGCAGGTCCTATCTCGTAAAGAGCTGTACATTTCGATGTCTCTTTCCATAAAAAAGCCTTGAGCGACCTTAAGAAATTCTAATGAAACAACCAATGATATAGGAATCATGGTGTTTAATAGTAAAAAATAGGTAAAGTATGAAAAGGTTCCTTCTAGAAGGGCTGGATAGTCTCGGCCATGGAGATATCGATGTTCGCTCATTTTTTCGTCTACCCATATGCCGCTGCAAATTGCACAAGTTATGCAAAAGAAAAATTGTAAGAATAATATATAGCAAATGTATAAGTTTACCTTTTTATCAATTCTGCTCTGCTTGAAAGCTCTTGACATTAAATTTTGTCTTAATTTGGTTTCTCTACCTGTATATACTACAACTCCTATCGCCCAGCTTGTATTTCTTAAAAATGCCCCACCTAATAGCAAATGATTTTTATCAACTGGCCGCTTTTTCTTCCCATAGCTAATGGTTCCATTAAAATGATAAATTCTAGGATTTGGTGGATCGCATTCAATTACATTGAAAAACCGTATAAAATCTTTATCATTTATTAAGTTTTTCGTTTTTGGAAATGCTTGTCTTGGCTTCAATGCTTTTTCTCCATCAAGAGTTGAAGTTTCTATGAAAGCAACACAGTTTTCATTAGAATTTGCCAGCATGATTATATCACAAGGAATAGGCTCATCTTTTTTTACCATAACAATTTGTCCAACTTGGATCTGTGCACACCTCATTTGGACAAAACTCCCATCTATATAAATGTTGACAGGGATCGAGTTTGTTTCTTTGTCGGACTTATATCTAAAATAATCCTCAAGTCCTTCTCTTAGCATTGCTACACAAAGGACAAAGCCTAAAGGGGCGATTGCACTTATAGGACTAAGAGGGGAAATTATAGGAATTGACTGTAAGATTGCTGCGACTAAAAAGTAGATGTTTGCAACTTTTTTGAACTGTTCAAAAAGGCATTTTGGAACAAAGGTTATGACATTGTATTTTGTGGTGGATACGTAATTGGTAGGAAACCTTTTGATCTTATTGACTTCATTTCCATTTGAGTAAATGATTCTTTTAGTCTCAATATCTTCTGACATTTATGTGTGACTAGAAATCATGAAAATTTCAATAATTTTTTCGTAAATATGTGGGAGAAACAATTCTAGAACAGCACATATAAAAAGAAGACATTTGGGCAATTCTCAAAATTGAAATAAAAATAAATCTTTTATAAACTAAATTTAGAACTTTATTACTTATTGGCTTCATTAAAATTGCATATTTTTAAAACTAATTTATTGTTATTTCAAGAGTTTAAAAATAATTTTGTTTTTATTTCTTACTAAAATTTGTTTAACTGCTAATTATAATAATATAAAGCATAGCGTCTAAAATAAAATTTTATCCCATTTCTCCTCTTTCATCCTAATAAATCCCATCATAATTCTACTACTAACTTTTCTCTTCCATCTTTGAGTTTCAGAATAGATCGTCAAACAATTTATTTATTAAAAATTTGCCCTAAAAATGCATCTTTCCATACTTAATTTATGTTACTGTCATCTAATTATCAAGATTCAAAAGAAACATAAAATATTTTTCGTTAAAAAATCAAAACTTTTCCCAGTCCAAAAACGACTCCGGTGGGATTTGAACCCACAACCCCCAGATTAGAAGTCTGGTGCGCTATCCGTTGCGCCACGGAGCCTCAAAGAATAACTTTATTATCAGCTATTTATCTCAATCATAAAAATAATTTATAATTAAATTTAGTTCCAAGTAAATAATTAATTAGAGTTCTAAGCACTTTAGATTTAGCATAGATCCCAAGAGATCTGATGGGTCATATTCAGCAGTCTGATGTTGATCGATGATATACTGCGTTGTGTTATGAGGAGCCTTAGGCGGAAAGGTTGAATACTGATTTTGTGCTACCGACTGAGAGTTAGGCTTGGATTTTTTGTTGGAGTAAAATTGATTTGATTTTATGGATTTTCGGCTGATGCGAAGGTTGTTGAGTTTTCTGCCTCGAGCAGGAGAATGCATAGTGTCGGGTTGTTTCATGTGATTTCAGATTTCGCTGTTCTATATCTTGTTTAAAGTTTATGGTTAAGAAATGGCTCTACCTAAAGAAATGTTTGTGGTCTTACCTATAAAAATTACATAAAATCGATATTTTGGGTAACTAAATTTCAGGCATATTTTAATCAGATTTTCAGGCCCGAAGACCAAAGTTAAATACAAGGATTTAAAATTAAAAGAAAAATTTAATAAGATTTTGCAAGAAGTAGTTGAAAATATTATTTCAATTTTCATAGCAAAATATTTTATTTATAATCACTAAAACGTGCTGAGGAAAAATTTGATAAAAAATAGATAATTCGCTTATCATGGGGTGCAGAAATTCGAAAATCATACCTAAGCTTGAGATGGATCAAAAAGTCCATGATGTCGTTGAAAAGTTTTGCTTAACTCAATCAGAAATTCGGAAACTTTGGCATATTTACCATGTCATTGATACTGAGTAAAAATCATTTAGTGACTCAGGAACAGTAAGTGTAGTTGAAATATTTCGATTAATAAAAGAGCGGCCTAACTCAGTCATAGCTCCTTATCTAATTGAATACATTTCTGATTTAGAAAAAGAGCAAGGCGATCGTCTTTCCTTTGTGGAATTTGTAAGAAGTATCGCAAAATATTGCTTACTAACTCCTCCGCAGATTTTAAAATGTAACATCTCCCTCAGTTGTTTTTCAATGCATTGACGAAAATCGTAATGGGACTATCAACAAAGAAGAAATCATGCTTTTTCTACGAGCAGAAAGAGATGGCAAAATGATTTTTCCAAACAACTACATGAAAGCAGTTGAGCTTTTCGAAACCCAAAGATCAGATTCTATAAGCTGACGTAATTTCTAACTTAGTTGAATTTGTTAGACTTGTTAGAGAAGTCCCTTACTTAGGCTATCCTGCCTTTCGATTACAAACACAGTTGAGAATTTACACATTAGGAACAATCACATGATCCAATATTGCTAGAAGACTCATCAAGCGTAAAAAAGATGAAATCAAAAAAGCCGAAGAAGATGCTATACAAAACCAAATGATGCAAGAAAAAATTTGGGATATGCAAATTAAAGCCTGGGACTATAATGATAAACTTGCTGAATTCGAAAAAACTTTCAACAGAAAAATGATCAGGAGAAGAACCAAAAGATTGAGAACTTCACATGTATAAATTATTTTAAAATTATCCGCCGAAATAGCGTATTAGCCTTTCAATTGTGTCAGGAGCTTTAAACAGCCGAAATCCTATACCACTTCTTAATCTAGGGAAAACATCTTCAAAAAAGTAATAAATATGACCTATAGCAATTCCTATAATGCTTGCAGCGTCAAAGTTAAGCAAAAGTAAAACCCAGGGCATATAAGTTGTAGAAATTGCTATAGGGATCCACATAAGATGAAATCTTCCATATCTATTTCGCTTACTATAAAGATAAGTAATCGCCATAAATAATCCATCCGATAAGTACCTAAGATGAAAAATAGGTGCGCAAAGAAGCAAAAACATATAAGTCACTATTACAAAATATAGATAATCCACTCTTGTCATATTTTGTTCAAGACTTCTAGAGTTTTGATATAAAAGCATCACACGGATAAAGGTGTAAACGCTGAAATTTCCATAATAAAATAAACTTGTAAGGACTCTTCAGACCTGGAATTTATTTTTAATTAAAGCCATATCAAATAGCATTGTCTTTGGGTTCACGAAATTCATTGAAGTAATTGCTGAAAGTAAAATAGTGGAGGCAATCATGACTTTTGTTACTGGGGGAATGTTTCTTAAAAGCTCTTCCATTTATGAATTATAATCCCATAGCTTATTTTTAATTACTTCATAAAATCCTAAATTTCTTTATGCCATATTAAATTCCTGCCTCTCAAATTTATAAATAAATGATGATAAGACGCTTCTTTTCCATTGAGAAGTGGAGCGCTATGAGTATGCTTCAGCTTCGTGATGAATTAACTAGAAGAAGCTTACCTCGTACTGGCACTAGGAATGATATCATAAAAAAGCTTGAATTAGATGACAGCAAAAAAGCTAAAGAAATAGAAACAATGCGACAAGAAATTCAATATGCTCATGACCTTAAAGAAGAGGAAAGTAACCATTTCTTAGCTGGGCTATCTAAAGAGTTTTTAACAGCAGAAATACTTAAGAGAAGGCCTAAACAAGAAATCCAAGCCAAATACACAAAAAAGCAATTGCTAGATATTTTGTCAGATGCTCTGGAAGATGAGCATGTAGATACAAGCAACTTAGCAAATTTAGTGGTTTTGCACCAAAAAGTTACAGAAAACTCTCAAAAGGTGACAGTTAACGAAATTTGCCAAGCTCTTGAAAAAATTTCCACGATTTTTCAAATCCCTCAATCTGATATAAATTTTTTAAGATTTTCTGAAAAACAATCATTAGAAGGAATTTGAAAAATCCTTTTTACAAATTTAAGGTCAATGAATGGGGAGCAGCTGTATATTTTAACAAAATCTCTATATATTTTGCTAGGGTATTTCGATAAAAGTTTTAAACAAAATTCTGAAAAAATTGACACAGAAAGTTTGGCTAATTTGATTAAACAGATTAAGCTTAAATCAAAAGACTTAAAAGCTTATGAGCTAGGAAATGCCATAGATATTTTGTCAAAGTTAAGCAAAGATCCTGAGATTGAGAATATTTTGAATGAACTAAGAATGATTGTCCCAGGAAAAATACAAAATGTAGAAAAATATTCTCATAGCGAACTTTTAGCAATTTTAGACTCTTTCCAAAAAAATTGCTATACTGAGCATAAAGAAATTGTGGATAAAATAATTGCTGCACTGTTTAATAATGATGTAAAAGTAACTTTCGAGAGAAGTCTGCAAACTTTAAGTTCAATACATAGAATTGGAGCTCCTATTCCATTAAGTTTACTACTAGAACTCGATACAATTCCTAAAAATTATTTATATAATATTGATGCAGCTCAATATTTTAATTTTGGGAAAATTCTTGCTCAGCAAGACAAGCTTTCTGAAAACTTTGGAAAATCTCTTATAGAAAGCTTTTCCTTAGCAAAAAATTTAACAGATCCATATGGAATTTCTTTATATGCAGATTTTGTGTATTTCTTGCACCAAAAAACAATTTTTTCTCAGCTAGTATCAAGGATTAATTTATTTAAAATGTGTTTAGAAAATAAGGAAAATATAGATTTATTTTCGGCATTAAAACTTACAGTTTCATATTTACCTCATCTCGTAGACGATACTTTATTATATAAACTTTTAGAAGAAATGTCAAAGTATAATAAAAATGATCCCATTTGAAATGATAATCAAATTTATTTATCACAAATTTTAGACACTATTGTAAAACTATCCAAAGAGAAGCCAATTTTTAACTATCAAATTCAATCTATTGTCCAAGTCCAATCTAGAATAAAAATTCAACTTGCAAAATATATAGTTGATATTTTAGAATTAGTTTCTCCATATTGTGGTGCTTTATATCGATATTATTCATCAAATCTATGCAAAGAAATTCCTTCAGCTGAAATACTTTTGCATCCTCAAACAACCGAATCAATCCAATCCTATGCTAGAATTTTGTGAAAATATCGAAACAAGCTTACAAACATACAAAAAATCGAGGTTGTAGAAAAAGGACTCATAGTTTTGCAGGAAAATCTTAAAGCCCATGAAGCCGCCTATTATTTTTCTTGTGTTTTCCCTGAATTAACCCCTGATAACACAGATTTATATATCTCCATACAAAATATTAAAATAATTTTAGGCAAGTTTATAAAAGAGCAAGGGCCTTTTACATTAGGGATTGCTTATAATCTAAGTCACACCCCATCATTTGATGCATTGACCGAGATGATTTATAATGTAGATGTCCAAAATTTATGGGGAGAAATCCTTATAAAGACTCTAATAATGCTAAATAAAGCTGAAAGGCATGACCTATTTTCTCTTGGTACACCAAATTTGAATTATATTGACGAATCAGAGCCCAAATTCCCAATTCCTCTCATGAAAGAATTTTTAAGTGTTTTGTGCAGATCTTCATCTCTTCCAGTAGATTTAATAGCAATTTCTAAATGCTTTGCTTATTACATGGATGATTTATCTGATAAAGAACTCCTCTTGCTTGGCTCTCTGTTAAGGTCTAAATGGAGCCAACTTGATAGAGCTTTAAAGAAAAAGTTAGAATCAATTGAACTTAAAGTAGGATCTGAGCTAACTCGCGTAATTGATTTCTCCGAAAGCAATGAAGTCAGAAAAGTGCTTGCAACAAAATATGAAAATATTTATCCATCAATTAAAAATGTCCACATTCTTGAAGGTCTAGCCCAGCATAGGCTTTATATCCCTTCAGTCTATAACAAATATATAAGCCTTTTACCAAGGGTAAAAGAAGAAAGGGATCTATTATCTATAATTTCACACATTTTAAGCTCTTTATCAGTTATTGGGTTTTCTACAAATATTGTTAACTCTGTTAACTCTATAATAGATCGATATCGTTTGTGGCAATATATCCCTTTTGATTCCTTAGTCAACTATTTGTTTGTGTACTCAAGAAACCCAGAAATTTTTTCTGCAGTTCCAAGCGCTATAAAGGAAAGATTTATTGATAGATTTAATACTAGAAATCGCACAGATGAGCTTTTTTTGAACCCAAAATCACAGCTTATGTGCTATAGGCCATTTTTATATAGCACAGTACTAGAACCAAGATTTATTATCTCAAATGATGCTTCAAAATCATCAAAAGAGCTTAATTTTTCATCACTCCCTAGAATGCCTTTTCATGAAGTATTATTTAATTGCAAAATCCATGCTATTTTAAACGCTTTAAAACTTGAACACACAGAAACTTGTCTACAAGCTGTTGATACTTATTATTTGGAAAGAAAAAATTCTGAAGATATTCATGATTTTAAGCTGAAATTTGTTCAGATTTTGGGTCAAATATGAAAGATTAGGAATTTTACGATGGAGGAAAATGAGAAAGATACAGTTACTAAATGGGAATTGGATTTATTATTTAATTCTTCAAAAATTGGAATTATATATAATCAGGAAGGGGATATGATTTATAGTGAAAGTGGAGAAGAGATTGGGACTGTATTCATATCAAAAGTCATCAGGGAGCAGTTAGAGAAGCTGGGAGGAATTAGGGTAATTCAAATTAACTCAAAAACTTGGAAAGAAATGGATGGAGCAAGGAAATATCACTATGTCGAAAATTTAGTGCAAAGGTTTAACATTAGATAGATAATTATTATTTTGTGAACGTTTATAATTTATTATATAAAATTCGCATAATTATGAAAAAAATTTTGATTTGCAGGTAAAATGAAATTTATTTTTAGTTGTTGTTTCTATGAGAAATATCATGAATTTTGTATAATATTTTGGAAGATTATTTTCGCAGTTACAATAACTTTACTCTTAAACTTCTCTTATTATATTTTATTACACTATAAATTATCACCCTCATAGCCTCTTCTTTGTAAATCTATTAGGCCTATTTTTATCCACTTTTAAAAACTCATTTTTAATAGCAACTTAGTGGTCATAATTTTATAAAAACGTAACCATGAATAGAGATTTCGATTCGAAAATTTTGTTGGGAAGCCAAAGCCCAGTACAGATGAATTACTTCGTACCCAACCAAACAGCTAGCATCGCTGACAGTTTAACCGGGAATTTTTTTGAAGAGCTTTATGGGGTCATAAATGAGAGCGAAAACTTTCTTTCCACTTCAGCAAAAGAAATTGCCGAGCTTCAGTCTGATTACAGCATGATCACTTCTATGCAGCAGGAAATCAGTAAGCAGGCAAAATCATTGGTTAACTTTAATTCTGGACTTAAAGAGGAGCTCGCCTTAAAAAGAAGCTTGCTAAAGAAAAATAATTTTACAAAAAAATCAGAAAGAATGTAATTCGTGAAGAGATGAGTAAGGAAGGCACCTTATCGTCTTCAACATAAATAGTTTTATTATAATTTTTGAAATTAATTTGCTAAATCAAAGGGATCGATTTATAGATTTAAAATAAAGAGTATTTGTTGAATATCAAAATCGCTACATTTGCTAATCCTAATTTAATCATCCCTCTTCTGTATTGAAAAATGATCTTTGGCCATTTTAACAGAATTCAATAACCGTGCAAGTTTCGATTATCAGAAACACTGATTTTATTTGACTGTGCATAATAAAATTGTTTTGATTAGTGTTTCAAGCTGATAAAAATTATATCATATATCTTGAAGATAAAAATTTAATCAAATACTCATTAATTTAGAAGGCAATTGAGCTGTTTGAAAAATTAATAAACAGAACGCTTTTATTGAGTTAAACTATCTAGCTTTTAAAATAACAAAGTTTTAAGTCAGTGCAGCTATTCTGCCAATATGTGACTTATTTAGAAGATTTCAAACAAAATGGAGAATTAATTCCCATTAGGCAAATAGAAAATTCTAGAAAAGATGTAAATAGATCCAAATTTATACTAAAAAGGTTTAGTGTAGGGTTTGGAAAATTGAAATTAAATTATAAATATTTTAATTTTATTAAAAATGAAAATATGGACAGAAATAATAAATTGCTTAGCTGATAGGCTTAAACTTTATAAATATTTTCAATTGATAAATATTTATATATCATAATTTTATCTAAAGTCTTATTGAAATTTTTTTATTACTAGAGTTTTGGTAAAAAACTACAAGCAGCTTCAGTTTGTCCTCTCTATATAAGAAACTTAATAATTAAGCTTATTAATTCATCCAAAATTAGCAAGCTATAGATAAAACAGTCATTAAAATTATTTCTGATATCATTATTTTATGATGTTAATAAAATGACATTCAAGAATTATATTTTTAAATATCATATTAATACAATTGAAGTAAGTCTATAGTGAATTAGAATTTTTATAAGGATTTTTTAAAAATTCACAATTCGAAGAATTGATAAAAGTAGCATCAGTTTATTTGATTAATAAATATCTTTTATAATTTATACTTCCAAGATTTGCTAGCTTACATATAAGAAGCATGAATATGAATTTTACTACTTTACAGAAAAATTATTGGAAAAAGAAATAAGAAGAGTTAAAAAATTTAATATTTATAAGCCGAAAATGAACCAACTAACCCTCCTTTAACGGTGAGCAAAATTTTCTACTTGCTCTTAAGACGCTTTCCAATAGTTTGCTTGGACTTAAAAAGCATTATACAAAGCGCAAGCATTACAAAGCCAGCTTCATTTAAAGTTCTTATTATATAAAACTAATAATTAAAATATAAATTTTGTTAGGACTTGAATCTCAGTAAATTATAAGGATAAGGATTGAAAACTCTTATTTAAATTAATATAATCAGTTTGCAAATTCCAAAATACTTCTTTATAGTCAGTTTAATTTGTCTTAAAAATGTCTCAAGAAGATAGCTCTAGTGTCAAAACATTTCAAATAGACAAAGATGGTCCTCTTTTCTATGAAACAGATACAGAAAAAAACGTTTTAATAGAAAGTTTTTTAGAGCTTCCTGAAGACTGTTGTCAAGAAGAAAAAAAGTTAAATGATAATCCTATCCCTCATGTCCGAATATGCAAAAAGAATCGTACAATGATATCTAAAGCTAAGCGACTAAGGCATCAATCTACTGGTGTTGCTGAAGTTCTTTTTTCAGATTCTGAAGACCCAGAATACATCCCAGATAATGGTGACGATATAAAAGAAGAAATCTTCAGAGAAAGCATCGCAGAATTTTCTCTTAATAAAGTAAAACTTGAGCCAGCCTCTTGCTTTATGCTGTATATAGTATCTGGTAAATCTATTCGTGATATAATTCCAGACCATGAAATCTCGCAGACTCATAAAATTTTCTCAAATTTATTGTCAAAAATTTCTGATTGCCACGAAGCACATTTTGGTTTAGGAAAATTGTACACTTACCTAGGAAGAATGGATAAAGCTATTTTTCATTTAAAAGAAGCAGCAAAACTCAATCATAGTGACGATATATATAAAATTTGGTACTCATTGGTTCAATCTAAATCATTTTGCACTACCAAAGGAGAAGCATTAACATGTAAATCCCTCTTAGACTCTTGCATAGAAAAAATTGAAACTTTATGAGGACTACTTAATTTATCATTCACAAATTTATTAGATCCAGCCAAAGAAATCGAATTACCTCAATTTTATGCTACAAAAATCAAAGATATCGATCTATACTATGGCTATTTAGCATGGAGTGAAATTTTTATGAGAGAAAATCAAATTTCAAAGGCAAAAGAAGTCCTAAAAGCTTTGATACAGATTTACCCGTTTCGGCCAGAAGCATATGTAAGACTATGGGAACATTACTATAAAAGTCACCAATATGATGGTGCAGAAGAAATTGCAGCTATTGCATTTTCTTATGTTTCTGCTTCAGAAAATTTGTATTATAACATAATTCTGTGTATTAGATATGCAAAAACACTTTTCCGGCAAAATAAATTCAGAGAATGCTTCCAAGTGCTTCAGCAGCATTATCTTGATTATCCTAGCTATACAGTTCTATTATACCAATATGGGAAACTCATAGTTAAGGCTCAAGATTATACTTGTATAGGTTCAGCTATAGGAGCACTAGAAGAATCCATTAAATTATGTGATGAATTCAGATATGGATCAATTTATTTTTGGCTTGCGAAAGCCTATAGAACTGTAAGACAAAGTGTTGAAGAATTTTACGCTATGAAAAATTCATTAAAATATTTGGAAACCTCTGAAATGAAAAAAGTGACAGAAATGAAAGATCATATCCGAAGCATAAATGAAAGCATGATGGCTTATGAAACCATTGAAAAATCCTTGAATACACAAATGACTGATGAAGAAATAAATAATTGCAAATCTCTATGCGAAGATGTTAAAAGCTTCCAAAAACAATATGGAGAGCTTTTAATGGCAAAAATATTATGATGTGAAGGAAATCAAAAAGAGTCAATTAAATTACTACAAAATTCGGTAAAGTGGTCTAATGGAAGGATGATTGGATACTTTCAGTTAATGAAATATTTGAAAATTATAGGCGATTATCAATTTATGAAAATGGTTGGAAAAGAAATGGTGTTGAAATGCAAAAACAATCAAATTCCAACTTTTATATGAATGCAAGCACATATCATTTATGCAAAAATTTTAGTGCTTGTGGATAAGCCAGCTAAAGCGATTACGCTACTAAAATGCCTTGCTCAGGTCCTGCCTCCTATTCCAGACCCTTCATTATTTTATACAAATAACCTCCAAAAAGCTACGACACTTCAACAACTTTTATCTGCTGCTTCCAGAGCTGTTAAATCCGCTTCTATATTTAACTATAATATGTATAAAAACATAAGCCATGTCCCACAAGTTACTTCTGAGCAAAATAAGTTAAAATCTCCTCCAAGAAAGCAAAAAGAATTAACTGACGATATAATTTTTAATTCTCCAATATCACCAAAACAGGACAAATCAAGAACTCATAGAAGGGTAGGCACATTTAGCGAAAGATTTAAAAGTTTTGGACATCATAAAAGATTTGAAAGCTTGATGATTAATACAGAATTAGCCTCAGACCAAACAGAAATGAAATTAAATCCTGATAAAAACGAAATGCCATTGATTTCTCCATCAAAAATTTCGAATTCTTATATTGGGCTTTCTATATGCTCTGATACTACTTTCTTATATAAAATAGGAAAAATAGCAGGAAAATTTAAGCTTTATATGGAAGATGGGCTATGTGCTCTTGATGATTATTTATTATATCTCAGATATGAAAAAAATGAAGAAAAACAAGATACACTGAGAACAAAGGCGATGTATTGAAAAGGAGTGCTACTTTTAGGAATTTCGAAATACAATGAAGCTGTGGAAGTTTTTAAAGAAATCTATGGAGACCTTCAAAGGTTTGGAATGGGAAAAAAGCTTTTGCACGCAAAAGAATTTTGCGATTAAAACATTAATTTCCTTTTGACTTACTTTTATATAAGCTTGATAAATGTTATGCAAATTCGATGAGTTTTGTATATTAAAATCAATTTTAATAAAAATCCTTTATATAAATTCAATAATGAATAAACGACATACTTCAGTAGACCCAAAGATATCTCGACCTTCATCAAATCCAAAAAAATCATTACCTCCAATAGCAAGTAAGGCTCGAGAAGTAAGTCAACAAATTACAAGGATGACTCCACAAGTTAATTCTCCAGAGTTTAATTTTTATGTATTCCCTAATGAAAAATCTCAAACTTTTTATGACCCACAAAATATTCGCAAATTTTTCAATCAGACTCCTCGAGAAACTGGATCAGTATCTCCTAAGTGCAGAACAGCTGGGATTTGCTCAAGATCAGTTAACTACTCACAAGATGATATGATAATTTCTGAGTTCATAGAACCGGCAGTTAAATCCAATGGAAAGCAAACGAAATGAGAAATGATGGAAAGAATTGAATCATATGAAATCCGAAAATCTCAAAAAAAATCAGTCAAATCTATATCTTCATTAACTGAAGAGTTTGAATTATGGCAACAATGTTACGATGAAATCATTCCTATGATGAAAACTCACTCCCAAGAATCAGCAAGTTCCACTTTCAGACTAAATTCTCATATGAAAAATTTATTTTTAAGCATTTTTGAAGAATACAAAGCTCAAAGCAAAATAAATAAAGCAACCAAACTATCATTGCAGAAACAAGTCAAAGAGCTTGAATGTAAAATTCTTGAGCTTCAAGGGGCATCTGAAGAGCTTGTAAAATCGATGAGAATTGAAGAAGAAAAAATCAAAGCAGAAATCGATGAACTTTTTGGATCAGACGATAGTGAGTTTCAGCTTCTTAAACAAAAAGCTAAGAGGCTTTATGAGATCCAAAGTGGAGCTACAACAGAAATTCTATCTGAGCTGTATCAAGAAATGAGTAAAGAAAGAGAAATTCCTACGCTAAAAATTAGTGATATGAATATATTAAATCCTGACGAATTAGAAACTGGATTGATGAGAAAATTTAAAATTTTACAGAGAAGCACAGCTCATAGAGTTTTTAAAGTATTAGAAAACAGGTCTGACAGAATTGATGCTGACTGCCAAACTTATGCACTTTATGTGGACCCAAAAACCATAGAGGATGCGAATGCACAAATTGAAAAACTGCAAGGACAATTTCAAGCAGCATTAAATAATAATGAAAAGCTTAAAGGAGAGTTATCAAATAAACAATCTTTAGCTAATTTCTTAGAACAAGAAAAAGTAAATCTAGCAAATGATTTGATAAAAGTAAAAAGAGAAATAGATGGATGTATGAATGAACTGATGAATGTGAAGAGAGATAATGAAATATTGAAAAATGAATTGGAAAATGCAAAAAAAGAAAATAAAGAAAAATTTATGGAAAATTCCATATTGCAGGATAAACTTGAAAGCCAATATGGAAAAGTCACACAATTAATGAAAAATATTGAAAAATTGGAATTTTCAGTAAGAGAAAAAGAAGAAAAGCTAAAATATTTGGAAGAAAGAAAAGGGAAAAAAGGTGATAATAAAGAGCAAGAAAATCCTCAAGCAATAGGAGAACGCATAAGAGGCTCATCTCCAATAAATTCTTCTAGAAGTTCAAAGCGTAATGAGAGTGAGAATCACTCTAGACAGACTTCTAGAGAGTACGAATTAAACGAAAGTAAGCTTGGAAATTCAGAAATTAAAAAAATAAGACAAGAAAATAAAAATAATGAAGGCATAGTATCGAATTATGAAATTGATCAAGAGCAAAAAAAAACGAAAAAGCGGTCTCCAATTAGAACAAGAAATGAATATAAAGAAAGTTCATCTAATAATTCTGATTCAAACTCCACTTTAGGAGAACACGAAAATTTGAAGAGCAAAGAAAATAAATTCAATTCGACTTCATACAGCAGAGATCAGACAAGTTCAGAGTCTGCAAGACCCTTATCAAAATTAAGTACAGACACAAATAACTCTCAATCAACTATAGTTTCATCTCACAGACCTCTTCATAATCAGCTAACAAAAGTGGAAGAAGCCCAGTATGAAACTTCAAACACCAACTTAAAAGCAGATAAAATAAAAATAAATATTCCAGTACAATCCCCAAAATCTAAAAAACGTCCTAATGAAAATTCTGACGAAACTACCCCTTCCTCTCCAAATAAACCAAAATTTAAAATTAATAAAAACCCTCAAAGTAGTAGCCAAGTGAATGATGAAGATTTTTCTATGAAGTGGGAACATCAATCAATTCCTTCTTCAGAACCTCCACATGAAGACTATTTAAAACCAGTCCCAAGAATAAAAATTGGAGAAAATGGAAATTCAGTGTCTGTCACTGATGTTGCTGTCATGACAGCATCCGATTTAAAAATGAAAGATCTTAAAGAGCTTTCTATTGGAGTGCAATACAATTGGGAAAATCCAGATGCAGATATAGAGAGTGAAAATACTCAGGATGGTGGGAATTTTGTTTATCTTTTACCATATAATCCTAATAATGTATATGGACTAAGAGGAGACGCATATTTCAACACAACAAATAAATCTTTCTATGCGCAGCCTGTGATTCCAGAACTAAAAGACTCAATGGTTTTCCAAAGCTCCTATATTATGGACAATGCAGAAAAATCATTTGAGAGATCACGATTAAGACATAACAAAAAGCTCAGCTTAGATAGAGTTATTGTTAAAAATTCCCAATAATGTGTAATAAATGAATTTCATTTAAATGGAAAAATAAAAAAATTCGAAGGATTAGGAATAAAATTCAAATAATTTAAAAAGGTCGTTAAAATGGAAGAGTACACAGAAGTTTTTGCGTGGGGTGGTGATCATTTTGGACAATTAGGACTTGGAACAAAACAAGCTAGCAAAACATATCCTGTGCCAAGATTTTGCAGCTTTAATGTGCTAATAAAAGATATTTCATGCAGTGAACAGCATTCATGCTTTATAACTCAATCTGGGCATGTTTTTACTATGGGAAGTAATAGTGAAGGAAGATTAGGAATTGGCGACCAATCAGTTAAGCAATGCCCTTCTCCTTGCTTAGTAGAATATTTATCTCATTATAGAGCATCATCTGTATCATGTGGATGGGGTCATACAGTAGTTATAACAGAAGAAGGCTATGCTTTTTCATGAGGTGTTGGGGAATTTGGAGCTTTAGGAAATGGAACTGCAGATACACAATGATCACCTTCAAAAGTAAAAATACCTGATTTTATTAGATGCAAAAAGGTTTCCTGTGGATCTCGTCATACTGCAATTCTGGGCGATGATGGCTATGAAAGTGGCATTTTATTTTTATGTGGTGCTGGAGAAGCAGGACAACTCGGAACAGGGCGTCGAGAAAGAGAAATGCTTCCAATAAGAATTCAATCGAATGAAGAAATTCCGCAAGTATCTTGTGGAGTATTTCATACTGGATTTATAACAAAATCTGGATCAGTCTATATGATGGGAGGAAATTCCTTTGGGCAATTAGGTCTTGGCAATAAAAAAAGTGTTAGTATACCAAAACAGGTTCAAAATCTTGATGGGATTTTTATAGTAAAAATTGCTTGTGGAAACCATACAGCTGCCTTAAGTGACAAAGGTCAAGTCTATGTGTGAGGCACTGGAATCTTTGGGGAATTTTTAGTGCCTCAACGATTTAGTTTCGCAAATCCAATAAGAGATATAGGAGTTGGAGGGTGTTTTGGCATGGCAATTGACAATAATTTTTCAGTTTATGCTTGGGGATCAAATTCAAATGGTGAACTTGGAACTGGAGACTATGAAACCCGTGTTAAGCCTGTTCCTATTATAGGTCTACAAGGCAAGCAAGTAAAATTTATATCTTGTGGATCAAATTCCTGCCTAGCATTAGGAAGTGACATAACAAAAAATCGTTCATCTCAGCCAAAATCTAGAGAAAATACCCCATTAAAGTCTAAAACTCCTCAAAAAAATGCAGAAATAAAAGAATCAAAAAGTGTGCAAAAGCCATCTTATTTAAAGAGAAGACTATCTGCTGAACAATCAAATAAAAAACATCTAAAAAGAAACGGAAGTTTTGGCTCCGGAGATAAACTGGAAAAATTAAAAAACGAAATAAAGAGCCCATGGAGGTATGATGGGAAATCTGCTCCCATCAGTGTAAATAAAAGTTTTTCTTATATTCCGCATAATAATCATGAAGTGGAAACAGAAATTTTTTCAAAAAATAATCAGATTGATGAATTGAATTTAAGACTGGATCAAGTTATGAGGGAGTATAGAGCTAACCGAGCAGAATTGCAAGCTGTAAGTGAAGCTTATGCAGAGCTGAAAGCTAGCAGCCAGCATATGCAAGTAGAAATTGATGAGAAAATGAGACTAAAAGATGATCAAAGCTATCAGCAATCAAGATTGTTAGAAATGTCTGCAATGAATCAAGAATTAGCAAGAGATATGTCAATATTAAAGAAAAACTTAGAAGAAGCAAACCACACAAACTATTTATCATTAACTGAAAACAAATCTTTAAAAGAGGAAAATATGAGATTAAAACGATCACTGGATGAATTTATTCATCAGTCAAAATTAGAAAATCAAAAACTTGATAATTTATTTGTAAAAGAAAAAGAGTCAGTTATTTTAGAAAATAGAGACTTAAAGGCACAGTTAGAAGAAGAAAAAATAAAGCGAAAGCAGATTGAAAGAGACTTTGAAGCTGCCAATTCTCATAGACGTAGACTAGATGATTTATTAAATATCTCACAAAATAAACTTGAAGAAGTACAAAATTTATCTCAAAATAGTTTTGATGCATTCCAAGAAGAAATTCGTCAAGGAAAATTAAAAAACGATCAAAAAGATTCGCTGATTGCTCAACTTCAATATAAGCTGGAAGAAATCCAAAAGTTGTCACAAAGCAATTTCAATGCGCTACAAGAAGAAATTCATAAAGGTAAAATTCAAAACGAACAAAAGGACTCATTAATAGCCCAGCTTCAGTATAATTCAGATAATTTTAGCCAAGAAAATGAAAGATTAAGACAAGAAGTTAATAAATTTAAAATTCAAAACGAGCAAAAGGACTCATTAATAGCCCAGCTTCAGTATAACTCAGATAATTTTAGCCAAGAAAATGAAAGATTAGGACAAGAATTAGAAGAATATAAAAATCTGTTTGAAAAAAAATCTATAGAAAATGAAATTATCCAAAATGAGCTAAAAGAAGCAAGATATCAGCAATCAATACTTCAGGAAAATCTCAAAGAAAAAGAAAACACAACTCTAGCTATATCAGCTGACATAGAATCAATAGGCAAAGATTTATCAGATAAAATTGCAGAGAGTAAATATCTCAAAAGCTCATTTGATGATATGAAATATGAGATTGAAAAACTACATCAGCAGCTTGAAGAAAAAAATACCCTTTTAGATCAAGTAACAAAAATAGGTGAGGATTGAAAAAATCATTATAACCAATCGGAATTTGATAAGAACAAGCTCTCTGAAGAACTTGCTGATTTACAGATGAAAAACCAACAGCTTTTTGATAATTTGCAAAAAGAATTAGCTCAGAGGGCTAAGGAATACAAAGAAAGGGCAATCACTTTGCTAAATACTCCAATGAGGTCAATTCCATTATCTCCTTATGGTAAGCCATCCCCTGCATCTAAAAGCCCCAAAAATCGTTCTCCTTCTATTCATGATATTGAATCTTTGCCTCATTTTAAGGAAGACTATTCGCCAACTTCGCCTTCCAAATCTCCGTCAAGAAAAGAGCTACAAAAAGAGCACCAAGATCGTCTAGCTTCAACTGCTTCAAGACTGATGGAATCTACTGAGGTTGAATCACCTTTAAGGCATTTAAGAGTTTCATCTCCAAGTAGAAGATCGCCAGAAAGACCATCACCGTTTAAATCGAAAGAGAACACCCCTGCTACTTTTAAATCTCTTCAATCTACTCCTTCGAAAACTGATGTAAAATCTAAAATTGCTGCTCTAATGGAATCTCGAGCAAGAATCGAGAAACAAATGCAAAATTTGAACTCAGAAAATATTTAAATTTTTGTATATTTCACTTATAAAAACATTATTATTTAATCTTTTACACATAATTGTAAAAGTAATATAAATATTGTGTTGCAAATCTTCTAAATTACATGAGGCCAATTGTTTGGCTTATTTTTTGATTGCCTAAAGTATTTATCAACACTGACCTTCTGATAAAACAAAACATATGCGTTTTCATCCACGCACTGCTCTGGGACAATAGAATACACATTTGAGTCATCAAATAAATGCCATGCAGTATTATTCCTATGCTTTGCTGTTGCTGTATAATGTCCAGATCCCATATTTCCTTCATGATCAATTTTCGCATACAAGTCATACACTGGTTTCTCTCTCTGTGGCCCCGACACAAACTTGCTTAAATTTAAATCTTTTATTGGGTAATCCACAAAATTTTCTATTTTTTGGATTTCCTTGTTGTTTAGCTTGAATCGTTTTAAATGAATCACAAGGATTGGTGGGACTTTCCATATGTCGAATTTTTTGAATGCTTTTACAGATTTATTGCATTTCGGGCAAAACCAAGCTTTTTCAAGCTCTTCTTTTGTAGTAAATTCTTTTAGACAGTCGTTTAAGGTAAAAGAGCTACCTCGCTGCGGAATAGGCAGGCTTAGTGAGGAAAACTCATCGAATTTTTGTGACTGGAAAGCACATTCTTTACAGGTAACTGTAGAACGAAGCTGTCCTTGGAAAAGATCCACAATAATCGATGAATGGCTGCCTAAATGCAGCTGCCAAGCTTTGGCTGCTTTTGTTTCCTGTGTATTGTCATTTATGTCAATACACCCAAGAGCTGGGCTAATAAAAGCCCGATTTAAATCTTGGTGAAGCCGATCAAGCAAAAATGACATTAATTCGTGAACATCATTTTCTTTCCCAGCTTCAATTGTAGAAGCATTATTCCAAATTTCTTGTACCAAGTATCTTGGCACTATAACATCAAATCCATCTCTCCAATAAGTTTTCACAATTTCTGCCAAAGCTATTGTTACTTGTCCTTTCATAGTCATCGATGCCTTGATGTCTTTTTTGTAAACTTCTGATAGAAAATAATCAGCTAACGGCTGGCAGTTAAGTATGCATTGTAATGCTGCATTAATATAACAGCTATTTCCGACATTTTCTAGCCCAGAAAGCCCATTAACAGATTTGGCATTTTTTGGTGATCACTTATTTAGGAGATTTGGGATAGACTCATAGTTGTCTTCGAGGACTGAAAAAGTCGTGTTCAAGCTTTCATTTCCTGAGTTGTCTATTTTTGCTTTATTGTTTTCTACTTCAATATCTTCGAGTGCGTTCTTGCAGCAACCACTTCCCATTCTATTAATATTTTATTTTAACCCCTATTTTTTCGCCCGTTTTCAGGATGCTGTTTTACGTCCAGCAAAGATGGAAAATTGTTTGCAATAATTTTAAGTTTTGTTGTTAAATGACCAAGAGAGCAGAGAAAACATAAAATTATAATTATAAATTATGAATGGTTGATGCAATAAAATAAAAGGAAATGAAAAATTTGAATTATTTTAATTTAAAGAAAATGAGGAATAACAAATTTCAGGTTGAGTGAAAGAAGCAGATGTGCTTAAGGAGATTTAAATAAAGAGAAATTTATCAGCACACTTTATCAGTCATTCTTATAAGTTTAAAAAGGATGGTTTAATATAAAGGACAAGTGAATTATCAATAGAAACTAAAGCCGGTATAGTTAGTGGATTAATAATTCAAATTGATACATATCAAATTCCTTAAAAATTCGATTATCCACGCTCATAATTTTTTAATTTACATTTTTTAACTTAAAAATGAAATGAATTTTCATAAAGCACTGATATTTTACTTTGCATTATTTGTAAAAGGAATTAGTCTTTTTGATAAGAGATTTAGCATTATTTTAAAAATGTGTTCTTTCAACTTATAACGATTTTGGGTATTAGGGAGAAATATGGCTAACATTTTTATGTACAAATGAAATTTAGACAAATATGCATAAAAGCAAAAGTCCATTAAATACTTCTTAATATATAATAAATTTTATTTAATTTAATAGCTGGGCTCATCTCATTGATAATTGACATAATAAATTTACAGATTAAGTTCCTAGACAGAAGCAAATATAAAATTTATGAAGAAATCTAAATCGAAATCTCAGAAATTATAAAAATTCTAAAGGATTTAGCACATTTAGGAATTAAGGGTCGACTGTTTTATTCATAACTTTAGATATACTAAAAATCAATTTTGCCTAGATATAATATAATTGTAAATAGCAGAAATATTACGAGCGAATTAAAAGAAAAAAGCTTATTAATTAAGTTTTTAAGCTCTCTAGCTAATGCAGAATCTAAGAAAAGGGTGGTTCAATCTTATCGTCAGAATATAGCCTAACTCAAAAATTTATACCTATTTAAGGATTACTGCTTAAGCTCTATCAATTTTATTTTTAATTACTTTTACAATAGTAATATATATTAATCATTCAAAGCTTTTCTTTTATCATAATTTATATTAAAGAAAGCTCAAATTTAATTCAAATAAATATCTAATTTTTAATTTAAGTGAAGATCAAGATTCTCTTCGTTACTAGATATCAAAGAAAATTTATTAATTATTATTTAAACCATGAGATATTTACTAACTTTCTGCAATTATCTTTATCTTATTTACTCCCTTTGAAATGATCAAAATATCTGCCAAATTTATAAGTTTAACCTTTTTATAAAAAGCATATTTAAATTTTCTGTAATTTTAATTCACAAAAACTATAGATTAAAAGTGCTAATTTATTTTGATAATATTCTGTTAATACTCTATTCTTTATGATAGAATAATTTAAAGGTATAATTTTAATCTTGGCAACATTAAATTGGGCATCATGGGATTTAAATCAAAATTACTATTTTTTTCTATATGGTTAAAATTTTATTTTAATATCAAGATGAGCAGATAATGGGCTAATGCCTCTTAATATAATGTCAAAACTAAACAAGCTATCTTTTGTCTCTAATTCATCTGATCATGACTCTCAATCTTCAACTTGTGATCTAATTTTTCCTATCATTAAAATATCAAAAAAGATCAAAAAAGCTCATATTGCGCCATCAACAAGCCAAAAGGCATCAGTTTTTTTAACAGCAGTATTAGAATATCTCACAGCTGAAGTTCTTGATATTGCGGGAGATGTTTCTTTGCAAAGACAAAAAAAGTGTATAAAGCCATCACACATTAAACATGCCATAAGCCATGATGAAGAATTAGGAACATTATTAGGCGATATAAGCTTAAGAGGTGCTGCATATGGAACTGAGCTTGCACATGTAACTTCTTCACAATCTTTTAGTGAGTCTTCAACAAATTCCCATTCCTCTCAATCTTTATCTGACCAAGACTCGATTTAATTAAAATTTTATCTAGCATAAAAGTTCTATAGAGGATAATTTATTGATTCTAATAAGATAAAATATAATTATTTTCCTTTAAGTTCAGTCTAAATTAATCTAGAGAAGGAATATATATTCTGCATTATTTGAATAATTTATTTATATGCTTTTGTATATAATTCGAAGTCGTTAGATAAATCTTTCATTATTTATTTGCATCATTTTGATAATTATAATTGAAAAAATTACCAGATACTTTCGGCTTTATCTCATCTGTAATTAATAGACATATATCTTAATAAAATATTTATTTAGTATATTATTTTAGTTCCATAATATGGAGTCATTTGGAGCAGTGGCTGAGTCCTTCGCACAAAAAGAAGGAGGGCACATTCGCCAAGCGCTTCAGCTAATAGACAAAAGACAATATACCAAAGCCCTTAAGCACGTCGACAAGGCTTTAGAAACTTACCCAGAAAATGGTGATGCTTTATCCCTCAAAGGAAACATTTTGAGCAGTCTAGGCCGCAAAGACGAAGCAATGGATTTCGCCAAACGTGGTTTAATGAAAAATTTGAAAAGCGCTTTATGCTGGTATTCTCTCTCTTTAATACAAAATAATGACAGAAACTATGCAGAGGCTTACAAGTCAATACAAAAAGCCAACAACATCAGCCCACAAAACCCAGCTATCGTCAGAAATTTGAGCCTTTTGCAGCTCCAAACTCGCGACTTCAAATCTTTTCGTGATACAAGACTAGCGATCATGTCAGGAAATCCTTCAGTCGTAATTAACTGGGCAAGCTATGCGGTCGCTGAGCACTTAAGTGGTGATGGTGAAAAAGCATGCAAAGTAATAGACTCGTTCATAAAGTCAATGGGAGCAAATTTAAGTAAAAATGAGCTTTCAGAGAGTTTACTTTATAAAGCCAAAATTTTGGAAGATATGAGAAACTATGTAGGACTGGAAAAATGCTTGAGTGAAAATAAAACAGGGATATTAGACCAAGTACTTTGAAAAGAAATAATGGTCAGATGTTTGCTGGAATTAGGGAAAAAAGAGCAAGCTGAAGTGCTAGTTAGAGAGCTTTTGAATTTAAATCCAGAAAATTCAATTTATCATGAAATGCTGCAGAGGTGCAGGAATCCCGAAGAAATTTTAGGTGTATATACAGAGCTTCAAGGGATTTTCCCAAGAAGTACTATGATGTTTAGGCTAGAGCTTGACTTATTAGATGTAGCAGGCTTTCCTGCAGCTTTTGATAGATATATGACAAAACGAGTTCGCAAAGGTATTCCTTCACTTTTTTCAGATATAAAAGGACTCTTAAAAACCCCATCCAAAGCTGAAATAATAATAAACATTATTAAAGCTCACATTGAAACGCTTACCTCTTCAGAATCTTTTGCAGTGATCGACTATAATGCGTGGACCCACGAAAATGGTCCAAAAGAGCAGCCACAATGCTTAATGTGGATTTTATTGCTATACAGCAAAATACAAGATTTCTTAAAAAACTATGAAGAAGCTTTAAATTTAATTATCCAAGCTATTGAGCATACACCTACAGTTCCTGATTTATACCTCACCAAAGGTAGAATATTAAAGCATATGGGAAGACTCCAAGAAGCCATCAATGAAATCGAAGAAGCAAGAAATTTAGATTTTTCTGACAGATATCTCAACAATAAAAGTGCTAAATATCTATTTAGAAACAACCAGCCTGCACAAGCAGAAGAATTACTTGGTCTATTTTCGAGAGAAAGAGGAGAACTAAATACCCATGATATGCAAAGCACTTGGGTTGAAAACGAAATGGCAGAAGCTTACTTTCGTCTAGGAGAATTTGCAAAAGCTAAAGCAGAATTTGAATGGGTTGATAAGCAATATTCAGATATGTTTGATGACCAATGTGATTTTCATTTTTATGTTATGAGGAAAATGAATTTTAATTCCTATGAAAATTTCTTGAAATTCACGGATATTCTTTATAAACAAAAACCTTTCCTTAGAGCTGGAAAAGGGCTTATTAGATGCCATCTAGCGAACCAAGAAGTTTACTCTGCTAAAGACGCTCAAAAAATGGCAAGACTTTTGCTAAGCCATCATCCAGAGGACGCTGAACTTCATGACTTGGCCCAGCAGCTTCATCTCTAAATTAAATTTAGCTATTTTTAAAATCAGAGATAAATTTCTTTAGTACAAAAGAAAAAATATTAAAAAACATGGGCTGTGGATCAAGTAGCTTAGAGCAAAATCCAGGTACTCTCGATAAGCCAATTTCAAGATCACTTACTACAGGCTCGATGCCTTATAATCAAATGCAAATATCTAATACTGTAAAAAAAAATTTATCAATAGAAAGCCTTAAAGGCCATAACTTCTTTCCAGATCCACAATTTACAAAAGTTACAGCTGAAACTTTAATAGACAACTTAAATCATACTCAAGAGATTCAAACAGAACCAATAGAATATAAAGATTCCCAAACAAATTGTTTAGAAACTGAAGAAAATGAGCAGCAAACTCTGAGCTCATTTAGCGAAATTAACCCTGAAAAATGAAAAGACATAGAAATTCAGACGGAAAATATATACACTGAAGAAGCTTTAGGGGTTGGACTGAAAAAATTATATACAAATTTAAATATTGGGAAAGAAGATTCAAATAACGAAGAGATATTGGGGATGATTGAAAGCATTGTGGAACAGTGGAGAAGAATTGATGGAGAGAGCCAATTCCTACATATGCAGACTGAGCCAAGTTTATATGATCAACCATCAAGGCTTGAAGACTCAAATAATGTCAGCCTCAGTACTTTAGTCAGCGAAGCTACGAAAGCGTCACCAACCCCTAAAACTAAATCAGGGGTTAGAGTTGTAACAAAGCAGCTTGCAATTAAAACAAAAATCTCATATGATGCTGAAGGGAAGAAAAATATTGCATTGACTTCTCCTAAAGATGAAAATCTTGAGAAAAGGATAAATATGAGGAATGCGGCTATAAAATTAATGAAGTCCACTTCACCAACCCCTGAGCATATTTTAAAAACTAGATTTGATGAAGAACCGAGAAAGCAGACATCACCTTTTCCTTTTCTTAAAAAAAGAAAATCAATTGAATCGAAGCCACTCAGCGTATTTGATCCTTTAAGATCTAAGATACAAGAAAGAACAAAAAGACCAAACGAAAAAAATCCACTTAGGATGTCTTTAAATGAAGAAATGCTTGGAGGATTATTCAAAGGAGCATTAACACCCGATATTGATAAGTAGATAATCTTGATTCATCATAAATATGTATTTTAAAAAAATAAAAGTAGATCCAATTGGTATCTTTATTAAATCATATTTATTCTAAATCAGGCACTGAAGGATCATCTTCCCAAGGCTCTTCAGGATCCTCCAGCCTTTTTCTAATTGGCTGCTTTGCTTCTACCTGTGTCTGTTGATTTTCACTTTTCAAAATCCTTGTTTCCCCTCTATTAATTTCTTTTTTTTCTTCTTTCTTTTTCTTCTCTAGTTCTTCTTTCAAAAAAAAGTATGGAATAGCATCATTTTTTGTTTTTGGCATTACCAATTGCAAGCTGCCACTTGTTTGTGATCTAAGCGCTCTGCTTTCTTCTACTTTTATTTCGCATGGAAATCTTAATTGTGTGATTTTTCCTTTAATATCTAATCTTACATAATTTGGATTTAAATCAAGTCCGATTTGAGAAGTTTCGAGATAGCGAGGGACTTTTATATCAAGGACAATATATTGGACGCCTCCATCATGTTTTTCATAAAATTCATAATCATAATTTCCTTGATTACATTGGCGGATTTCTCCGTTTTGATTGTAAACTGGGGGTGGGGGGAGATTTTTGATTCCTATTTAGGAAGTACCATATTGCTTTTCGTCTGATTCCTGCTGTGCTTTGTCTTTTTCTTCTTGAATTCTTTCGTTTTCTTTTGCTTGTTCAACTCTGCTCTCAATTGTATAATGCCTTTTGTAGAGCTCCGGATTCTGGCGCTTTATTTCAATAGCTTCTTTAAGTTGATTTAGCCTTTCATTTAGAATTTGTAAGGCTGCTAGTCTTTCAGTATGTGTTATATCTTTTCCATCTAACTGTTTTAATTGTGGAACAAGTGATATTGTTAGGTCTCTAAACCCTTCCCAATCAGTGCAGGGATTTCCTGTCATATAGAGCTGCTCAATTGTACTGACTCGTCCTAAGTGTCTTAAGCTTTCTTCTAAGTCATCAATTTCAATGAAATTTAGTGTCAAGTCCAGCTTTTTCAAGCTTTCACATCTATCAATTCCTTCAATAACTTTCACATTGTTTACAGCCAAATTCAAATACTCTAATTCTTTTAATTTGTTTAAATTTTCCATCTTCGGAATAATGTTGTTTTGTAGATAAAGAATTTTCAAGTGTCTGCAGCATTTATCCAAAATCTCGATTTTTTCTATATCATATTGGTGTAGAGTAACTTCTTCAAGAGTAGACAGCTCGCCTTCATTGTGCTCAGCCCTCTTTCTTAAAAGTTCTGGAGTTATTCTAACCATTTTAATAAGAACCTATTGATTTTTATTTATTTGATCTCTCAAATACTTGAGCCACTCTTCTGTATATTTTGGTTTTAATCTCGGCGATTTCATAGTGAATTCCAGCCTTTTGCTGAATTCTTCAATCTCTCTTTCAAGCTCAGGATACTCTATGTCTGTATGAGCAGATTTAGGTGACCCAGATGTGCTTGCTGTAGACGCTTTGCTTCTTTTTTTGCCTCTAGACCGTCTTTTCTTTTTCATATCTTTCGATTCACCATTTATGAATGAAACGATATCATCTATACTCATATTGGAAACATCATCATTACAATTGTCTTCTCCACTTAAAATAAGTTTTGAATTCAGTCTTTGAGAATCCTCTTTAAATACTTTGCCTGAGTTTTTCGAAATAGATCTAAGTCTATTGCTCAAAGATCTCAGCTCAAGATTCAAATTAATTACATCATTCACTACTTCAGTTTTGTCAATCATAGTAGCTGCAAACTCTATTAAATCATCAAAATGCTTTAAAACTCTGTCAAAAAATGCAAGTTTTGTGACGTTTTCACAAGTGATAGACGTGGCCTCTCTTTCAAAAATACCAGTTGTGATTTTTCCCAATTCCCGAGCTGAGTTTTCAACTGTGTGAAATGCTTCAGCGAGACATAGAATTCTAAGAATTGAGTTTTGAGAATCAAGAGATTTTAAGTCAGTGAAAATATCAGAGACAAACTGATGGACAGCATCGTAAAAGATGCGATAGATCGAGTTTAAGGATTCTTGATGAACTATTTGCTTCACTTTTTGTGTTAGCTCATTGCGGTAGTTTGTTTCTACGACGAGCTGATATTGCTCAGGAGGGTCTGATGGGCGAAGATTTTCTGAGCGTTGAGCTTTGCGTTTCCTAAAATCTTGAAGGTATTCGTTGTAAATTTTACTGAGAGCTTCTTGAAGTTCTTCACAAAGTTCGGATAAACAATTTGTGCTCATATTTCACAACTACTATTTATATCACATTGGATTCATGTCTAAATTTAATCATGAATTTGAAAAATATTTTGATTATGTGATAATTAGCAGGCCAAAATATTCTATCATAGTTTTCTCAAATCATCAATTGAATATTTTAATTATATTTGATGTTCTTAGTGTGTTGCTTATTTTGAAGTTTTTTTGTTCAAAATTTAGCGATAATTCAAAATAAGAACGAATTCACAATTTAAATTATGGGAAATTGTTTTTGTGACAAATTAAGAACAGAAAAAGAAATCCAATCAATAGTATCTGACAACATTGCAGTAAATTCAGAAAGATTTTCATCTCCAATGCCCTCAACAAGGCGAAATCGTAATAGAAGTCCTGCAATCTCTTTTGATAGATTTGACAAAGAAAATTTTCCATCTCTTCAAGAAGGTAACTTTCAATTAGATAAATTAAGTAATATCTTAAATGAATCAAAGCAGCTTGCCTCACAGTTAAAAAGACTGCGAGGAGAAGATGTTTTGCCTGAGGATTGGCCAAGAGCTTCAGACTGCTCAAAAATTTGTGAAATTGCAGAAGAAGAATTAGCAAAACAAATTGATGCAATTTATCGAGATGTAATATTTATATAGATGAATTCATTAATACAACAAGTAGAAGATCTTAGGCAGCATACCGCAGTAATAACAAAACAATAAATGGATTTGCATTGAAGATGAATACAAGCTTAAAATTATTTTATTTAAAAAGGTTTGATCAATTAAACATTTTAGGTTTTTTGATGAAAATTGGGTTTTGTACGATTTTTGCTAAACTCATTAATTGTTTTCAATTCTTGGAAAAACATACCCTGAAAGAGGGTGTGAACCTTTTCTAGGTATTTGAAGTGTGCTATTATGGTCACTGATTTCATTCTGGTTTCCTTCAGTATCAAGTCTGATGATTATTGTTTGAAAATCTCCAGGTTTTTGATTTTTTCCGCTTTCCTTGAGCTTTTTTGTTTGAGTTTCACCACTTGAGATTTTAGCGCTTGTTCAACGACAGCAGCATATGCGGACTACGAAACTTATAATTATCATTTTAAATATAATTTATTAGAACTAATCTCCATAATATTCTCATGTACATATTCATCTGAACTCAATGATTCGGCATTAATTCAACATCCCGAAAAATTAAATTCATCACTTAGAAGTTAATTTTAACTTTCTATTGAAATATAATTCTTGGAATAACAATTAAGATATAATAAAATTGTCTATGTTTTATTTGCATATAAACTTTTAACTTTTTCAACTTATGATAGTGTAAATGGTAATTTTCATAAGTTAAAATAGCAGAAATTACTTTATTAATTTTCATATTAAAAATCTTGATTTTGAATTTTCTAAGATAGATATATAATTGATAGAAATGTGCAAATATGAAGTAATTCAAATTATTTAACCAAAAATAAATTTTAATTTTCTTATACTATTTTTTGTTTGAGATTAATATATCTTATTAGATATTTGCCTAAGAAAGGAAATCAAAACTTTCATCATTTAAATCTAATAGCTTGCAAGTAAAAATTCATTTTGTTTCGTTAAAAATCGACTAATTATTTTAAGAATTATTATGAAGATTTCTATAATGTTAAGTAAGCATAATTAATATGTCTTTTGAATTTTTGACTGATTCTTCAGACTATGCAGATGATTTTGAAGACGACTCGCAATCTAGTTCTGAGGCCTATTCAGAGGAATCTGTTTTCCCTAACCTATTTTCATCACTAGAGCACCATTTAAACTTGAATAACCCCTTAAATACAGCAAGCTCAGAAATACCCATTGAACGAGCAGTTGGTTTTTTTCTTTCACAACTGCCGAGCTCAAGCCGTGATATCTCTCAAAAGATTCACTGAAGTTATGAACTTAAGCTTGAAAAAATTGTAAAAAAGCCTAGCAAGCTTCCGGATAAATCTGAATTAGAAAAAAAATTTGCATCATTACTGAAATCGTTTATGATGAAAGGTAGGCTCGAAGCAGAATTGATGAATAAAGTATCCAAGAAAATTTTAAAAGCTTCATTAGATGAAGCTCGTAAATGAATTCTTCTATCATTAGATATTATTGAAAAAGAAAAGAGGCAAGCATATTTTATGATTGATCATGCCAAATCGCTAAATAAAACTAAAAGTGAAGACTTACAGGATGAATTTTTGTGGAAAAGGTTTATTTATCAGCTATTCTCTATATGTGCAAGAAAAGTTACAGTTACAGAGCCATCATGGAATGTTAAAGATGAAATTAAAGGGATTATTGAAAATTCTTTGAAGACAAGTATAGTGGTGAAAAATATAGTGTCAATAGAAGATTATGGATATAGCCCTGCATTAGGGTATAGAAGGGGATTCCAAGCCAGTGCTGATAGAAAAGTAGAGGTTTCAGGTAACTTTCAACTAAGTTCTCAAATTGAAGCCATCACAAACCAATTTTTAACATTGACTGAAACAAGAAGAATTACCAGCCAGCCTTCCATTAAAGATGCGGAAATAAAAGATGAAAGCCTTTTATCACGAGTGTGCTTAGAAATGCATAGAGAAGTAACTAGAACGCCTTTAACGCTATTTATATATTATGACCCAAGAGAAGAAAAATCAATAGGAATTTCATCATGATTTTCATCATTTGAGCCACTCACATATGAAGAAGATGTAAACACAAAAGTCAGCTCAATTGAGCTTTCAAGTTTTAAATTCCAAGGTAATAATCTTCTTGTAGCGTACAATAATCAAAGCTCGATATTGGAGCCAGCTTCAATTAAGCAGCTTCTCCAATTACCTCAAGCGTCAAAATTTAGTCAATCAACTCCTTCAGCGTTAAAATCATTTTATGTAATTGAAAAAGAAAATTTTTATGCTTCTTGCAAAAAAAATTCACAAGCTTTTTTGCGACCACTATCACTTTCAGAGATTTCAGAATTAATTCAAGTTTATATAGAAAGTAATCCTCAACCCCAAATGCAAAGGGAATCATTTCCAGATTCCTGCAAATTGTCCTCGAAGTTAAAGTATGGATATATCATAGTAAAAGATTCTATATATTTATCATCAGGAACTTATTCAAAAAATTGACTTGTACAAATAAAAACAAGCCACAATAAACCAAAATGAACAAATACTTCCTTCAATAATGTTTGCAAGTGAGAAGGATGCCTGTCTTCCTTAATCACCGAAAGACAGCTTGATACCCTAAAAAACATAAATTTAAATCGAACATTCAGCAACTTAAAAACACAAAGAAAATCCCAAAGTATCGAACCTAAAAGAAAACAATTAAACCCTATAAAACGATCTGGGACTATTTCTGACTCATTTATAGCAGCAGATCATTGCTCATTTCATAACCATTACAAAAATATCGTGAAAAATTCTATTGGTCCATCATTACCTGATTGCACTGGAGAGCTTTGAAAAGCAAGCCAAGTAGGTCTAAACTGGCAAGAAGAGCTCAGTTCCCACAATCGAATAAGTCAGATTTGTAATGAAACAGCAAAAGAAATGTTTCAAACCTACTTCCAGTCAATTTGCAAGAAATCTTCACTCGCTAATAAGTCTTCAGAAAATTCGGGTATAAAAGATGAAGAAGGTTTCAAGCTAAAACAGTATAAACTGATTGAAGAATTGAAAAATACATTGGAATTAGAAAAACAAGCTACAAATGAACTGAAAATGATTTCTTGTTCAGAAGTACAATTAAGTTCAATAAAGGTAAAAAATATACAGCATTTAGTGTTGCCACTTAAAGAAGCGTATTTGTCGACGCCAATTGAAAAATTATCTAAATTGAAAGGGATCCGTAAACAATTTGAACTTTTGTCAGCCTTTAGGTCGACTTCATATGCAACTGAAGCGAATTCCACAATGCCTTTCAAACAAGTTTCGAGGCCACCTACAGTTCCTGCTAATTTATCTGAGCTAGCACCTACTGAAAGATTTAGGAAAAAAGAGCTCAATAAAAAAATTTCAGCTTCTCCATATTTTGATGCTCAGCTAAGAGTAGTGAAAAGATTCAATAAAATAGCTAAGCCACCATTTACAAGCGGCTTTAAATTGAGAAGTGCAGTTAGTCCCAACAGAACAGCTACTTATGAAGCTCAGCCATTTTCTCAAACGCCAATGTAATAAATAATATAAATATAATTTTCATAATCTCCTTAAAACCTTTATAGAAATTTAATTCTTTTAGAAATTGATAATGCCCAATCAACTGGCATGTCCATAAAAATTAATAATTCAATGCATTTTATTAAAGTTTTCATACTGTAAATCAAAATGTCGATACGAGCACAAGCACCAATTGCGGCAATTCCTGTGATTCTCCAAAACATAAATAAAGTTCGCTATAAATCAAATAGTCGGCCAGCTGCTCCACGTTCAAGCTCACTCGATAATCAAAGAAAATTTTATCCTCGAGTAAATAAATCATTTACTTGTTATCAAGACATTCCCTTGACCTTGCACTCTAACAAAAACCGAAGTTTCTCAACTGAAAGACCACGAAATATTTCACTCGGCGAAATAAGCCCAAGCTATAAGCTTTCAACTGTAAAAAACCTCCCATCCACAAGCAAGTTAATAAGTGGGCACCCTAGACCTAAAGATTTAGAAGAAACTCGACATAAGAAAGAAAGCCTTACAGCCTTGCTAGAAAGAGGAAAATCTGAAATGAAGCTGGGGCAATATTTATCTGGGCTAAAATTTTTCAAAAAAGCTGTTAAGGAAGAGCCAAATAACCCTGAAGCACTTTATGATATAGCAAATTGCTACATTTGTTTAGGAGAGCATAAAAAAGCGATTCCAGACTTATTATCTTTAAGTCGAGATTATCCTTATTATAGTAGGCAAGTCTATACAGCGCTTGCATTGTGTTTTGTTGCTATCAATGATAATGTCACAGCGATTAGGCAGCTTAGCCGGGGATTAATAAAATTCCCAAAGCACTCAGAAGCGTATATATTGAGAGGTCAGCTTTATAATAAACAAGAAAAATATGACAAAGCAGTCATGGATTTTTATAAAGCAATTTCACTAAATCCTGCTGAAGGGAGCGCTTATTTAGGATTATCAGACGCACTTATCGGGATGAATGATATACCAACCGCAATAAAAATACTTACCCAAGCAGCCCAGTGTGAAGGCACTGAAGTCCAAGCTTATCTTTCCAGGGGGAAACTTAATTATAATATACAAAATTTTGAAAATGCTATTAATGATTTTGACTTAGCTATCAATGTACAAAAAGAATGCGCAGAAGCTTATTATTATAAATCTTTAGTACTCTTAAATCAAGACAAACTCATAGACGCTGCTTTATGTCTCGAACAGGTCATTAAATTTGATTCAGCTGATAAAAACTTTACAGGAGCTGCTATATATAATTTAGGAATAATCCATATAAAGCAGCGAGATTTCTATGGAGCTTTCTATACATTTAAAAGGGCAACTGATATTAATGTTGAAATAAAAGAACAAAAAATTTTAAAAGCTTATGTTGATGCTGTTTTGTGCTTAATGAAGAGAAAATTCAAAGAAGGTGTATCATTGCTAACGAGAATTCTTAAGAAAAAGAACCCCTTGCTGAAGGAATATTTTGGAAATTGCTATGCATATAGAGGATATGGATATGCTTCATTAGAAAACCATGAAAGATCAGTAAGAGACTTTACAGCATCAGGGAAAATACAAAAACTTGATAATGCTTCTGAGTACAATTTGTTGATTTCTCAAGCAATAATAACTTTTGAAAAAGATGCAGATTCTGCGCTAAAGCTTTTTAAAGCAGCCAATGAGAAATTCCCCAAAAATGTTGAGCCATTTGCATATGAAGCAGCAGTTCTTTTACATGCTGCAAGAAGACATAAGAAGATTTCATTAGCAGATCAAGCAAAAGATTTGTTAACAAAAGCAATAGAATTTAGAGAAGCAGAGAGTGATTTATACTTCTTCAGAGGGGTGACTTCTTATTATTTAGATAAACCTATCGAATCTATTCATGACTATGAAGAAGCTATAGAAAAGGCTGATGATAATGTTCCAATTCATTTTATTGCTCGAGGACTCTGCTATATCCAGTTGAAATTAATTCAAGAAGCCATTCAAGATTTTACAATTGCAATTCAGCTAGATGAAAATCTAGCTGAAGCATACTACTATCGTGGACGCTGCGCATTCTTAACTGGAGACACCACCCTTGCGTTTCTTGATTTTCAAAAGCTCATTCTTGCTAAGCCTAAAGACCCTTTGGTTCATGTGTATGCAGGAAACTTGCTGATGCTCACAGGATCAGTTGATGATGCTGCAAAAGCTTATTCAAACTCCTGCTCAATAGAGCCTACAAAGGCAGCTCATTACCAAAGAGCTAAATGCTTTTTAATGATGGGAAGCATAAATGAAGCTATTGAAGAGCTTGAAAAAGCTCAAAAAATAGAAGTCAGGTTAGAGGTCAGTTTTGATTTAGAAATTTTGAATATTATTAAAGAAGCTTATAATAAAGATGACTTAGAAAACTCATTAAAAAAATCAATAAGCAGGCTAAGTAAAGCTTTACAGTTGCATACGGAAGGCGAAGTTTGTTCACTTAAGCATTTGCATAATTATAAAGGAATTTTCTTTTTCTTTTTAGGTGAATTTCAAAAGTCGCAGGCAGAATTTAAGCAAGCTTTTGGAGAAAATGAAAAAATGATAAATGATGACGAAGAAGATATGAAGATTTCCTCAGAAATTTTGCTGGAAAATTCCGAAATAATTTATAATTTAGCGCTTTGCTATATAATGGAGGAATATTATGAAGCTGGGTTTATACACTTAAATGAGTTATTAAAATTCACTGAAGGGCCAAATAAAGGCAAAGTTTTGTTACTGATGGGAATATTGCAGCTAGCTTTAGAGCAAAGCGAGCAGGCTCGACAGTTAATGTTGGAAGGCTACAAATATGACCAAGAGCTAGTATCAGCCTATTTAGAAGAAAAGCCAGATATAAAAATATTGCCTTTCCAATCAGATTCAGAATATGCCTCTAAATTCTCAATGGCAAAAATTTCTATCGGTGAGTGCCACCCAGTCCTAGTGAAACCTTCTTTTTCCCTACCAAAACCTTTGCTTCCCTCAATGGAATTTCAAACCGAAGATTTCATCTTTGGCCATTTTACTGTAAAATCAGTCAAATGTAAACCTGAAGCTCCTTGACTAAATAGGGTTAAAGGAGCTATACAGTTTACAGAAGAAGTGCAAGACATTATAAGCGAAACTGTTTCTGAAACTGAAGAGTCAGTTCCTACCGAAATTTCAAGCGTTTTTGATAATAATTATGATAAAAGAGCTTATAAGTCTGTTGGATATTTACCAAGTCATTTTGAATCTGAATTAGAAATTAGAGCAGAAGATACAGCTAATTTGTTTCAAGCTTATATAAATAAACAAATAAATATAAGCGATATGGGAAAAGAGCAGGATAATTTTTAAATGTAATTATTATTTATTAATTTACTTAAATTTGTTTTTATCAAAAATTTAGTGAGCTTCAATATTACTCACGTGAAGAAAGAGTAAATAAGTGTTTGATCACAAGAGGCAGTTCTAAGCATTTGGAGAGCGTCAAAGGATAATATATTAACTGAGGAAATTGGAGTGCTGATAAAAGTTTATACTCATTTGATCCTCATGGAATAGTCACTGTATTTGTAGCGGAATAAATTTTAACCATCTCTGAGTCTCCATCGATTAAGATTTCAAACTTATAAACTCTCCCTCCACATCTTACTTTTGAAACCGCTGATTTTTTTATTTGAAGCTCTTTAAAGGTTTTACTTAAATATACATCATCCAGCCAATCGGATTCTTTTTCTTTAAAACTGAATACATTATCTTTGGTAGGATTATCAATTCAGAAAAATGATCGATTATTATAATATAATTTTGCTTGGATTCTTTTTGCAAGATTGGCTGGATTATCGGAAAATATTGAATTTTTGTTGCTGAGCTCATCAATTTTAAAATTAATCTTGAAAAATGTATTCGGCATGCTTAGTTCGACATTTTCTGAATCTTCTTTAAGGATTAATGTGTGATATGGTTTTTTGCTTCCTTTAAGATTTATACTTAGAACAAGGAATTTTCTGGAGCAATTTCAATCAAAATTTAGTGCTTCTTCAGGTGTATTCAGATTCAGCCAAAAATGAGAAATTAAGTCTTTTACTTGGGAATTAAAAATCTTTTTACTAATATTTGTGTTTCGATCTATACAATTCGAAATCGTTTTTCCACATAGCAGCTGGGCGGTGATAAGCAACTCACAAGTGTTTGTATTGCATTCGATTTTTAATAAACAGTTCAAGCACGATATCATGGCAATTCCAGCGTATATAATTTTGCTACTATTTTTTCTAATATTCTGTGTATAAATTCTTGCTCCATAACTACTTTCTTTTTTATGAATGTTTATTAGAGTCTTCTTTGTATCTAATTTTTCCAACTCCCAATCCATCACCATTATAGTTTCAATAGCTGCATTTAAATTATCCTTTAGATTTTTGCTATTTTTCTCCAGTTTTAAAAAATTGTCAAATGAAGATTTTATCTGCTGACTTGAGCTACAAAGCTCTTTTAAACTGTTTTTTAAGCATTTTTTTTCTGAAAATAATGACTCATATGTAGCAATATCTCTAATAAGCTCCAGCTTATCACTTTTTGCTTTAGTTATACAGTATGATAGATTATCAGCAGATAAATTGTCATTATGAATTCTTTCAATTCGCGATTTTGAGATATATGTTAAGTCTTCTTTATGCACAGAAGTCTGCCTTTCAGAAATTTTTTTTGGAGATAAGGACTGTAAAGATTTGGGCTGTGCGGAGTATGGGGTTACAGGAAACCCGTATGGAGAAAGTAAACTATCTGATTCTTTGGTGGATTTATTAGCTCTCTTCTGGCTGTTTGCATGAATTAAGCTTTGATTTGAGGTAATTTTTCGCTTGCTATTTCCTGGACTTAACATTTCTTCCCAATCGAGCTTTATGCCTTTGAGGTTAGACTTTCTTATAGAAAAATTTGTTTTAAGGGCAGGCATGATTGCTTTATTTTTCATTTATACATAATTTTAATGAAAAATAGTCTAAAGTAAGAATATATTCTCTAACTTTCAATTCATTAATTTTTTATTCGAAATATTAATTATTATAATATTTTAAATCAAATTAATAATAAAATTATAAGGTTTCAACAATATAGTTTTGATGAATCTTTAATATTTAAAGATACTCTAGCAACTTCTTATTCTTTAATAATCTAAATAATAATGTGCTAAATTCTATTATTTTATCTTTATCCAAATTTTGCCAAAAAATGATATATTAGCTTATTCATAATATGATCCGAAAACAATAACGACTGCAAAGATATTCCCAGATTGATAAGAATGCGAAGCATAATTATCAAACTTCGCATTCCACAAGCACTTTGACGCCACTCTCAGCCCTTGCCCTAAGTTTTCTCCAATAAATGTCTGTACTATTAACTTATATCTTGGCATTCTCAAATTCTTGCATCTAATCTTGACAATATTACTTATTTCAAGTGCTAACTGTTGAGCAGTTGCATCATTATATACTTTACCTTCAAGCTTATCTTGCAAAACATCATTTACTATTCTTTTTACTGTAGCCGGATAAAACTTTTCTTCTTCTTTCGGTTCAGTACGATGGGCAGAAATGCCGTATTCAGGTGGAACTGCCATTTATACTTATTTATCTGAAAGGTTTTATTTATCCACACACTAAGGTTAAAGGATGTATAAATTATCTATTTAAAGGAACTGTTAAAGAGTGATACATCTTTGATTCTTCTTCATCATCAGTATCTGATTCAAAGTTATCAGAAGAAAAACTAGCAGGATCCCTCGAATAGTAGCCAGTTGTTTCAACTAATTGTTTTAGCGCAATTAATATATCAGAATTTCCTACTAAAGGATTTTTTGATGTGCATTCTTTTCCATAATGAGTCACTGACGAATATAAAATTCCATTTTTTGTTTTACTTTCCAGCTTGAATATGTTTTTTATATCTGGGCCGACATTTTCCACTAAAAGATATGATCCATTATACTTTAAGAAATGACGAGTGATATCTTGGACTATTATATTTTTGTTAAAGCTGTAATATATCGCAATATTTGGAGCATCTGTACAATCTATAGAATAAGGCTCACATAGGATTCTACTTGAAGAGCTGTTTAAAGAAGTTAAAATTTCACCGATATTTCCTTCAATCAAAATTGTTATTCTAAACCCAAAAATCCTTTTATTAACTTTCAACTTATTCTCTTTCATCATATGAGTTCAAGATAACAATGCAATTAAAAATAAAACTGACAGGACCTGGAACCCCATACAGCTTAAAATAGTCCACACAGCAATTCCAATAAGAATGCTGCCTTTTTCGTTTTTCTCACTCTCCTTGCTAGTTTTCATAAATGGCTGATTCTCTGCATATATCGCATCTCCTTTATTCCCTACAATTGTATATTCTTTATCAATGATTTCTTTGATTCTTTGCTGTAATAACCCAGGCATCTCATTTACATTTAGTTTTTCTAACAGATTTGTTGAAATGTTTTCTTTTTTCTTTTCATCTTCTTCATACCTGCAATCGCTAGTGATTTCTTCATTGTTTTTGAACTCTTCAGAGTATTTTGTTATATGATGCAGCCATTGCTTATATTCTTCAGCTTCACTAAAGGCGAATTTAATAGAAAAAAAGTTTGGCTTGACTAATTCAAATATATTTTCCCCTTTAACTTGTCCAATGTTATTTACCTTTACACCAGTTAAGTCTATTGTGGCTCGAGGTTGTATTGCATTTTGGTTTTTAAAGTAGCATAGCTTTCCGCCAGCTAAAACCACATAGCGCTTTACCCATCTTCTTTTACGTTTTAGCTTAATGAAGCCTTTTAATTCTTCACTTGCAAACGAACTGAATCTTCTGCTATTATTCATTATTTATCTAATGTAGGGGAAAATACATTAATTATTAAAACTATTTTTTGTTAACTGAAATCTTGAATAATTTTGAGTTGTTTTAAGTCTGCCCGGGGATGATAAAAGCATTTTGGTTACAGATTGGTCCTTGTAATATCAAGATTCGTGCGGAATATAGTCATTATTGTGTTTTCTACTGGTAATTGGCGGCGAGTATTCATGCAAACTGCCTTCTGTGAAAGTTGCATTCATTGTTTTGTTAAAAGATGATCTTATCGCTGCCGACATCGGGGTTAACGGTTTTTGTTTTTTCTTGAAGCTCATATGCATAGGATTTCGAGAGGGATGGAACCAGTTATTCGGAGAGTAAGTATTTTTGGTTTTGTGGATAACCATTATGTTTTTGGCTCGATTTCCTTCAGAAGAATATAAACGATAGCAAAACCGGATTATGCGCTCTTTTTTGGTGCTTGAAGATTCTTTCCTATTATGATATTCTTTATCCATAGTTAAGCTATTACAAACTTATGTTAATAACAAAGCTCTATAAGAATCATTATAAGCAAAATCACAATAATAGCTGTCAAGCAGGGATAGGTTGCTTTATTTATTAACTCTTTTGCTTTTTGTCTCAATTTCTGACTGAGGTAGTTATTCTTTTCTGAAGTTTCTTCTAAATCGGAAATAAGCTCTTTGTTTGTATTTAGCTCTGATTCTATTTCTTCGCAGAAATTTTTGAGTTTTTCACTGGATTCAAGTAGCTTTTTGTGTTCTTCATCATTGTCAGTTGTTAATTGGATTGAAAAAGACTCATCTTTGTTTTCTTTTCGAGTTTTATTAAAATTGTCAACTTTTTCTTTAAAAATTTGGTGTTTTTTATTGATATCTTGACTGCTAGCTAGAGGCATTTCTTTCAAATCGCTTGTTTCTTTGGAATAAAGCCCTAAAATTCCATTAGATTGGAAAATGTTATTCATTTTAATAAAACTCTTATGATCTCTAATTATTTTTCTTTCTCATATCATTTTTAATCCCAAAAATTTCTCATCACCCCAATAAACTCGCTTATCTTTTTCCCATCAAAATTTATATTTTTTACTTTTAGCCATCACAAAAATCATTTTCCCTTTCTTTATGACCTCTCTATCCTCCCAGATTATGCAAAATGGCCATATTAATTTGTGGCACAGATGGACCGTAAGGCACTAGTAGTGAAGGATGTATCAGCAGCCGAGTTCATAGCTGCTTACGCTGCATACTTAAAAAGAACAGACAAAATCGAAATTCCTTCATGGGCAGACTTTGTAAAGACAGGCGTCAATAGACAACTCGCTCCATATGATAAAGACTGGCTTTACATTAGAGCTGCAGCTCTTGCCAGAAAAGTTTATCTTAGACGTCATTTGGGGATCAGTGCTCTCCAAAAGATTTACGGAGGAAGCAAAAACTACGGCACAACCCCTCGCCACTTTGTGACTGGATCAGGGAAAATTGTGAGATATTTATTAGCACAGCTTGAAAAGCAAGGAATTGTTGAAGTCGATACTGAAGAAATTGAAGGAGGAAAGCATGGTGGAAGAAGAATCACCAAGAAAGGACAGCAAGAGCTTGATAGCATTGCAAAACAAATTTCTCAAGCAGCTTAAGTTAAATACTTTTGGACACTTTGGGTAAGAAATAATCTGCTGTTTTTAAATTAGTGAAATCTAGTAAATTTGGTCTAATTATAGTTGATTAAACTATATAATTTGGTATTATATTGGGCTCTTTTATGATACAGTTTTGCATATAGAGAGATTATTGAAAGACGAAATGTTTAATTTTAACAACATTTGGATGATGATCATTCTAAATATCTTTGAAAAAATTTTTCTTTAGGAGAGGAATTAACAATCTTAGCAAAGTTCTTCCATCCAGGATTAAATCTGCAGATCTCTGCTTAACTATTTAAATAAATGATAAATATAAGAAAATAGTTATTTTATATAAAAAGATATCATTAATTAGGATTTTAAATTTTATATAATTTCCTTAGTATATTGCTTTTTTCTATATTTTAGCTTCGTTTCTGATACTAAAATTATGCTAGATTCCAAATAGCTACTTTTGAATCTTTATCTTTTTTCACCATGACTTCTTGCCATTCTTGTGTAGCGGCACAGCAAGGACAGAATATTCAAAGCATAAGATCAATAAAATAATTTCCATCAAGTACCAATTCTTTCCTTAAAACTCTCCTATTTCAAGCACAGCCAAAGCAGCATAAGCATGCATTACATAAAAATCTTTTAAGAGCTGCTGAGTCATCTTTTGCCTTCATTAAAATTTTAGCCTCGCTGGCATGCATGCAAGCTGTTCCTCAAGGGACAAATATTGCCCACGCAAACATTTGAGGATTTCTAAAGCATTCAAATAGCCGGATACCCCATTCATTTTCACTCATATTGATTACACACAGATATTTGAACAAATTTATACAATTTTCATCCGTGAAATATTTTTATCTTATTTCTTAAGCACGTAAGCTTAGGACTACCAAAAGTGATTAGCAAATCTTGAATATGAGAAATAATTTATAGATGCCCAAAAAATGTTTTATATAAATACACTTATTTATTAAGAACCTGCATGCATATTCCTTTTGGTAGATCCTGTCAAAGCTGACGGGATTATTTTTGTTTCATCTGATTCAACGTTTACAGATGAATCAAAATTTATTTTTTTAAATTTTCTTTTGCATATCAACTCATATGTTGTTATTTTGTGTGTTATCAACCAAACATGCAATGAAATTAAATATCCATTTGCCAATAAACTAATTAGAGATAGTGCCTCTAATATTCAGCATGCTGCTATTAGTCCAAATTCTGAGTTATCCCCATAAATTCTATTTATTATATGCTTTAAATGATTTGAATCAAAATTTCAAGCATAAATAAAATAAGAGCAACACACCAAAAAGATAGCTTCCATCATTTCCAACAATATTATTGTTTTTATAAATATTCAATAATTACTTTTCCCAATGCAATTATTCACAAAATTGCAATGATGGTCAAACCTGTCGACACATCTATTACACCTCATACAATGCTTACTATCATGACTTACTTCAGATACGCATAAAGAGCAATATGTCAAAAATTCATCATTTGAACGAATTATACTTGGCCTTTGCCTTAAGATTGGGTCTGTAGGGTCAGATTTCGTTAAAAGAAATGCATGATAAATAAAGGCTAGCTGAAAAATCCCAAATAAAACTGACATCAAAATTTGATTCAAAAGCGACTGAATTGGGATAATAAAAAAATAAAACACAAAAATTGTAGCAAATTCGAGAATCCACGTTAGCACTTGTAAAAGATGAGGTGGACAGTCAAATCCTGTTTTCCGGGATTTATTCATTTAATCAATATATAAATTCAATAAAAATTAAATAAATGCCTGGCTCAACTGTGGTTACTGCAGCTTATTTTGGCTCTCTTGGGCTTCATGGTTTGATTTTTATGGCGTGGTCATGTGGAGGAATAAAAGCCCAGAAATCCTACATTCTTTTGTTTTGACTTGGACTACTTCAATCTATAAATAGTATGGTAAGTTTTGATTAGGGTAATTGCAATTGGCTTTGGGTGAGATAATAGCTATACGCTGTACAATTTATGCTTTGCAAGACTTTTCCTGATTACCTTTATAAGTCCTGCAATATTTGTAATTCTTTCAGATGTGCTTTGTTTTCACGCAAAAAAGCACAAATTGTTTTTACTTGAGAAAATTCTAAGCTGGGCGAATGTGGGGATTTTTGCTATTGTTTTAGTTTTTGCGATTTTGGCGTATTTTGTTTTAAATTGCATTGCAAATGATAATCGGCTGATTTTAGCCAAAATATCAGGGATTGTCTTGTATCTCCCTAATAAGCCGATATTATTGTTTTATTTATGAGATATTTTTTGGCTGAGCTTATCAATTTTGTTTATTTTGTATTTAAGAGTAACTTATATTTAGAGTTGGGTAGCTTGCTTTTGGGTATTAGTAAGTATAGTAGGATACCTGATTGTGTTGATAATATCTCCGATGCTCCCAACAGACTTATCATTATATATATCCTGCTACTCTTTATCATTCACAATATTTTGCTTATTAGTGCTGCAACAAAGAATCGCTCATCGCGATATTAATGACAACGGCTATGAAGTCCACCAAGCACAATTCAACACAATTTATCGAAGAGTGTCTCAAAATAATAGGTAAAATTAGAAAATACAAGTCTAACAGAAGCATTATTGTAGAGAGTAAGAATAAATTTAAACATTTATATACTTAGTGTTCATTCTTATAGTAAAATCTCCCTTTATGAAGCTTTTTGAGTCGTTGCCTAGCTTTGAAGAATCTAGGAATTTGTAAGTTTTGCTCGTTTTTAATTTGGTAATTACAGCTGTTCTTTTGGCAAGATCTCTAATAACATATGGGAGTTTTAAAGGAGAAATCCTTGTAAGATCTAAATGGCCTTCTTCTTTGTCAGTAACCTTTTTATGCATTAACCGATCAGTTTTGAGAAGAAGGTCTTTATATTCTCTATCAAGCTCTTGTTTCAATGTCTTTTGACGTTTGCCAATTCTGGTCGTCGATTTTGATCTTATTTTAAGTCTTGGTTCATGAGGGAAGAGTACTGCAGGCGGCAAATGGTCTGGGCAGAGCTCCTTTTTGAATCGGAACTTCATTGGAGAAAGTGCAGCTTTACTAGCATTTCTCAACAACTCTATTGTTCCTTGAACATGATCAATACTCATTTATTTAACTTATATTCAACTCCAATATATTTTAATTATTTTATGGTTATTCAGTGAATTTGTCTTTTGGCTTTTAGTGTAAGCATAATGAACTTCTAAACTTTCTTTATATTTATATACTCATAGTAGAATACAAAATATTAATAGGATAATACAGCTTTGCATTAAGTATGCATTAAATTCAAATAAAACCTACTTTTTATAAAAAGTGAATATTACTCTTAAATGCAAATAAGAAAAACTGAAATGATCCCATCTTATTTAAATTTATACAAAAAATATGAACCAACAAGAATTAGCTTTAGCACAACGAAAAGCAGCAATCGAACAAAAGTTAACTCAAACTGGAGAAAAAACAAGACTGAAAGAATACGTTAGAGAAAGCTTAAAAAAGTGTGGATATGTTGACGATTTAAAGCAGCATTGCTGAAGTATCATAAGAAGTCGCCCATTAGAAGCCACAACTGTTAAAGGTTTAGTCGACGAAATTCGACCTCACGCTAAACTGACAATTCCTGACGCCGTCAAAGACGACTTATTAAACAGAATTAAGCAATTCATTGAGAAAGGGCAAAACTAAAAAATATCATTATTTATTATTCTTGACTCCTATTCGTGTTCACAAAATTTTCATCAAATTTCTGCAGCAAATTTTTCGCTTTGATGTTTAATCTTACAAATCTCTTATCAACCGGAATGAAAATTTTTTTATTTCTAGCAAATTCAATTGTGTTGACTGTTTTCTGTAAATTTTTTTCTTTAGTTTTTTGCTGGAACATTGATGCTTTTATTTCTTCTTTAATCATTTTATCAATAAAGAGCATTTTTCTCTTGAATGGATCTTTGGATTTGGATTTGATTTTATTTTCAATTTGATTCATTTTCATTTTATCGGCTGTTGATTTTCTTTCGGTATTAAAAACTTCGCCAATTTTTGGGAGGCGAGCGGAATTCTTGTTTGAATCTAAATAGCTGCTGATATATTGAAATTTTTCGATGAAAAATGAGTCTAAATTGCTGGTTTTCTTCTTCTCCAATTCAGGGGAGAACTCAGGAACTTCCAAATATTCTTGCATTGCAGGACTTAGTTTCCTGGCTGAGTTAAGCATGAGTTTTGGAGCAGGATGAGGTTCAACGAATTTATTATTTTCCAATAGTTTCCCAGTATTTTCATATTCTACTCTCTTAGGTGTTACATTCAGAGATTGCAGTTTCAAATCTGACCTGCTTTTTCTTAGCACAGCCTCGTTTAGTTTTTCATTCTTTATTGCATTTAATTCATCTTTCACCAAAAACTTCTTCTTTTGTAAATCTACGGTACTTGCAAGTCTTTGTCCGCTTCTAATTTTATTTACTCTATTTTTAGAGATTTCTCTTAATAGTCCTTACATAAAATCTTTTAAGCTCACGGGGAGTTTCCTATCTAAAACATCCTGGCTTCGTGATCTTTTCAATCTTTCAAGAGTAGAGGATTCGCCATTCTTCATTAATAAAAATTTTAAGCTTATATACACTTAAACTTAAATCTGAAACTTAGATTTAGTTTAAAACATTTCTCTACCTTCTCCAGTCTCTTGCCAGAAGTGATCAAAGAAAGTGTTTCTTCTATTTAAGGAAATTGTAGTTGGCATAATTCTTGAGTCGGGCCCAAAGAAAATTGCTCTCTCATTTCTGAACCATTCGAACTTATGAGGAGTCAATAGTGATTCCCAGTATCCAAACCAAAAAGTGAGAGTTTGATCAATATTTGCTGCTTGGAACCCATCAACGTAGATCTGTCTTGGCTTGCTGTCTTCAACTAAGAAATCATAAGAGTTTTCGAATCTTCTAGGCCAAGCGTAGATATAAGCATTCCACAGTGCTGCACCAGCGACCCAAATATAGGTATACCAGCCTCCATAACCATCAGAGTTGGTTGTATCCTCACCGAATTGTGCATATCTTGATGGAGTTTCTTTCCAAGGGAAGCCATGAGAAGAGTCAGTCTTAGGTAGAATGGCAAAGAAGTTTGCCCAATCTGCCTTATTGACGGAAACCCAATGTAAGTAATATTGCTTTAAGTACCACCATTCTGCGTACATAGTGCGCTTCCATACACGGACATTGTCATATTTTTGCTCTCCGATGAGCTTGCAAAATATTCTGCCGAACCAAGTCGTCCCATTGCGAAAATGCTTTGGACTCCAGCTTAAAAGACGAAAGGACATAATTAATGGTATGAAATTTGATTCAGGTGCTTAAATCATTTTCTTAAAAATCTATTTAAAATTATTAGATATTATAGGAAACAATAGAAGCTGGAAATAAATCGATTATAAATAAAAGATTTCTTTATGCTTAATGCCATTGGTAGCAAAAATATTCATAAGGAGCATAAATTAGAAGACAATCAAATTTATAAGTAATGTGATACAAGATTTTCACATTATTTTATTGGATAATGATTATGCTAATTAAGTTTGAATGAAATTTTAGCTACTTAAGTGTGTCTAGAATTGCACGGAGATTTTTTGTGGTCGCATTTTTCAAAGGCTCAGGCAAATCTTCATTGCCCAATAATAGTGCCATTCTCAAAGAAGACATTAAGCCTAAATAATTCGTGACCTTTTTCAGCTTATTATTTTGGATCCACACATACTTGAGTTCTTGCATATAGCAAATTTCATCAGGAATTTCTTCAATGCTGTTATAAGCCACATTAAGCTTTTCTAGCCTCAAAAGTCTTCCAAACCTTTCCAATGACGTCAATTCATTATAAGCTAGGTTCAAATAAGTCAATGACGATAAATCAAAAAATTCATCAGGAATCCCATCATTTTTGAGTTTGTTGTGTGATGCATTCAAAATTTCAAGATCTTGCAAAAGATTTATTTCTTTAGGAATGCTAACAAACTCGTTATTTGATATCACTAAAATTCGCAAGTGGCTTATTCCTATTAGTGGTGGCAAAACATTTAAGCCTCTTCTGTCAAGGCCTAATGTAGTTGTTTTCAAGCTAGAATAAGAAGGTACTTGGGAAGCAAGAGTTGGCGATGGTACTAGAGAAGTTGCCATCTCAGTTTTTGAGCTTGATTCGACTCTTTTATAAGCTTCTGCAATGTCTTCATCACTCAGTCCTTTCTTCTTTAAGAAGTCTATTTGTTTATCCTTTGGAGCTGATTGGACTTTTGGATTTTTCAGAAAATTCACAGCTGTCACTATTAGTTTTTCATTCATTGGAATTAATATAATAGGGAAAATGGACTTACTTGATGATACAATCGAGTATACGCTTGTGCAGAAACCCATGTGCAGAGCTTATGAAATCCCACCGTCAGCCAGATCGACTGGCCATATGGCTGCTGAATGGAAAAATTGCATTTTCCAAGGAAAAATTAGAGTGATTGCGTCAGAAAATAAGTGCGCTATACAATTAATTACGAATGATAACCAACTGTTTGTGTCTTGCCCAGTTGATCCTAAGGCAGTTGAAAGGTCAGTTGAAAGGGCTACTGATAGTTCGAGATATTTTGTGCTAAGAGTTGTCGGACCTAATGGAGCCCATGCGTTTATAGGTATGGGATTTGATGAAAGAAATGATGCTTTTGACTTCTGGGCAGCTTTAGTGGACTTTTCGGGGCAAATAAAGAATGAAGAGCAGGCTGTTTTACATCAATCAAGCCCTGGACCAGATTTATCTCATTTACAATTGGGACAAGGACAGTCAATTTCATTATCAGGAGCATCTACAAATAAAACGGTTACAAATTCTCAGCCAAAGCCGCTACCACGCTTAGCAAAGCCACCTCAATAAGCTTAAGCAATTGAATTATAGCAAATTATAGCGTTTCTCTTTATATTAATAATAAATAAATACGATAAAACTCCTAAAGTTTAAATAATAATATTATTATCAACTTTATTTAGTTATTTGCATTTAAAAATATAAAATTAGATGCAATGATGTAAATTGGATTTGTCATTAAAACGCATAAAAACATTTTTTGGATTAAAAGAGAATATTTTATTTATTAAAGAGTATCTATTTTAAGAAAAGCTCAAAAGGAGATATTGAGATATCTCAAAATATATTTTAAATCTAAGGTTTACAAAAAATGAATGGCATTTTAATGATTGATTTCTTAAGGCACCTGAATCTTTATGTTTGGCTAATAAATGGATTGAATATTTTACAGTTATAGAATTTAAAACTGTTATAATAACATTTTATAAATAAACAATGGGATTGTGGCTGAACCCACTTTTGAGGTTTTCAAAATATGGTTATAAGCATTAATAAGGAAGACAAAATTATCTACTAAAGTATTTAAAGATAAAAATAAATAAAAACATTTTTATATATTTTTGGACCAACTTTATTAGTATCTCTTGTGAAGCGTTACTATAACTATTAAATTCTGGAAGAGAATTAGATAAAATTCTTCATAAATTCTAATAGCAAGCGCGGGTAAAGTATGCAAATTTTTCGATATACCAAAACTGAAATACTCTATATATTTGAACATCCGTTAATTCTGTAATTTTATTTTCTTTTATTCAGCCTAAAATTCCGGATATTTTCTTTCCACTTTCCTTAATAGAATTAAAATGGACCGTATCACTCCAGATTATGTTTTACAATTGACAGAAGCCACTCCAAACTTCCTCTGCCCCCTTTCTGCAAACGTTTACAATATAGAATTCGTATACTTCAAAGTTCGAGATCTGGAATCAGGTATGGTTCTTTTTGAGGTCCAAAATGACAATGAAGCTCCAGCTGAACCAATTGAAGAAGATGACTCTGTGAGGACAATTAAATATCATTTAGGACCTGATTTTCTGAGGCTCCGAGCACTGGGTAGCACAATTGACTTCACAGTAGGCAGCAGAGAGGTAAGAAACTTCCGAATGATTGAAAGACACTACTTCAGGAACACTCTGCTGAAGAATTTTGATTTCAATTTAGATTTCTGTATTCCAAATACCAGGAACTCTTGGGAAGTGATCTATGAAATCCCTGAACTGCCTGAAGATCTAATGCAGCAAATGGTAGACAACCCTTGGGAAACCAGGTCTGATAGTTTTTATTTTGTCGGGGATCAGCTCATAATGCATAACAAGGCTGAATATAATTATTCACCACTAATCTAACTCTAATTAGAATTAAATACTTTGCCGCTATGAATTTTCTGAAAATAGGAGATACCACGATAAGCTTGAAAAGGGCCTTTTCAAGCGAAGAAGAAGCCTGAAATTTCGTGTTGGATAATCCAATAGGAAATATTGTGAATTCAGGCTTGGAGGAAGGAGAAATTGATAGAGGGATATTTCAAAAAAACTGTGTAGCTGAAATAATAGATTGTAAGGATATTTCAAGGAGGGAGTGTGATGAAAAAGGAAAAATCCGGTGCTTTTTGATGACTCTGACTGATGGAAAGCTGATCTTTAAAGGAATGGAGTATCAGCCTTTTGAGGAGATTAAAGATAAGCTGAACCCTGGATCCAAAATATTATTGATGGGTCCTTTTGAGTTTCGAAGAAAAATAGCACTTTTGTGCTCACACAATATACTTGCGTTAAGTATGACTGAATAATGCAAAATTTATATGGATTTATCATAAAATTTAACTTAATTTTCTTTCTCTCGTAGGAAAATCTTGACGCTGCCTCGGGTTTTTCAGTTTGTAGTTATCAGAAATAATATTTTTTACATCGTCAATTAAGTTAATTGGGTCTGTTTTAACAATGTTGCACAGCTCATTTATGATATCTTGGTAAGGAGATTGCTTTAACTTCATATATTCTTCTAATATCTTAGTGAATCATTTCCAAATTTGATGAACATTAGGACTTTTTTCAAATGAATTTGGAGGAGAGCAATCTATTATGAGGTTCGCTATATTATTGATAAGTTTTTTCTCTTTTTTGAATTTTTCATGGAATTGTTGAAGATGTAAAACTTTTGAAAATAGATCTTTCCTATGAGAGACACCTAATATTTTCATCATATCTTTGCACAAGTCTTTATAAGAGCTTGCAGCTTGGGCTCTTTCTGTTAAAGGTTGAGCATTAACCGCTTCTTTAGCTTGGGTGTCCTCTAAATAATTTTCGTCCCTAGATAACTTGATTGGAGGGGTTCGGCGCTTTTCTGATTTAATTCTATCTATTTCTTTTAAAAGCACCAATCTTTCTTTTTCTAATTCATTAATTTGGCTGTCTCTGATATTCAATTGCTCTTGGTAAGAACTTATAATTCTGCTATTATTAGGATCTTGCCTTATTTCCCCACTCCTTGATTTTAAAGCCTGATTTAAATCTTTCAATCGACTGACTTCTTCACATAATTCCTCTACTTTTTCTGCCTGTCTTCTGGTCCGTTCAAACTCCTTCAAGCTTGCTTCTTTTTCTTTTTTAATATTTTCAAAATCATTGCGATATTTTGAGATTTCTCTGTCTTTTTCTGCTAAGATCTTCCTCAGTCCATTATTTTCGTTACTCAAATTATCTAAAAGTTGCTTATATCCATAAGCTTCATCTTGTGCCTTTTTAAGCTCTTCAAGGTTTTTTTCAATTGAATCCTTTAAGCCAGTCTGTAAAACCATTAAATCTCGGATATTTTGGTCTTTTTCTTTTATTTGTTTTTCAAGAAGCGCATTTTTTTCTTTTTCATAGTCAAGTGTGGACTTAGATTCCCAAGGGTCTTCAGGGGTGTATGATTCCTGCTGGCGATTTTTCAAGGCATCAAATGTAGCAGGAATATTAAAAGAATTGGAATCTGACGAGTCTGAATCTTGGCTATATTTTGAGTGTGAACTTGCAACAGCTCCAGTTCCACCTTCTTCAAATTCCTGAGTAGCTATTACATCTTCTTCCAATGAGCTGCCAAGCCGTTTAAGAGTTGCTCGAATTGATGCAATTTTTTCTTCGAGACCTCTTTCAGAGTAAGAATCCATTTAAAAATTTAATTGAAGTATTATAGAATAATTACTTGAAATTACTTTGTATTTGCGCAGCTAGTTATATAACTATATCAAATTTATTTAGTTAATCAGAAAATTGGCTAATCCCTGCTGCCCTTCATGAGATACCGGCAACTTTTTCAGCAACCCTCCCGATAAATTAAACTGATATAAAGAGACATCCTGATCGTAATATATAGAAAAATAAACAATATTTCCAATAAATACTATTGAGGTGCTATAAAAATAAGTCATATTGCTTATTCCAATATTGTTAAACATATATTCATTTTCTACTCCGCTCTCAAAAATCGGCCCATTCTGCTGGAGAAGATAAAGTTTGAAATTTCGAGTGAATAATATTTTACTGCGATTCATAATTACTTCAATTGACTCGATTTCTGAGCAGCTCTCAATCAATAAATCGTATTTATACAGCCTTCAGTTACTATCACCACAGAAAAAAATTTGATTTTTAAAAATTGTGCAAGAGCAACCATGTGATGGCACTATTATAGGTGGGAGTTTTACTCAAATATTCTTTTTTAAATCAAATTTTTCTACATCGCAACAATCGCTCCTGTAAAAATAACCTTTATTTTTGTTTTTTTTTTTGCCTCCAAAAATATAGACGGCATTTTTATAAAAAATTCCTCCTGAATGGTTACGTGGATCTGTATAAGGTAAATACTTTCGAATGCTTCAAGATTGAAGATCACATATATAAGCAGCGCCAGAAAAGGAATTCGCGCTTCCAAAACAAAATAGCTCGGAATTTGGAAGCTTCACAATGCATGTTTGATGACCCATTTTATCCGGGGTCGGAAGCATTTTTCATTCTTTTTGCTTAGACTCGATATTAATAGTCCATAATCCAGTGGATTCTCTGAGAACAATATTATATAGATAGTTTGTATCATATATTAAATTTTCTATATATCTTTTCGATACTCTATTAATATTTTGGTACTTTTCTAAGTATTCCTGATAACTTGAATTAATTTTTTCACTTATGCAACAATAAGTTAACAATTTTTCTTTTTCAAAATTTAAAGTGAATCTAGAATTGATTTCATCTTGTAATGATTTACTTATAGTCTCTATATGATCATTCCTATCATGAGTTTCTAAACTTAAAGTTCAGTTTTCAAATTCTTGAATTTCAATAAGCTTGCTTTTCAAAATATTAAGAGTACTGATATAGAAATCATCATTTTCGAAGCACCAATTTCACTTTAAAACTTTTTTTATCGTTCTTATTCCATCCTGTGGACCTAGAACCATAGACTTAAGTAAAGGATTTTTTTCGAATTTGTGTATTTTTTCAGTATCTCTAAGTTCAACACAAATTTGATCAATCAGAATGATATTACTTATAACTTCATTCAAGGTTGTGCTCAATATCTTATCGAAGCTGAAATTATTTTCAGATATAAAACCCTGAATTTTAGTATGCATTTCATCAAGCTTAGATCTTTCTTTTAGTAGGACTTTCATAATTGACTCTTTAGTTGAATCATAAATATCAATGAGCAGTGAACTTACAGAATGGGTTGCTGTTGAAGAAATTTCATGAATTCAAATGTGATTTTTACATCAAAATGATTCTGAGCATTGGCAAGCAAATTCAGATTCTTGATTGCATTCAGAAAAGCTACAAGTGGAAATATTTTCTTTAAATCAATTTTTAGAGTTCATGATCAATAGATGTTGCTAATTAATTTTATTAGGATTTACGATCGTGTTTATTGATTTAGACCTTTTTCTTTCGGACCAATTTTGTGTTAACTTGCTATAATATATTTAATTAATAGTTGACTCGAACTCTTCAGGAAAGCCATTCCTATATTATCTTGAGTATCTAGATTTATTAAATAGTAAGCCAAATATTTTACATAAATTTAAACAATTATTTAATAATTTTATCCAGTGCTTAATATATCATTTTGCGATACTAAAGTTTTCCCATCAAGAAGCTGCTTAATTCTTGATGCTGAATGCTTGACTCTAAATGAAGCAGCATTAATATCATTTTGTGCATCTTTTCTAATATTTTTAGAAGTTTGATACCCAATTTTTTTAAATGATTTCAATTTTTTTACAATTTGTGCATTGGATTTTTGGATTTGCGGGGAAGATATTATCGGAACTAATAAATCACCACACCTGAATAACGACGGGGATAAATATCGATTTTCATCTGAAATTGGATAAATAGGTGATCTTGATGTTATTGGAGTTACAGGTTTTGATGTTTTACAAAGCTTGGCGTTTGCTACTATTTTATAACTTCTTTTTCTTCTTGGAGACAAGCCTTCAACAGGCGTTTTATTCCTCCCGTATAATTGGATAATTCTCACATCATTTTGCATTTTTATTTGTGGAATACTAAAAATGATTTATAAAAATAACCCGTAATCGTGATATAAGTCTAAAACCCAAATATCATTTTCTAATTATTTCAGTTTGAGAAAGAAATAGTTCTAGCTCTCTATTCTTTAAAAATGGAAGACTCTCAAGTTTGGGCAGCCTTAGGAAGATATCTCATTCAATGCCTCAACAGAAAAAAAGGCGTAGTCATCCCAAAATTCGGGACTTTTACATTCACCTCACAGGTTTCTTTAGATGGTGTGACAACTCAGTCACTATCAAATCGCGATCAAAGAGAACCAGTTTTTATAGTTGCATCTGAATTAGCACCTGGAGTTCGTTCAGGGATAGCTCACTCAACAGGGGTTAGGCCTTATTCAAATAAAGGGTTTGGAGGTAGCGTTCCTACAGTAAAGATAAATTATGCTGAGCTTTCTGCTGGTTCTGGGATCAATAAAGATGAAATCAAAAAACGGTTGGATCAAGAAATCAGAAAAATCAGTGATTCTCTCAAGCAGAATGAAGATATCAGGGTCGAAATCCCTGGATTGGGTAGCTTAGTAGCCAAGAATAAAGTAATAGCAGTTGTATTTCAAAGAAAATTCCAGGAAGTCCCGCCACAGGGAATCATTACTGAAGATGGAGAAAAGTGGTTAAGAAACACATTAGGAATTGAACTCAGGCCTAGCACTGCCCGCGTAGGTACAGAGAAAACAAGCGAATTTAGAAATAGAGCTCAGTCAGCATCCCCTGGATTCAAAAATTTCGAAGGATTCAAATTTGAAGACAGCAAGCCGACTGCTGATTTCGCGATGCCAAAAAATGAATTGGTAAGGCCTTCGAATCCAAGAAATCCCGAGAAAACAATGGAGAGTTTTGAAATGAGACCAAATCAAGAATCAAGAGAAAAAAACATTTCTCTAGAACTTTCAAGCATAGATATGGAAAAGTCAAGAGTAGAAGATAAAAAGGAAATTTTTAGCCCAATGACGAAAGAAGCGGAAAACAGGAAAATTGAATTGGAAAGACCACAACATCCAAAGCAAACAGTAAGGCCAAGACCTTTATCAGCACATCCAAATAAAGTGGAAGCAAGGCTTACAGACGAGCAGCCTTTCAGAAGCCCAGAAAGTCCAATTAGACCTAGCTCAGCTCATAATTTTACAGAGAAACCATTAGCACGACAAGCCAAATCATTAACTAGTTTTAGGCCTGAGCCTGTAAGCCTTATGAGTTTTTTGATTGAAAATCAAGCTAAGTTTACCTTAATCTGTCAAGCCAAAGACCAATCAGGTAAGGGGCTTCTTTCAACTGAAGAGTTTTTTGAATCAGCAAAAATGTTAGGAAGCCCTCTAGTTACAGAAGATAACCTCAACCATTTAATCGCTGCCACAAACTGCAAATCTGCCAATAAAATCAGATACAAAGTGTTTATTGATGACTTACAACGAATGAATGCTCCTAAAGTGCATCAATCAAAAGTCTCAGTCGCTTCAGATTTGACTGCAAATTACGATAGATTTGCAGTAATTCCTATTGCCCAGCTTATTTGGGACAAAAAACTAGTAATAACTTCTTTATCTCAATCAGGAGGGATGAGGCCAAGAGTTTCTCAAAGCCCATCGGAACTATTATCAATTATGAAAAAGGCAGGTATCACTATAAACATTCATCAGCTAAAAGCAGTACTAAGAGAGGGGAATTTAATCTCAGCGTCTCCGCTTGATCTTATAAAATGTGCAAGGAATATAATTGCTCCTTCATCTTCAAATGTTTCAGTTTTTAGTGATATTATGAGTGAAACTAAAATGTCACGGTCTGTCCCAGGTCCAAGAGATGAAATTTCTGATAAAGTTAGAGGATATTTGAAAGAGTTCTCATTACCTGATTTTTTCAAAAGGGCTACTAAGGGAAATATTCTAACCAAACAAAATTTTGTTAATTATATATGTGAACAAAGCGGAGGAAGAATAAAGGCTTTTGAAGCTGATCAAGCGTTTAGGAAAATTAATAAGGATAGGGATGAAATTTCTGAAGGTGAATTTTGTAGAGGCTTTCAAGTTTTTGAAGCCCCTAAACAAACTACTGAGAGATGCTTAAGAAAAATAAAAAATTGGCTGAGAGGTTCAAAAATGACTGCAGAACAAGGGTTTCAGCACTTGAAAATGGTTTCTGGAGCAAGTGAAACTATGAATAAAGACCAGTGGAGAAGGGCAATGGAAGAATTTGAATTCGTGTTTTCAGATGCTGACATTTTGTTCAAGAACTTTGATAGCAATAATGACAGCGTTATTGATATAAATGAATGAAGAAATAAAATTTACGAAGAAGCTGGCCCGCTTCAGGCCCTCCGCGACACTATAATTTCACATAAAATTAAGCCTGAAGACATATTAATAAAAATTAATGCTCAAGGAAGGCAAAGGTTAAGTATTCAAGAAATGGCTCAAGCTTTGCAGCGCATAGATCCATCCTTAACTGTAGGAAATGCTGTCGATATCGCAAGAAATGCAGCTGGGAAACGTGATTTTATAGATGTCCAAGATTTTTTGGTTCAAGTGTCGCAAACTCCTATTGAATATGATGGAGATTGAAAAGATGCCATTTTAAGAAAAATCGAACAAAAAATGCAAGGAGACACACAAGCTTTAAGAAAATTATTTGAGGAAGCTGACACAAAGCATACGGGGAAATTAGATATAAATAAATTCCAAAATTGCATCTATAAAGCAAACTTAGGAATTGAAGCAGTAGATATAGAAAGACTTGGTAATATTTTGAACAAAGGCACAAATCAAATAGAGTTTAATGAATTTTTAGACAAACTTGAAGGGCCTGGGTTGCCACCTCAAGATCCTCTGAAGGCAACAATATTAAGGCTACAAATATTTTTGAAGCAAAATAATTTGACGCCAGAGTTGCTATTAAAAAGAATGGGTGGAAGAGTCCCAGTGCAAAAATTCGCTGACTTTTTGCTAACTAAAGTGCAGCAAAGATTGTCACGATATGTAATCATTGATGTGGCACTGAAATTTGATGTAAATCAAGATGGGTTTATTGATATTCAAGATATTTATTCAGTCCTTTCAAGCTCATCATATGCAGAAATCAATGCTTCAGCTCCTTTCCCTAGCCAACCACTTCCACCTGATAGAGCGAAGTCAGTTATAAGCGAAATTCGAAATACTTTGATAAGAAAAAAGCTTAGTTATGGAGACGCATTTAAGCTGTTTGACAGAGAAAGAAATGGTGTTTTATCTTCCAAAGATTTCTCTGATGGACTTGATTTATTGCTTACTTTATCTCAGCCCATTAAAGATGGACTTTTTGCTACTATGGACAAACAGAGAATAGGGCTAATTGACTTTGAGGCTTTTGCAGCAGTAGTAAGAGATGCTAATATAGAGCCCCCCAAGACTCAAGACAGCTGAAATTGGGAATCAGAAACTCTGAGCAAGCTTCGTCAGTGGATTTCCAGTGAAAATGTAACAATTGAAGAAGCCTTCAGAGCTTTTGATAAAGATTTTGATGGCATCGTCAGTAAAGATGATCTAAGATATGGAGTTATTAATGTATTGAAAGTCAAAGAAGAAGACTGCAATTCAAATAAAATTGATAGGCTTTATAAACTCTTGGATACCTATAAAAGAAATTTAATCCAGCTGTCAGATTTTAAAACGCTTTTTGAAGAAAAAAGAAATGCTGATTGAAGAGAAAGCGCCAAACAACAATTGGGAATTTATATTTCTAGGCACTTTGCCAGCTATAAGGCAGCATTTGACACTGTGTCAGGAGAAACTGGGAAAATTACTTTGGACCAATTTACCAAGTGGCTATCTGATAGCCAAGCTTTATCTGGCTTCAATTTGACGCAACAGCTAATTCAGCAGCTCTTTGCATACTTAGACCCTCATAAGAAAGGATACATTTCTGATCAAGACTGGGACTTAGGGCTTGGTGGGTTTAACTACTCCAGTCAATGTATGCAAGAAATTAAAGATGCAATCCGAAGCAATTTTGCTGACATCAATGCAGCCTTTAATTTCTTTTTAAGTTATCATAAAGGCTATCCTCAAAACAAGCTGACAAAAACTGAATTTGAGCAAGCCATCGTTTCTTTAATTCCTAAACGATTCGATCAAAACGAGTTGACAAGGGTCTGAAACACCATTTCTAATAATAGCTCACTTATAGGATTCCAAGATTTCAAAACTCACTTCGACCATCGCAAATTCATGAGCACTTTTGCAGGCACCCGATCAAGCAAAGTTTCTTCCAGACCTTCAACTTCTACATTGACCCAATCTTCTATAAAGACTGATGAAGATCCTTTAAGAGTTTTACAAGGACTTATAAGGGCAAGTCCATATAGCCTGGAAGATGTTTTCAAACAAATGGATGCTGACCAGTCAGGAAAACTTTCTATCACAGAGTTTAGAAATGCAATGAGAAAGCTGAACATTGGCTTAACAGCAAAAGATATTGATATGATCCAGGCAAGAATTGATACAAATAACGATGGGCTGATTGACTGGGATGAGTTTAAAAAACGATTTAAGACCCCAGAAACTGAACACATCATTAAAGGAACTGCTCAACAGCGATTAAACACATTAAGACAAAACATGTACTCATATATGCTATCTCCAAAAGACGCTTTTCATCAATTTGACACAGAAAGAAATAGAAAACTTACTTTTGCTAATTTTACAGCATTAGTAAATAGACTGTGCCAGCTATCAAATGAGCCAGCACCGCCTTTCAGTATTCTCAAAGATTTGTTTGATATTATTGATATCAGAAAAGATAATGTACTCGATATGAGGGAATGGCTGAATACATTTAAAGATGTAGAAAGAAATACATGGGAAGACTCGAGGCAATATGAAGATATTTGCAAACTGATTTCGAAAAATAGAAAACTATTGCAGACAGCTTTTGACTCCTTAGCCAAAGGTGGGAGAATTGAGTTTCAGCAAGCTAAAGATGTGCTGTCAGGATTTTTAAGAGAAATTTCCTTAAGCGATGAACAATGGAGGAAGATCATTGGGGTAGCAATGAAAGATGGAATGGTCGACTATAGATTTCTCCTTGATATTTATAAAGATAGAGTTAGAGACAAGCAATTACATCCAAGACCTATTTAGATATAACCTTAATTTAATTTCAAATAATAATGTCCATTAATAAAGATGAGCGGAATGGGAGGGATAAGGATGAGTTGGGTTTTAGGAGGAATAGCAACGGTAGTTATTGGCTATCAAATATATAGTCCGAATAGCTACTGAAATTCACAGCATGCAGGTGAAAAGCTTAAAACAGGAGTGAGCAATGAAGTAACAAAAGTGATGCCTCGAACTGCAGTAAAAGTGGATGAGATAAAGCAAGAGGCAAAAAATGAAATTGAAAAGCATTCGCCAAAAAATTCTGACACAAAATAATAATGGTCAAGATAATAAAGATTAAATACTTATAATTAAATATGGCAAATTTATGATTCTTTTAAAGACTCCAATTCTAATATAAATAATAAGTATGAGCATTCAGAAGTAGTAGAAATCAAATGAGACATATAGAAATCATAATAATTTAAATGGCAGAAAAAAATGAAAAAAACAAGCCATATGAAAGTGGCGATCAGAAAGAAGGTATGAAGAATATTCATGACATCTCAGGGGATAAAGCTAAAGAGATGGGTAGTCAATTGCAAGGCCAAGAAGAAGGAATGACTGGAACTACAAAAGGACCGAATCTAGGCGGTCTTGGTAAATTCAAAAACACAAAGGTTGAAGCTGTTCCACAAAGATATCAATTCCTTGATATATATGATAGCCAGCAAGGAGGCTTTATATATTCACAGGAAGGTGCATCAGATTTAGTAACATTTGGAGAACGAGACAAGCAAGAAAAAACCAATAAATAATAGCTTTATTTTGTGAAATATGAAATAATAATTAATTCCTATCTAGAGGTATATTTTCGAATAAAATTTTTAACTCTTCGAACTTTAAATTATAAATATGATACATTTTGAGTTTGATATTGCCTTAAGTGCACCCGGCAGCAGCATTGCTACTTGTGCCACAATTGGTCCAAGATCTTTTCAAGTTGTTGCTGCTGGTGATGATGCTAAAAACGTCAGGCTCTGGAAAATTTCAAGAAAAGAATCCCTCTTAAATCTTCAAGGGCATTCTTCTGATATAACAAGTGTTGCTTTTTCGCCAAACGAAGATGAAGTCTATTCTGGATCATTCGGCGGTACAGTAATCATATGAGATTTAAAATCTCAGCGAGCGATCAGCAGCTTAAAAGGCCACATGTCATCATGCACAACTATTGCTCCATTTCCAGCAGGCCAACAAAACTACCTCGCAACAGGATCCACAGACTGCAATGTCAAGATATGGGACTTAAGGAAAAAAGCTTGTGTACAAACTTTTAAAGGCCATAGAGGATCAGTAAACGTGGTCGAATTCAGCCCGGATGGAAACTTTTTAGCATCAGGAGGAGTTGATGGTAACATAAAACTTTGGGATTTAAATACATCGAGGAAAATATTTGAGTTTTCCATAACCAATTCACCAATTACATGTATGAGCTTCAATCCCCAGCATTTAACTCTAGCTTCTGGCCATCAAGATAGAGTAGTCCAATACTGGGATATGGAAAATTTCGGTCATATATCTTCAACTGCGCCAGATTCTTTGCCTATTCAAAAGATTTGTTTTGATGACGATGGGACTGTTTTATTTTCAGCCACAAATGACTCTTTAAAATCGTGGGAAATTGAGCATGGAGATTTGTCAGGAGTTTACGAAACGACATGAAGAGGAGTGGAAGACTTAAAAGTCAACTCAAAAGATGGGATGATTGTAGGCCTGTCAATTAATGGGACTTCTTTTTCATATTGGACTCAAGACTTAAATGCGAATACAGCTGCTGCTAGAATAGAGGAGCAAAAAGTGGTTCCAAATATCCCAAAAGCTAAGAAAAAGTCAAAGTCTGACATGATGACTAGCTTTGTCGCGGCAAACTCTGAAGAGCCAGTTGGGATTGATGTCAATGACTTTATGCCTAGAAATGCTCCTGTAGAAAACGCTGAAGAAATTATAAATGAGATTTACAAAAACCATAGCAGCATCCTCTCTGTCATCAAAAGACGAACTGAAAACACTTCACTAGTAGTGAGTTATTGAGCAAGAGGAGATGTGAATGCTACAATAAGTGCATTAAATATGATGAATGATATATCAGTTACAGCTGACGTATTAAAATACAGCCTCATTGAAAGTAAAGCTGAAGGGTTAAATTTAGAGCACTGCGCATTAATAGTGAATCTGGCTAAAGGGCTTATTGACTCAAAATATGAATCTTATATAAGGACTGGAATTAATGTTGCCTCTTTAATGCTAAAACAGTTTAGAGCTATCGTCACATCTACTTTGGTAGCACCAGTAATGGTAGGTGTGGATCTCAGTCGAGAAGAAAGAATGAGAAAATGCGAAAACTGCTTAATTGCCTTTACTTCTATATATGAATCTCCAAGCTTAGTTAAAAATGCAAATAGAGAAAATCAAGTTGGAGCGCTTGCCAAGGAACTGCAGAAGAGCTTGGAAACATTTATTTGGGAAACCAAAAGATAATGTAAGCCACAGTAATTTATTTGAAATTAAATTAGTTTAGACAATTGAAGTCCTTGTGCAAGTGAATAGAGCCTTGCATCAAGCAGGTAGTCTTTTTGCTTGCAGAGTTCCAGCATGTGCTTGAGCATGTCGTTTACTGGGATTAATTCTACGCTTATTTGCTCAGAAGGCTCTAGTTCTTGCATTGGATTTTTGTTTTCTTCTAAATCGGGGTTTACAGTAACCTTGACAATTTTAGTGCATTCATCACTTTTTCATGGATCATTGTATGAAACTTCTCCAATTTCTGTCACATCTTCTCTTCTTGCTGTGTAGCCAGTTTCTTCTTTTAGCTCTCGCAAGGCGGAATTGATGCAATCTGAGTCTTCATTATCAATGAGACCTGCAGGGAATTCAAGAACATATTTAGATACAGGATATCTAAAAATAGCATTTGCTATTAAATGCAAGCTTCCATTATGTCTGATAGTTGCCAATATTGAAACTCCATCAGCCTCTGCTTTTTTTGTTGATCTTGTTACGTATTCCCATTTCTTGAGATGTCCTGTGGAGTCTGTAAATGTCATTTGATGATAGTTTAGTCACTTTCCTGTGTAAACCACTTCAACTTTGTTCTTTATTATCGAGCTGAAGAACCTTGAAAGTATCATAAATGGTTTATTATACTTCTGTAAATTCTCCTGGCAGTATCATTGGGGTGCTAATTATATTAATTTCTTTTCTTGCGCAATTATTAATAAGTTATAACATTGCAAATCTCCATAATGCAAACAATCACATAACAAAAATTGCATTTTTTTTTAGGTAAAACATGAAGGAAGGCTATAAAAATTTGTGAAAATCAATCATAAGACCTCCAAGAGAAACATACAGTGATTTTGATCTAGGCCCATCAGAATTCACATTGGGTGGAAAACCTTATAAACGCACAGATTTTTCCCTAGCAAATATCAATGGATATTGAATGAAATGTTCTCATTTTGAGCCTTTCGATTCAGAAAGGACCACAAATCTGCTTCCATGTGTAATATATTTGCATGGAAATTCAAGTTCAAGAACAGAAGGATTAGTTGCGGTTCCTCTTATTCTTCCTATGAATGCAACACTAGTCGTTTTTGATTTTGCAGGTTGCGGTATTTCAGATGGAGAGTATATATCGCTTGGGTGAAACGAGCGGCACGATCTAAGGAAGCTTATAACTTATCTTAAAGAAAACAGAAGAGTTGGGGAAATTGGACTGTGGGGAAGAAGCATGGGCGCTGCAACTGCTATTTTTTATGCATGTGCCAATGACGATATCAATAGTATGGTTCTTGATAGTCCTTTTGCGTCGTTAAAAGACTTAGCAAATGAGCTAGGCAGTAACTATACCAGGCTGCCTAATTTTGTGCGAAAAATTCTTTATAATATGATAAGGAAAACAGTTAAAAAGAAAGCAAAATTTGATATAAATGAAATAAATCCTATTGATCAAATAGACACTTGCTTTCAACCAGTTTTATTTGGTGCAGGAATTCAAGATTTATTTGTAAGGCCGCATCATACACAAGATTTATATGATAAATATCCAGGAGAAAAAGATATAATTTTATTTGAAGGAGACCATAATTCAATAAGACCCAAATTTTTCCATGAGTCCGTATCCAGGTTTTTTTACTTGACTCTGATGTGCGATCAACTGCCTGAAACCCCAAAATCAACGATTCCAGAATTTAATGGTAAAGTATCACAAGGTGAGGATTTATTAAAAGAAATGAAAGAAGATGAAGAAGCCATGCTGAAGTGGGCTCTAGATGAATCTGTAAAGCTGATGAGGGAGCAAAATGATTCTGAGTAATTTAATATTATTCTATCTTTGTAAATAAAACACAATAATAATATAAAATCAATATAAATGTGGAAGATTATCTCGATTGCAATATATATTATTATCGTAAGGTAGCCCATTATTCTTGAAAAAATATAGACTGACCTTTTTAATATTTGTTAAATATAGTACCTGCAGTCAGGAAGGTTTAAAGGAAAACCTGGGACCTTTTGGAACTGAAGGCAGCGTTAAGAATGTGTAATAGTATGTTTTCCATGCACAATGCTGGGTATGATGGCCGCATGTTGAATCCAAAACAGTTTGCTCAATGGGGAGGAAAAGCTCAGGGTTGGGAAAGGAAGATCCAGCAAGGTCCGTTCTGACCAACTGGGATTTTTCCAGTGCAATGCCAGGCATAGTGTCCTAGTCTTTAAGCTTCCACCTGGCAGTCAGATGACATATTCGTTTTTCAAATTTTCTGGAAGTATGGTAAGATGATCCAACTTGGGAAGCGAGTGTTGTCCGTAAGGAGCTACACATGGAGGTCGTGTCTGGACTGTCAAGTAAGCGGTGAAGCGACAATAAAGACTAATAGTATCGTTCGAGCATACCGGAAATTTTTCTATAAATAATTATTTAATGTTAAATGAATATTGCTATTAAAGAAATCATATAATATGATTTAGGATCTAATTAATGCTAAAATAAAAACATTATAAATTAAAGCTTTGACAAAATGATATCTTGAAATTCCTGAAGATCGATTTCTCCATCTCCGTTCTGATCCACCTGTACAATTAAATCGTTCCAAACTTTATCATCGCTTGCTAGTCCTCCTTCAAGCACCTTTTTCAGCTCATTAGCTGAAATACTTCCGCTCCCATCCCTGTCAAACATTCTGAAGGCTGCTTTCAAGTTATCACTTGACAACAGCTTTCTCATATCTAGAGTTGCCTTTAAGAACTCTGTATAGTCTATATACCCATTATTATCAGTGTCCACCTCAGCCATAATTCTATTTACTTCAATTTCTGCATCAGCAACTCCGATTGAACTGACATACTGCTCCATGAGCTCTTCTCTGCTTAGTTTCCCATCTCCATTTTTATCCATACTCCGGAACACTTCCCTTAATAATCGTGTGTCCTGTATGGAAAGGCACTGTGATGTCACAAAAGTATTTACAGCATCACGCAATTTGTTGCTGGCATGAAAAGCTGTTAAGTTTTGCATCACTTCTTGAATTATTTGTTCAGTGGCAAGTGCACGGCGAGCCTTTGAAGTTATCCAAGGATGCCGAAGACATTGTGCAGCAGAAAGTCTAGAATCAGATTTACATAGTAATCCATTAATTAAATTTTTTGCTTCATTGGAAATTCGGTTCCATGGTTCATCTTCCATGCTGAATTTTCCGATTTGAATTTTTTTGACTATTTCTGTGTCATCTCTTCCATCAAAAGGTGGTTTTCCTGACAATAAAATATATAAAATTACTCCACAGCTCCACATATCACATTTTTCATTATATGTGCCACTTAAGACTTCTGGGGCAATATAATAAGCTGTACCCATGGCATCTTTCACTTTATTACTTGACATAATTGCAGTCCCAAAGTCAATAAGTTTGATATTCAAACAATCATTAGTATCTTCCAGAAGGATATTCTCAGGTTTTAAATCTCTGTGTATCACAGAATGATTATGGAGATATGCAACTGCTGAGAGCAGCTGATGCATTATTTGTGCAGCGTGAATTTCTTGAAAGTTTTTTCTTTTTATTATTTCATCAAATAATTCGCCTCCGCTGCAATATTCCATAACAATGTAAAGCCGCTTCGTATCTTCAAAAAATTCATATAATCTTACAATATTAGGATGGTCCATGGACTTCAATATGCTTATTTCTTTTTCCAAATCATCCCGCTTTCTATCATTTTTCATAAGATCTTTTCGCATTATTTTTACAGCGCGCTTTCTTCCATTATCTCTGTGAAAACAAATGCGAACTTCTCCAAATGCTCCAGAACCCAAACTTTCACCGAGGCGGTAAATCTCTGTGAAACGGTGCTGATTTTCTTGAACGAAAATTTCTGGCTTTACTTTGATTTCTCCGACTTGGCTTATACGGGGAAAGTCTGTTGTTTGAGGTCTTTTCATTCTTGTATTAACACTACAGCCCATATTTTTATAAATTATGGTTGTAGGCATTTGCATTATTTAAATTTTTGATCAGACCATCATGATTCCAGAAGTATTTTTTTTGAATTCATAACCGAAATTGTTTTCTAAGATATAACTATTTATACTTCTTTGGCCAAACTCTTATTATATTATAGTTATTATTTAAAGGTATTCCGAAGATTCAAAATATAACTTTATCCAAAATAATAAACTAAAGCTCCACTCATGAGTCACAACTTAGATACTAGAAATATTTTCTTATTAAGATAAGGTTTTATGCATGTGAGACTTAGAAATTAGATCATAATCTCAAAATAAATTTACTAGTAGAAACTATTTCCAATGTATAAAAATCTGTTTATAAGAAGTATTTATTATGAGAAATATTCATTTAAATTTGACCAATATTTTTTATTAAAATTCCCTTCAAGTCAGAAACATAGTACTTATCTCCAGACCAAAATACTTTTGGGAGAGGACTGTTTAAATCGCTTTGAGCAGGAACTTTATTTTGTATCTCTCCTTCGCCAATTATCTCACACTCAATAAAGCAATCTTTTCCAGCAGGAGGATTTGCACTTATTTCTTTCAAAAATATATAGCATTGTGTTGCTTGATCTTTAACCAAGCCATTCTTAATTTGATTTTCAGCTTCCTGCTTAGTCATAAAAGGAGTGATCACTGATAAAATTTCGGTATCAATGCTCATTTGCAGATTTAAAAAATTTTTTTCACAGTATTTATTTTCAGCTTCATACAGATTTGCTAGCTTTAGTCGAATTGCTTTAGATACACCGCTAAGAATAACGGTTGTATGCTTAAATTTTTTTGCTGATTCACTATAATCATCAGGAGATGGATTTGGAATTGCGTTTGTTGATACAGTCCAAGTATCTTGCAATAAATCATCACAAGAACTGCCAGGATGAACATTGTGTTTTTGGAATAAGCATTTCCCACATTCGGCAAATTTGCAAGGGCCTGGATTTTCTGAATTATAAACTTGAAGTTTGCTGCAATTTGCACACTTAATAAAAGCTTCTTGCTTGCCTTGAAAAACAGATTTGAAAGAGTTTACGTTTGTTTCAATGTAACTAATTATTTCTTCTTCAAATCCAGCCGTTTTTATTGCATTAATGGCGTGATCTATATCAAAATTATTAATACTTGTACGGTGATTTTGAGGACAGCCTATTTTTCAAGGCTTTATAACAAACCTTTCATTTGTATTTTGAGTGATTTCGCTAATTTTCTCCATTAAATTTTTGGCAGCATGAAATGCATAGCAAAAATAGCACAAATAATCATCACATTGAAATTGAACCATATAATTTATGTATTCTGTTCTTCCTTCATATTTGCATTCTGGAAATCCTGAGTTGCATTGCCTTCTTCTTTGATTATCTTCATAATTTGCTTGGATTTCTTGCTTTTCTTCAGGAGTAATAAAGATATAAAGCTCATTTTCTTCAAGTGCATTGAAATTGCTTTGGAGTTCGCATTTTTTGCATAACACTCTGTTGTTGGGATTTTTTTGCAATGACATGAGGATATGATCTCGAAGGCAGTATTGGCAATATCTATGGACTTGACAATTTTGAGGCTTATACAAATAATTTATATCCAATGGTTGATTATAATAGTTGCAAGGGCTGCCATCACAATATCTTGGCTGAATTTTTGCAGTGGTTTTGATCCTTATTAAAAAATTTGCCCTTGATATTTCTTGTAACTTGTAGTTAAGTTCACCTTTGTCTATAGGATTTTGAGAAAGAATACTGCTCAGATCTTCTAAGAACCTATCCTTTAGTCCTTTGGCCATTTTATAGAATGGTATTTTATCGATTATGAGATTGAATATTAGATAAATTGTGATATTTTTGTAGTAATCAGTGCGCAATACGCATTAAAAGCATAGCTCTTAGTAAGAAGAAGACTTAATTATAATTACAGCAACACTGAAATAGATAATTTTAATAAAAGTAGATATATTCATTGCAAATTTTAAAAATGAGTATTAAATATCTAAAAGAAAAATATTACTCTTAAAGCACGCAAGAAATCAAAGGGAAATTAATAATATTTTTAAGTTAGCTTATTAAAATTCTTAATACAAAGAAATGCACTTTGAAATTTAATAATTTGTAACCCTATTTCATCTTTTTAAGGCCCAATTATGAAAAGAAATCTAAAAATTACAAAGGAGACTGCCAGTCTTTTAGAACAAAGAAAAAAATCAGTGAGTATTAGCCCAAGTAGAGCAGCATCTAAAAGATCTCCAAGAAGATCTCCTGTCACTCCAAGCATTCCAAATTCATCTCGCCTTTCGCCAACACCATTTCGCCACCAACCCCAGAGCTTAATTGAAGATCTTAAGCCAATCCCATCCAAAAAAATACCTCTTTTTCACAAGAGAAATATTTCTGCAATGTCAATCCCGACTGACCTTCCTTCACTACACAAAAGAGCGATTTCGTTAGATCTAAAGCCGCACTCAATTTCATATTCATGAGGAACCAAAAAAGGATTAACATGAAGAAACCCTCTCAAAGAAAACCAAGACTCGATCATAATTCATCCAAATTTGTCTACAGACCAACAGACTCATTTTTTTGGAATTTGTGATGGTCATGGATCTGCAGGGAAACAAGTTTCTCAATTTGTAGCTGAACAATTAGTTAATGCCTTAAAAATTGATGAAGATTTGTTGGGTTCTTCGAAAAGAGCTTTAATCCAGGCATTTATGAAAGCGAACTCAGATTTATTTAGGTCTTCTTATGAAATCACGTTTAGCGGAACCACAGCATGTGTAGTTTTAATTACTCAAAATAAGATTTTCTGTGCAAATGCAGGAGATTCAAGAGCTATTTTAGGAAGAAATACAAATGGGAGGTGAGACTCTATACCAATAAGTAGAGATCATAAGCCTAAAGAATTAGATGAAGCAAGCAGAGTTATGAAATCTGGAGGAAGGATTTGTGAACAGGAAATTGGTGGGAAAAAATATGGACCTTTGAGAGTATGGTTGAAAAACCAAAACTTGCCTGGGCTTGCTATGACAAGATCTTTAGGTGACACAATTGCACATCAAGTAGGAGTTAGCTCAGAGCCTGAAATTATTGAAAGAAATATTATGCATCAAGACAGGATTATCGTAATAGGATCAGATGGTCTATATGAGCATATGAAAAATGAAGAAATAATAGAAATAGCCAGCAATTATTATGATAGTTGCCAAGTCACGACTGCTTGCAAGGAAATTGTTGATGAAGCAAGAAAATTGTGAGAAAATGTAAGAGTCACATAGAGAGATGGAGGGATTGATGATATTTCATGTATAGTCATATATATAAAATAGCCAATTGACAGCAAAATATTAGATATTTGTACAAGTCAATTTTATGCAATAATTTTGCAAAAATTTATATCTAAATATTAATATCTTAAGTTTATTTTTGGCTTCATATATAATTATAATATTGCTCAAATAAAATAACCACAATGCTGTTTATAGTTATTTTTTACAAATATATAAGCTGAGATCAAAATATAAAGTATGCACATTGCCTAATTATAAATGGTAGTGACATAACCTAGAGTAAAAATTTATAGATCAGCTTTGATAAAAAATAATTAAAAATCTTAAAAAATCACAAATGGATAAATTTTTGTGCTGGCTTTGCTGAATTGAATTATGATGAAATTTAAGAATGTAGCAAATTGCCTTGACGCTCTTAACGTATTTAACAATAATTCTAGATCTGCATAGACAAATAAATTAATATGGATTTGAGTGATGGTTGTTTTTCTATTTCAATTCCAAAAACTCGAAGTCAAGAATCAAAGCAATTATTTCAAAAAGTTTTTACAGTAAATTCTAATCAGGAGTATGAAATTCATGCTAAGTTTCACTCTTGTACACACATTATTTATAGGCGATATCGACAATTCTCAGCTCTAAAGGAGCAGGTAAAATATATTCAGATCAAAAATCTCATTCACATTTGCATTCCAGGTTTCCCTAAGAAAACCTTACTCCACAATAAAACACCGTTATGCATTGAACATCGCAGAGAAATGTTGAATATATGATTAAACGAAGTTTCACACTTAGACTCAGCAGTAGAACTTTTACTCCAATTTTTAGAAATTCCTGATCAGAAAAGAGAAATTGTTTTATCTCAAAGACAAAAAGAATGCAAAATGAGTTCTGCTGACCGTTGTGTCGCAGCATTTATTAGAAGGCTAAACAAATCAGATAAAAACAGTACGAAAGCAGTTCAAAAATTTGATAACGAATTTTTCGAAATAAGAGAAGAATTATCAAAGAACGCAATCTGAATCCTTCTGAATCATTTGATTCCTCTCTGCGGAACCTTGGTCGTTGCTTCAAAAGCTTTGGACAGTCTAAGCAAGTTACTAAGCAGAGATCGCTATAGATTTTATACCGACATCCAAGAAGCGCTAGTAAAATTTGATCAAGAACATCTAAAATCAATGAACTTAGACCTACATTTATTGAAGGTCTTTCAAGGCGATTCAGCAGAGCAAGCCTTTCAAATATGTAAAATCATAGACGAATACATGGCTAGAAATTCTTCTAGTCACATGTTTAAATACATCCTCAATAACAGCGATGAAGCTTTTCAGGTTTATTCCACCTGGCAAAGCCAAGAGTTAATCCCGAGTCAAGAATGAATTCCATCACAAATGCAAGCAAAAAAAGATAAAAGCGATTGAAGATGTCTTAACACAAATAATTATCCAGGAAATATGATGATCTGTTTCAGATCTGCCGAAGACTGCTTTGAAACTCGCAGTTCTATTTATATTGAATCATCAGTCGAAAAAATTCTCAACTTGATCCTTGACACTGAACTAAGACTAAAATGGGACACTTATATTTCTGGCTACGAAATCATCAAAGAGTACGAATTTTTGAAACACTATTTATTCTGATTTTCTTTCCCTAGTGAAAGAGGTAAGCCAGTTGATTTAGCAACTGCATGCACAATCCGAATAGAAGGAGAAACAACTTATGTTGAATATTCATCAGTGAAAACTCCACTGATAACTAATAGGCTTGGGTACAAAAGGGTAGATTGTAAACGTAGTGTTTATAAAATTAAGTCCATTGGAAATGATGCAGAAAGGAGTTCATCATTTCCATCTGCATATAGTATTAGTAGTAATGAAGAGTCCACAGATTCAAATAGATCTGTAGGAGATTGTGGCTCAAAAGAAGATTTCTTATGCCATGTAACATGCAAGACACAAATGAGCAGTGAATTGGCAAGAGCTGTCTGTAGTGAATTTTCAGAAGAAACAAGCCATTATAAAGAAAGCTTGCAGAATCTCAAAGCTATGGCTGAGCAGAAAGAAGGAAATATGAAGACAATACAAAAAGTCAATCAGTTAAGAGATGCTCTTGACAGAAAAGTACAAAAGGAAAGAAGGACGAGTCAACTAGGCCCGTTGCGCGCAAGATATATGAAATAAATTCAGTCAATATAAATAGAATAAATTACATTTGACATTTATAGTAAGGAGCAGCTTATACATGATGCTTTTTCAGAATTTTTATCATTTGATTCTAGAAATGAACGCCTAGCAAGATTTGCAGAACCAAATAACCTTTTTTTGCATTTTTCACAAAGAATGCCAGCAATTCTTTCAGCAGGGCCACTTGCGCTCAATAACTTATTAAGTGTATTGACGTGCATAGCAACTTGATGCTTCTGTTCAGATAAAATTTTGATTTCGCTTTCTACCATTTCAGCTGCATTATTTGTACAATTTATTTTCTCTCTAAATTTCAAATTGCATTCTTTTTGCTTTTCAAGTGATTCTGTAAGGCTTTTAAGTGTTTGCTTAGATCCACTTATCACCAATTCATTAACTCTTATAGTCTCCATTAGTTTCCTAGAAGTTTCATTATTGACATAATCATTCATCTCCACTTTTTCCTTCAATGATTCACACAATTTTTCATTTATTTCTATTTCTTTTTTAAGCTGCATATTTTCCTTATTTATCTTTTTCAAGTCACTGCAAAACTCAGACTTCGTCAACTCAAATTTTTCCGTTATCGAGCTATAAAGGTCAGAATAAAAACAATGATTGCAAATAACAATATTTTTCTTTTTAATATATCTTTTGCAGCCATGATATTCACATATGTCAGTTTTGCATCAGAAGCAAATAATACTGCTTTCTTTTGGACAGTGAGCACATTTGGGTTTCTTACCAGAAAAGAAACTGGAGAAGGATGTTTGCGAATTATTATCCATAACAGAAAAATATATTAGTAATAAAATGAATTACATCAGAATAGAGCGAAGCTCGCCACGCAGGGTTCCTATAGCTTGAGTGTATTCGCTTGGGGACAAATCTCTGTGAGTATAAAAAGTAGATTCATAATTCCCTGAGTCAAATGAAACTCCAACTTTTGATGCTTTGGATTGGGCTTGCCGCTCAAAATATCTCCCTATTCCTTTTATTCTTGACAATGTGTCATCTTCATAAGAAGGTGAAAGATCTCTTATTTTTGGTGTAAACGTGCATCCAAGTAATTCTTTGTCTTTCTTCTCTTCTCTTATCCTTTCTAATTTTTGATCTTTGAATTTTTGTCAATTATGCAGCCTATCCCATGTCTTTCTAGTTTTTGGTGTTTTTATTGCAGAACAGCTAATACTGGGAGCAAAGGTGCATTCTTTCTCTTCAATAGCATCAGCAATATCCTGAGCATTTTTTCTTATTTTTTCTCATTTTTCTTTCTTTTGAGAATCGAGCTTATACAAGGTTTCCCATCTATCGTGCTTAGATTTATGGATCGCCTTGTCCATTTTGACAGAGTTTGGGTTAAGCTTAGGCTTAAATTGGCATGGACTTGTATTATTTGGCCTTATTGTTATGGTTTTTATAGTATGATTAAGCAGCCTTTCTTGAGTTTGTCCATGCTTTTTTGCTAGGGTTTTAGATTTTTCAGAAATAGAAGGGACAAAATCGATAGTTCTTATTGGGGATTTGCTTTTTGATTTAATAGATCTTTCTGGCAGTTTTGGGGGTGTTTGATCATATTTCATAGGTGTAGGGGTCATGGACCTTGCTTCATCTGCTTTAGATGAAGCTAGAGTTTCTTTATTTGGCGAAATTAAATCCTTAGGTTGTGATTCTGATTTCAAGCCAGTTGATTTGAGCAATTCTTGCCAAATTTTATTGTTTTCTTTGGGATTTGGTACGTCAAGGTATTTGTTATTTTTCTCTGGAGTTTTTTCATTCGACAAGCTTTTCATCAATTCTTTTAATCCAAAATCGCTTTGCACTTGCTTTGTTATAGGAGGATTCATTTTATTCTCATTGTTTTGAGAATTTCTTAATCTCCCTAGCTGTTCAATTAACTGCAATGGATTAGAAGTCATTATAGAGTAATATTTATTGCCATTTTTAACAGTCACTCAAGTGAAATTATTCAATTCGTCATATGACTGTGAAAAACAGACAAGTAGCTTATTATAATTTAGACTTAAAGCAAGTTTATTTATGAATATTATTTAATTCTGAACGCAATTTTTTTATAACCTAGTTTTAATATAGCAATTGATTTTTTTATAATTTAAAATAATTTTTTGAATAGAGTTTTAAATATTACTTATTTTGCATCTTTTGCATCAGATATTTCTCTTATCACAACCACATCATTCATTGCTTTTGTGGATTCCCACCCTCCAAATATTAAAACATGTGGGCCAATTGGTGTCGAAGTGTGTCCATGCCTTGGAGGTGGAGGGGTTCCAATATAATTTCCTCTATTTCAAGTCATTGTGTCTGTATTTAAATCCACAAAATAATCACACTTTGTTTCTGTTCCTTTCTGAAAAGCTCCATATCCTCCAAAAACAATAATATTAGACCCTGAAATATCCATGGTATGGCCATAGCATGGAAAAGGTGGTGTTCCCGAGACTCTAAGTCTGCTTCATACCAGAGTTTCAGTATCAAGTACCCTAAGATCATTTAAATAGCATTCTTTCAGCATACTTCCCATCCTCAAACCTCCATCTTCATGCTTTTTGGGGTCAAAATAAAATCCTCCTTGAATCACTATATTTGTTCCAACCACAACAGAAACATGCCCCATTCTAGGAGAAGGGGAAGGTCCTGACGTTTCTGGTTGGGTTCAAGCCATTAATGCAAGATCTAGAACATGTAAATCATTATAAAAAATATCTTGGTTCCATCCTCCAAATATAAACATTTTAGAGCCTACTAAGTTAGCTGAATGATCAAGTCGTCCTCCTGGAGCATTTCCACCTTCTGGGCCTTGATACCATGTCATTGTGACTGGGTCCAAGGCATGAAGGTCTCTAAAATGAGCTGAATTTGCACCTCTTCCTCCAAATAAAACCACTCGAGAGCCGGCCAGAACTGAAGTGTGGCCATATCGAGGAGCTGGAGGAGTCCCGTTTATGCGAGGCCTATACCAGCGGTTATCATTGACGTCTAATACAATTGTATCATTGAGATAGACAAATCCTTCTTTTTTACCTGCATAATAATGCCCTCCGAAAATCACTAAAGAAGCACCTACTAAAGTAGCTGTGTGACCTCCACGAGGACTTGGAGGAATACCTTCTACTGTAGGGTATGCCCATTGCCATTGTTTATCTGAAGATTGGGGCTTGATTTGGGCTTCCTCAGAGGATTCGCTCATTTTGGAGGACGAATGCTGACTTTTTATTCCTAACAGAACTTCAGGGTTGGAGAGATTTGAAAACTTTTCTGATTCCATATTGAATAATTAAGTTAATTTTTACTTAGAATGAAGAAATGTAACTTAAAAAATAGTGAAAATACACTTTAAAGGAAATTCAGCAGATATAAAAAAGGAAAGGGTTATAATTTCAAAACAAAATAAATTTATTATAAGGGAAATGCTGTTAATATTAATGATTAAAATATATTAGTGTGAATTATTTAGATTTTATAAAATTATAAAAATAATCACAGCCAGATAGATATTCAAATATTTTATTCTAAAAATATCATTTGTAGTTTGCTTGTTTTCAATAAAGCAATTGCTCATTAACATCTAAAAACTCCACTTTCCATTTTAAATATATATAAATTTATGTGTAGAGGGAATTGAAAAGTAGCACAATAATTGCTTAATAATAATCTACGATATTTTCCATTCCATAAAATTTTACAATAAATGAAAAGTATTATTTTGTTTGCATGAATATGAGCCAGCTTGGCAAATCAAAAATGCATGGAAGCCATTGAGGAACGATTTAACCAGACAATGCTTACTCTTTTTAATAAGAATAACTATCCTCACAGTGTTGAAATGTTTTTATTTAATGGGAAAGGTCTAAATGATTTGGGGCATTATAGAAGCTGTCTAAGGCAAAACGATAATTATTATCTATTACGTCATCAAACTATAGGAAGAATATACATGGGGTTATGTGTGCCTCAAGAATGCTCACAAAACCAAACTGAACAAGCAGTATTCTCATTGCTGAACTATAATCCTGAAAATAGTGACTTTGAGCTCTCTGTACAATCTGGGTTTGATAATCCTCTTAGCATAGCTGGGTGGGTAACTCTTACTTTTATAATAGCATGGGTAGGATTTTGTATTTCTGCAAGTTATCTGTCTAAAGGCTCTAATGATAAGCTAAATGATAAAAATGAAAGACCATCAACATATGCTGTAATGCTTAATTGCTGCTCTTTATCTTCAAATTATGCACAGTTATTGAAACATAGAGTTTTAAAAAAAGGTGATAATTTAGCAATACTGGATTCTTTAAGATTTTTTATGATAAATTGGGTTATTGTTGGGCATGCTTTTACTTTTTACCACTTTAAAGTGATTACAAATCTAATGGAATCTCCAGATATTGCTTCTAAGCTCTGGGTAGCAATTATGTACGGAGGCTATTATTCAGTCGATTCTTTTTTCTTTATTGGAGGATTTCTTACAGGATATTTAATATTAAAAACTTTAGAAGCTAAACGAGGGCATCTGGGGATGAATGGATGAAAATATTTAAATATCCATCGATATTTAAGAATAATTCCTCTTTATGTATTCTTAATGATTTTTTACAACTTTGTGATTATATCATTAGGAAATGGCCCACTATGGTCTACTACAGCAAGACTTAACAATCAATGTGATTCATATTGGTGGACAAATTTCCTCTTTTTGAACAACTTTATTCCAAATGGCAGGGGCAATGGATGCTTTGGAGTTGGGTGGTATTTAGCTAATGACATGCAATTTTTCTGGCTAGGCCAATTACTTATTATATTATATTATAATGCTGCAAAATGGCTGGCATGGATAATTAATTTCCTACTGATTATAGCTGGATTAGCAATCGGAATTTCTCTGGCTGCAGAAAATCACTTCTATGTGAACGTTGCAGATCCGAAAATGAATGTTGACCTTTGGTTTAATTGGTATTACACCAAGCCTTATATAAGATTTTTACCTTATTTTTTAGGAGTATGGGTTGGGTTTATATATTTAAGATATTACAAAAATTATGTGACTAAAGAAGAAGACACTTATCCAGATCCCTTTTGCAATGGAATAATTAAAATTATTAGAGATACAAAGTTTGGAGCAATTATTAGCTTTCTAATGGGATGGATTATAGTTTTATTTTTTATTTTAATTCAAAAGCAAGTGTATAATGACATTACAAACAGTTATATATGAACAGATGGAGAAAATGCTGTATTTCAAGGGTCATGCAGACTAGGATATACTATAGGGCTGACTATGATTTTATTACCTCTTCTTTTTGGAAGGCTCAGATTTGTTGCCAAAATATTATCACTTAGCTTCTGGGAGCCATTAGGAAAGCTCAGCTTCGCAGTATTTCTGGGTCATATTGGCTTGCTTACAATCTTTTATGGTAACTCGGAAGGCTCTGCGATCTTAAGTGGAATATATTGCTTCAAAGACTTTATTTTCCTAGCTGCTGCATCATGGGCATTTGCATTATTCCTCTTCTTATTTGTTGAAATGCCTTGCGCGAGATTAGAAGGATTATTATGGAGAAAGAAAGCTTAATTTTAACAAATTTATATTCTAATTAAAATAGTAACAATAAAATGCAAATATGATAGGAATAAATACAAGCAAAACCATAAGTAACCCATAGGAATTACTAGTTGATTTGTACTGTATGTGAAGAGCCTTTTTAGCTGGAGACTTCTCTGTGTGTGTTTGTGTTTTGAGAGAAAAATCAGAAATTAATGGTGACCGAGAATTGGATTTAGGAATAGGTGTTATTGAAGGAGAAGCAAGATTATTATAGGAGCATGAAGATTTCACAGGAGTAAAAGCTGAACTATCATTGCAACGAGTTGCATCTTGAGACTGGCTGCTTTCACTAAAATGATCCACTTCATCGCATTCGTTTAGGAGGCCTTTAATAAGGTCTTGTTGAAATAAAATTTTCTTGTCTAGCTCATCGATCTCCTTTTTTTCATCTGTAATAGATCGGTTCAGTTCAATTTTTTTTGATTTAATATTATTTATTAAATCACGAATTGAATATAAATGATGGGTTTTTCAATTTAATTTTCATAATAGAAGTGAAGCCTGCATCTTTATTAACCATTTTTGCTTGAAAAGAGATAATAAAAATGTTGCCTTTGATTTTCTTTTGGCTAGTCATAATGCTTTTTCCAAATTCAAAATTTTCAAATCATAAAATATTTTTTGATTATTTTTAAAAAGAAGCAAATAAAGCAGTTTTGCAATCTTTTTCACAGAAATCAATTTTTCTTTTTCAATTAATTTTTTTAGAATGATATTTTGAGAAATTCTTATAGTGTTGAGTTTTAGTCTGCAAAAATATTTTCACGTATTTTGTTTATGCATTTTATTTTGGAGATAAAGAAAAAATAAATGTGCTTTTTTTGTTCTTTCACAAGAAAGTTCTAATTCTAATGATTGAATTTTTGATGCAGATATGCAGTCCTTTCATTTTCTGAAATAAGTTTGAGTATTTATGTAGTTAATCTTTTGCATGAGCTGAAATATTTTGCTAGCTGCAGAATCAAATTTATGCAGTTTAAGCTGATTTGATACATATTCAATGTCAGAGTCGTGCTTTTTTATCAATAATCCCCTTCGAATTGTAGAAAACGCAAAAAATTTGTATGTAAGTTCAAATTTAAATAATATGAGAAATCCTTTACTTATTAATTCTCTTTCAACTTTCTCTCTATTGAGAAAATCAATTTTCATATTTACATAGGCTTCGCAATCACATTTTACTTTCCATTTCAAGAGTGCATAAGATAGAACTGTTTTTATTTTATTATTCAATCTTCTTAACGATATTCTATATGAAGAAAAGTCATTGGCAATTTCAATAGAGCAAAAGCTTTCTTTTAAAATTAATTTTCTCCTGTAATTAAGAATACAAAATAAGCACTGAATTAATCGTATAGAATCAAGATAGTTTATTTCAGTCTCTATTTCAGCATCCTTTCTTTCAATCTCTGCTGCTCTAGATATATTATTTGTTAGCCCCTGCAAAAATTCTATTTGAAGATTTGATATTTTTCCTTCTTTTTCTCTTCCTCTAATATTAAATAATGATCATTTAAGAAATGACTGCTTTACTGCTCGCATTAGGCTACGAGTTATTATTCTTAGAGCCCTTAATTTTAAAATTTTCAAATTGAATTGAGAAATTTTTGAAAACCCCACAATCAAGCTTATTTTTTTATTGAATTCCAGTATATGTATCATTATATTTACTCATTTGATTATATTTATAAAAGCTGTACTAGTTTGGGTCTCAGTCTCACTTTTTTCTAGAAATAATTTATTGATGCAAATTTGGCTTATATTCAGATTTTCCAATGAAAGAGTTGATTTCTGTAGATTTCTGGTTTTCTCAGCAATTCATTGCATTTTCCATTTCATAAAACTTCTATTTAGAAGTAATTTAAGCTTGACTACAATCAAAATTAAGGCATGATATATTTGATTCATACTATCAGTCTTGGATATTATGAGAAAGCACTCTTTTAAATTCTCTTTCATTTTAAAGTCTAGTTTATAAAATATTCAATGTATTCCTTTCAATTCCTTCAAATATTTTTCATCAGTTTGTATTTCAGCTTCATTCTTAATAATTTTATTCCCCTCCATAGTTCCTTGTCTTGATCTTCTATTAATTATATAATTACTGTTTCTATAGTCCAATATTTCAGATTTTTCTCCGCCCGATTTTGATCACGATTTTGTAATAACTTTGCTTGATGTTCTTATTTCGTGACTTTTAAATATTTGATGAGTTGTACTTTTATTCATGGTCAACAGATCTTTTGCGTCCTTTTCCTCGGTATCTTTTAGTTCCCTTTCATCATTTGTCTGTTGTGCCTCAAAATACATTTTTGTTTATCAAAAATTTTCCAAAAAATTACATTGCTTGCTCTAAATTTTCAAATCTACAATATTTCTCCAAGCTGAAGCCTAATTTAGAGTTTGAAATAATTTATTGCTGAAATATTTTCCATTTAAATTAAAATATCAAAATTTGCAATCTAATAATGAAGGGAATTAATTCTGATAATAATAGTGGTTTCATATATGAACTTTCAGGTCTTAATTATATTTGCTTTAACTGCGATTTCATATGTTGTATCCAAAGTTCCAGCAGAACGAATTAATCCAGCCTCATGAATTAGTGACTCTCTTCAATTTATCAGCCACAAAACACTTAAAGAGATCACCCTTCCAGGAACTCATGATAGTGGCGCTTATTGGCTAGGAGATATTTGGATGCCAGATGCAGGCTCAGACTGGCCAAATGAAGCTGCTGAAGTTGGGCAAAAAATAGGTAAAAATGCAACATGGGTAACAAGAAATTTTGCGCTTGCCCAAGATCAAAATCTCTACCAGCAGCTCTTGGGAGGAATAAGATATCTTGATATTCGTTCAGGATGGGACAATACAACAAACCAGTGGGTTACTTTTCATTACCTTTGTGGTTCTCCAATATCTGAACTTTTTGGGAATATTTCTCAATTCATAAAAGAATATAAAAATGAAATATTGGTCCTTGAAGTTTCTCACTTCAGTGGATTTCCTTCTGATCAAAATATCAAGGACCTCAGAGCCATAATTATTGAATACTTTGGGGAATTTATTTATCCTGTAAATTTAAACTTCGATTTCACAATAAATGATATGATAAAAAGCGGAAAAACAGTTATTGTCACTATGTCAGAGGAGGATTCAGCTCCTATATGGCCTAGAGACACAATTTATAATACATATGCTAATTCTCCAATTGTCAGACAGATGATTAAATTCAATAAAGATACCGTGAAACAGTATATGAGCAGTGCTTGGCCAAATCAAATTTTTAAGGTTTCTTGGACTTTAACACCAAATGCTCAAACAATTTTGGATTCCGTCAAATTCTTAAAGCCTCATACTCTGATTCAGCTGGCTGATTTAGGTAATCCTTTCTTGCTAGAGTTTTGGAAAAGTATGAAGCATGAGCATTATCAAGTAGGGAATATTCTTATCATAGATCATTATGAGCAGAGTTCTATTATGGCTGTGATTTACGATATGAATGGAATTATCTTTTAAATAATTCATAATCTCTCAATATTGTTATTTATCTATAGATTTATCATTTTCAGAGAATTAAAACGAGAGTCTTATAGAAAAAAATTATAAAATTTTGGCAAAAATGAAAGATAAAGAGCAGTCAGAGCGTAAAGTGAAAAGCACTGGTCTCCAACTTCCATTTCATCCATATCAGCTTACAAGTTGGATTATTACTTTGGCTACAATTTTCGTTTTTTTTGCCTTGATAATTCCAGTTCAAGAAATGAGTACGCAAATTCCCATGTCAATCATATATGGAATTTTGCAAATTTTTACAATAATTTTAGGATTCATATTAACAGCCTCTGATCCAACTGACCCAATGGTCTTGGAGTACTTAGAAGCCCAAAAAGCAAAGTAATTCTAACTTAGAGAAGAATTTAAAAAATCGTACACAAATTATTGCTCGCTTTGCAGTTCTCCAGTAAGTGCTGACAGCAAGCACTGTATGAGATGCAATAGATGCACAGACAAATTTGACCATCATTGCAAATGAGTAAATAACTGTGTGGGCAGCAAGAATTATTGAATTTTTTTTCTTTTAATCTGGATTGTAGAGCTCACCCAAGTGTGCTTTATTATTTGTTGTGCTTATGAAATTCATTTAGGAATTGATGATTCTAGTGATTTTCAGGACAAATGTGAAGATGTTTATGGAAAAAACGCTCACATTGTCATTTTAGTAATTGTTTGGTCAATGATGATTTTAAGTTTCTTGATTTTTATTTCAAATGCATATTTGATAGGATTTCATGTATATCTCATACGCCATGGAATTACGACTTATGATTTGATATTAAAAAGGAGAGAAGCAAAGGGTTTGGTTGAAAAAGAAGATGATGATGAAGTAGTTCAGGAAAGCAATAATGCTCAAAATGAAAATGAAGTGTCGTCTATGCAAATAATACAATCTGCAAAGGTTTCTGATAGTTCAGCTAGTTCTGGCAGTAGAAATAGTTCACCTTATAGAGCCAAAACAGAAGCATAGTTGAGTCGGATATGATATCTATGTATTTAGTTTTTTAAATAAAAGTAAAATTCAAGAATTTTAGATTATTTTAAGAAGAAACTTTCAATTAAATATAAAAATTTTATTATTTGCGTATTTATATTAATTATCAAATAATGAACTGGAAGCAGAAAAAGATGCTTATAGAAGATATAAGTGAAGAGCTAAATAGAGCTAGGATAACAAACAGAGATAAGGAAATGAAGGAAGATATCATAGACTATATGGGCTATTTGGTATATATGGGTGGAAGAGGAGCAGTCTTTTCCTATATCTTTCTATCACTCGTAGGGCCAATGTTTTTTAAATTTCCAAGAAGACTTGTTCGATATCCAATGCTTTTTGGGCTTATTTTCACTTGGAAAGATCTTTATTTTTTCGGAGCAGATGCAAATCTAAGGCTGCATTCTAAAAGAATTTTATCTCAATTTTCTCAGCTTCCAGACGGCTGCCGATTCAAAGATTTTTATATTCAAATGCAATCTAAATATAATCTTAATCTTGTTTAGCTTATTTTTATTAAATAATGTCTTATCATGATCTCGAGAGCAGTATAGGTTATTGAATATTTTACAACTTAGCAATCTTTAAAATGAATCTGCTTAGGATTAATAGTTATTGCTCTGTGATATAGTGTTATTACAGTAATTTCAACTAGAAAGCGATAATAATTTATATTAAAGGAATTTCAATACTGAAAAAGGAAGGATCGCAATAAAGAATATATTTTACTATTAATGCAAAACTGTTGCAAGCGCGCCAAGAGAAGTATTTTAGGCCAAATGGCATTTTATTCTCCATCAATGAAGTATCTCTTTAGCATTGTGCCAATTTAGCTACTTCTTGCTGTTTAAATATGTGATTATTTCTTAATAGTTTATTTATGTGACTGTTCTGATCTGATCTTTTTCGTTTTAGGTCTAATAATTTCTTAAATTAGTAATGCAATAAAGGTTTAAAGAATGAAATCATTATTTTATAACTTAATTATCTAATAAGTAGTAAGTTTTCTTTATCATTTATAATTATAAATATTAATCTTAGTGCATAAATTAGGAATTAGCTCTAAAGATATAATTATCATATTTAAATCTTAACTTTTGGCTGCATGCTATTTGACCGAAACATTTTGTCAGCGAAACATTCGCCGGGGAAATCGTGGTCAAATATTTTGATAGCGTAACCAATTGTAGGGGGAAAACCTTTAAATTCAGAGGAGACATCACACTATCAAAAAATTTAGAATAAAGCTTCCAAGCTAACGTAAACAAATTTTTTTTCATTTTCCAACTAGAGTTTAGTTTTTCATCAAATAAATAATGAAATATTAACAGCTTAAGGATTAAATCGCTAAACTGTTTGATCAATCATAATTATTAAAATAATTTGCATTTGCTATTGATTTGCAAATCAATGGATATTAATATGATAAAATTTAATAGCCATTAAATGGAAGAAGAACAGAAATCTCCAAGAAGATCGATTCACAGAAAAAGCTCACGAATATTTTTAAAGGAAAAGCAATTTCGTCCAGAATTCCACGGCCAACTAAAAGGCGAAGAAAGAACAGACAAACTCTGAAAGCTTATGGCTGAATATCTAGACTCAGATCTAACAACAATTCAAAAATCCATTGTTTCTCATGTTGAGTACACCCTTGCTCGAACAAGGTTCAACTTTGATAATTTATCATGCTATCGAGCTACAGCATTTTCTGTAAGAGATCGGCTTATTGAGAGTTGGAATGACTCTCAGCAAATCTTTACAGCATCTGACAATAAGAGAGTTTACTATATGTCTCTTGAGTATCTTTTAGGCCGCCTTCTCAAAAATAATCTGTACAATATTAATCTTGAAAATGACTATAAGGAAGCTTTATCAGATCTTGGATTTAAGCTAGAAGACCTCTATGAAGAAGAAATCGACCCTGCGTTAGGAAATGGAGGTCTTGGAAGGCTTGCAGCTTGCTATTTAGATTCGCTGGCTACTCTTGAATATCCTGGCTGAGGGTATGGAATTCGTTATGATTATGGAATGTTCAGGCAAAAAATTATAAAAGGCTACCAAGTTGAGCTTCCAGATTATTGGCTTATACAGCAAAATCCTTGAGAAATTGAGAGATCCGATATAGCATACGACATTTATTTTGGAGGCCATGTTGAATCTATCAATGAAGGAGGAAGAGAAAAAAGAAACTGAATCCCAGCTGAAAATATTATCGCTATGGCTTATGATACACCAATTTCTGGCTACAGAACATTTAATACAATTAATTTGAGGCTATGGAGATCAAGACCTACAAATGAATTTGATTTTTCTTCTTTTAATACAGGAGACTATTTTGAAGCTGTGAAGTCCAGGCAAGAAGCAGAGTGGATTACTTCTGTGCTTTATCCAAATGATTTAACATATTCAGGAAAAGAGCTTAGACTGCGGCAGCAGTATTTCTTTTGCTCTGCAACCGTGCAAGATGTTATAAGAAGGTTTTTAAAGAAAAATCATAGGTGGGATGAGTTGCCTAATAAAGTTGCTATCCAGCTTAATGATACACACCCAACTTTGGCGATACCAGAAATGCTGAGGGTTTTGATTGATCTCTATGATTTAGATCCAATATACAGCTGAAAGTTGGTTCAGAAAGTTTTCGCATATACTAACCATACCATTTTTCCTGAAGCAATGGAGAAATGACCAATAGAATTATTTCAAAAGCTTTTCCCAAGGCATTTAGAAATTATTTATAGCATAAACTTTCAATTCATGCAAGAAATCCAAAAGAAATATGAAAATGAAAGTGAAGAAAAGAGAAATCATTTGCTGTCAGCTTTATCACTTATTGAGGAAGGGGAGAATAAAAAAATAAGAATGGCTAATCTTTGCAACTTAACTTGCCATAAAATCAATGGAGTTTCGCAAATTCACACAAACCTTTTGAAGAATTTAGTTTTTAAAGACTTTAATGAGTATTTTCCACATAAAATTATCAACATAACAAATGGAGTTACCCCAAGAAGATGGATTCATTGTGCAAATAACAGCTTAGCAGATATTTATAATAAATACTTAGATGGAAGTGATTGATTAACTGATTTATCATTATTGAGAAATTTAGACACAATGATAACCAATTCAAAGTTTCAAGAAGAATGGTCAGACATGAAATTTCAAAACAAAACAAGATTAACTAAATTCATATTGAAAGAGACAGGGATTGAAGTGTCTCCATACTCTATGTTTGATGTCATCATAAAAAGATTTCACGAGTATAAACGCCAGTTATTGCTTACTCTTTATATTATTTATCATTATCTAGAATTAAAGCACTTGAGTGCTGAGGAGAAAAACAATATCCAGCCTAAAGTTTATATTTTTGCTGGCAAAGCAATGCCGACCTATATTGCAGCTAAAAAAATTATCAAATTGATTAATTGCGTTGCTGAAGTAATAAATAATGATCCAGAAATTGGAAATTTGATGAAAGTGATTTTCATTCCAAATTATTCAGTTTCTATTGCAGAATTAATTATCCCAGCAACTGATTTAAGCGAACAAATCTCAACAGCTGGAACAGAAGCATCTGGAACAAGTAATATGAAGTTTGTTATGAGTGGTGGAATTATTATCGGAACTATGGATGGCGCAAATGTAGAAATTGCAGAAGAAATAGGTGAAGACAATATGTTCATTTTTGGAGCAAGAGTAGATCAAGTTCAATCAATTAGAGAAAGTTTAACAAAAGGGGATCACCCAATAGATCCAAGGCTAAGAAATATATTCGCTCTCATCAGAGAGGAAAGATTTGGCAACGCAAAAGAAATGGAGTCTTTATTGGAGGGTTTAGAAAAAAATGATACTTACTTGTTATGTTATGATTTTAGTTCCTATGTTGAAGCCCATGAAAGATCTGATGCTGCCTACAAAGATAAAATCAGATGGAACAAAATGTCTATTTCTGGAGCGCTACATGCAGGAAAATTTTCGAGTGATAGAAGTATTGAAGACTATTCTGAGTTGGTTTGGAATCTGTCCCCGGTGACTGTTCCAACACCTGCAGAAAATCCATTAACAAGATTGAAAACTCAGCCTCATTTGGTTGATGCTAATATAAATTTAGAAAAACTAAGAGAAATGAAAGAGCACAAAGAAGCTGATATGATAAATGAAATAGAAGATATCGAACTTATCGATAGTCTAAATAAGGAAGAAACGATGGATAGAAGACCTACAACATTTCAATAACTAAAAAATGATTGAAAATAATTCTTATAAGAAAATTGTGTTTGTTATTTCTTTCCAAGGATTCTATCAACATCTTCTTTCCATTTCAAATGACCTGCTTGTGGCAAAGGAGTGCTTCCTTTGAATACTCTTCCTTTTCCTTCTATATTCGCTGTGATTAATCTTGCAGCTTCTTGCTTATCAATCCTCGTTGGTGGAGGAGTTGGTGAAGACAAAAATTGTTGGACCTTTGAAACGTATTCTTTGACTCTATCAATTTCTTTTTTTAGTGGATGATCACTGAGATCATTTCCTTGGGTTTTTAGAAGGATATAGTATAGAGAATGTAAAGTGTATGCGATTGCTGTATTCATTTTGAGAGAATCTTCAGGAGTTAGCTGGAGATTCAGTTGGGAAAGGGATTCATGCTCAAAAAGTGGCTGAATTTGGTTAGTTATGTCATCAAGAGCTTCTGATAAGCTTGAAAGATTTTTGCTCATTTCTTCCATTTTGATAAAATTATTCTTAAAATATATAATTAAACTTTCAGCATGGTTTTTAATTTCCAGTTTTCAAAAGCAAATTTCAAAACAATTTTCTATATAAATCTTACAGACTCATGCCGCCTTTTGTGAATATTTTTTATGAAAGTTTGCATTTGAGCTCCTATGCATGACCTTTTTATCTTTTTTTTGGCTTCAAATTTAGTTTTAAAGTTTAAAAAGACACTCTTTAATTGGTCCAATTTATCTTTCTCATCTGATTTTTGTATAGAATTTATTTCTGGACTAATATGCAGATTATTTGGAAGTTTTGATAAATCTACTATAGATTTTGATTTATTTGACATGACTGAATGGTCAATAGAAATACTGCTCTCATTCTTGCTTTTAGGAGAAATTGATGATATATTTCTTGAAGAGCTGTTCCTTGGAGAAATCAATGCATAAAGTTGTTTGACTTTTTTGTTTATATTTTTTGGTGTCGGTTGAATGAATTTTGGACTTAAAATGTTTTGGTTTTTAAAAGCAATCATGCTGCTAAATGGAATTTTTAGTGATGCTGATTTGTTAATGACTCGCTTTATTGAAGATTCATTGACATGCTCATGAGTTGATTCACCAAGATGGCCATTAGATTTAATGAAGGATGAAGTTTTCATACCTGGCCTTTCAATTGAATGACTTAATGCATGAATTGTGATAGGAGAAAAGTCTTCTTTTGGGTAATGGTTTTCAGGGTTTGTAAAAATTTCAATTTGATAATTTTGCTTACAAGAATTTTTTATATGTATGAACATAAGACTTAGTTTTTCATTAGTTTGGACCCCATCAAAGCAATGCTCAGCTATCAGAACTAATAACTTTTCAAACTGAAGGTAGCCGAGCTCTACTTTTCTGTCAATATAAGTGTGGGAATTAGCAGTTTTCATTACAAGTCTTTTGAGTTCAAATGAAGAAAGCATATCTGGATAGATCCTCACTATGGTGCAGAACTTGATAAATTCATTATAAGAAATAGTTTGCTTCTCACCACTGTGGATCTGAAAAATTGTTCTTAGAGATCCTCGATTTAAATCAATTAGATATTCCATGCTTATTATTATCGGCATATAATGCTTTATTAATAATTTGAACAAAGTACAATTGATGGTAATTATTTATATTTAGTAAATTCTCTATCCCTTGATTCTATTTAAATTCTCTTAATCAAAGTCGGTCATTTCATCCTTTTAAAAATAAATTTAAGTTATTAATTTAAATCAATATAATATCTGATAATACTATGAAATATTTTCAAAGACCTTATTTATAAATTCTTTAAGGATTAAGTATTTTTAGCGCTAAAGCAAAATGGTAAATTTAAAATTCTGGTTTAAGCAATGGACTCCGAAAAGAAAGAAGCAAATGAAGGAAGTGAAGCAAGCACACAAAACTCCTTTTCTTATTCTTTCAAAATTGATCTCTCGAAAAATAAAGTTGTTTCGTATGCAAGTTTAGTTGAAGAATATAATAAAGAGCATGATATTTCTGATTCTTCCTCAGATAAATCTGAAGAGTCTCACTCTTATCCCGTTTTTATGCAAGGGCTGATTGAAAGACTTGAAAAATATGGGTATTTGGCACTATCTAAAAAAATTGGACAGCACAGAAATAAAATTGAGAAAATTGATGAAAATTTTGAACTGAACACACTGACGGAAGAGCATGAAGAAAGACCTGAAAATCAAAATAGCCAAGGAAGTGAAGAAGGAAGTGAAGAAAGCTTTAGCAGTGGCTCTTATGGAATTAATGAAAACTTGTATGATTTAGATGATGATTTCATTGATGATGAGCATGAAGGCTATATTTCAGTTGATGGAGAGCGGGAATTTTGAAAGGCAGAAAAAGAAGGCTACTATGTCATCAGCGCTGAAGAATTTCATAATTTAATTCATAATGCTTCAGCTTCCAAGTCGCAAAATGCCGAATTAAAAAGGAAGAGGAGCCTCGATTTAGAAAATGTCCCTGAAAAAATGAAACAGTTACTGGAAGAACTTGATGACATATATGATGTTAAAAGCCAAGGTGCAATTGCCAGCGCATATCCTCGAGGGGCTTATAATCAAATTGGTAAAATTGGTGCCATGATCCAGCAAGATGAAAACATTAATTCCGAGTGTATTTATAAAATCATTGAAAACATCAGTGGACTAAAAATAAGCTCAATAATCAATACAATTGAAAAATATTTGCTACAAATGAAAAAGACTGAAGCAAAAGACAATTGGCAGAGCTCTATGAAAACTCTAAAAAATAAGCTGGCACCAATAAATAGGAAAAGAGACTCATCTCAGCTTGAGGAAGTTAATGAAAAGTTTAAGGAAGTTAGGGATTCTTTGATGAAGCATGTAAAGACAGTTAATGAATTCAATGAAAAATATAAACGAGGAAGCGATCAATTAGACTATTTGGAGGAAGAAAGGCGATTTATTAATGAAATTAAATTCAATAATGCAAATATTGAAGTTGTTGATGGACTCATTAGACTTCGTCCTGAAAATAGAGCAAGAAGTGCTGGCTCCATATTCTCTCCTTCAACACAACTACCAATAATTGATCAAGAGTCAATGCAGTCGCCAATAATAAACCAAGAGCCAATCGAATCATTAATTTTAAATCAAGAGCCAATAAAAGGAAAAAATTTTGATAAGCCAACTTTTTGCTATGAGGATTTCTACAATATATAAGATCCCTAAATTTGGTATTTGTAAATTTAATTAAACTTATACACAAAAAATTTAAATTAAAGTAAAAATTAGGTTTATTAATGGGGTTGGGATAGGGAGATTGTTTTGAGCAAGTATATTGGCTACAATTTCAAATCCTCTAATTGAAAGTTCCCCTTCTAATTGATCTGTAGATGCGATTAATTGTCCAAGCGATTTGATTGAAAATGGCCTCCTATATTTGTCGACATTTTCGAGGATTGATATTAAATCAATTATATGAAAGTTTTGCAAATTTTTACGAATCAATGCCTCAATTTCAATTGTAAAATTACTCAAATTTTTGGTGAATTTTTCTAAATTTAAGTTGCTAGCAGCTTTAGATTTCTCAATAAAATGGCTTTGGATGTCTAGGACTGTAATATAAAGCATCCTTAGTTCTTTAAGTGAAATTTCCTTAATATTAACTTCTCTTAATAGTTTTTCAATTAGTAAAGCATCATAATCTTCGTTTTTTATGTATGAGTACATAGTATAGACTACATCATTCGATTTAAATGGGATTTTCATCACAATTTCTCTTAATTCATCGAAGAGCTGAGTTTTTATTTTTTTCTTAGTATAGCTAAAGAGAAAATCACTTATTTCATATGAGGTTAATTTATTTTTCAAGCGTAGAATATTTGTTTCAATATTTTTTCACAAAAATACACTCCCATTAACTTTAGAATAAGCACTCAGTAGAATAGCAATTTCCTTTGGAATTCAATCAATCGAGAGCATTTTTTGCTGAAGTACATAAAATAAATTCTCTGTATTTTCAAATTTTGATACTCATGGCAAAATATTAATGATATTAAAAGGCTCCAGCTTATCTCTTAATTCTATAGTACTTTGGATTATTGTTTTCTTCATTTCATTTGAAACCCAAGGATTAGTTGCATAAGGCTTTACAATATAGCTAAGATCAATATGAGACATTTTGCATCTGTGCTTAATAAAAACTGGCTCCAGAGTCTTGATCATTTTAGGTCCTAAAGGCTCCTTTTGTATTCTGAAAACCAAATTGGAAAGCGCAGACATGCTCTTATTGATTGAAGCCATATTACCTTAAGAAATAATTATGAAATTTCAAAGGATCACCCATAAATAAAATGAATATTGATTTTTGGCAGCACGTCTCAATTTTGTTTGTAATTGGACTTGTAAACAACCTTGGATATGTTATGATAGGAGTCGGTGCGCAAGATATCGCTACACATTTTGGGGAACAAAATTTAATGCCTTTGTTCCAATTTATGCTGGTTTGTTGCAATTTATTAGTGCTTGCTGTGAATTTCCGATACCTAGTGGGGATGAACACAATGCTTAGGGTTACTATTATTGCATGCTCGATGGTTTTATCTTTCGGAGTGATGGCTATATGCTCTGCTGCAAATGGAAACTGGGGATTCCCAATAGCTTTATTGGCGACACTTTTGATGGGGATGTCTCAGTCCTGGGGAGAATGCATTAATCTTGCCTTTCAAAAGTCGTTTCCAAGTGAGTACATTGTTGGATTTTCATCAGGCACAGGGTTTGCTGGGGTTGCCGGCTCAGGCGCATGACTTATTTTCCGAGCAGTAGGGTTGGAAAACTATCAAGTCTTCTTGATAGTCACTCCTTTATTAATCCCTTACTGGATAGGATTTCTCTGGGTTTATAAGAAAAGCAAAAAACAAAACTCAATAAAAAGCATCCCACTTGTTGAACAAAATCCTGAAAATAATAGTGTTGAAAAAATAGGGAAAGTCTCAGCAGAAACAGGAAATGCCTTATTTTCTCGAAGCCAAATCCCAATTATTTGGGCTGAAGCAGGATTTTGGGCAATTAATTTAGGAAGTGTATATTTTTTAGAATATTGTGTAATTACTGGATTTGCAGACCGAGCAACATTAAAATATTCGGATAATGGAAACTTTTTTAAAGAAAACGCATTTATTGTTATACAGTTTTGCTATCAAATTGGAGTGCTTTTCTCAAGATCGTCTTTGAAGTGCTTCAAAGTGCCACAAGTGTGAATTGTTACAGCTTTGCAGGCCTTCAATTTTTGTTTGTGGTGGTTTGAGGCTGAATTTTTATTTTTAACTATGTGGGGAGAATTTGTTTTGTGCATTTGGGTTGGATGCATGGGAGGAATGAGCTACGTGAATGTGGCTTATTTGATTTTGAATACCAAAAAACTCCCGAAAGAGCTAAAAGAAGCAACTTTTAATGTCAGTTTGTGTTTCAATAACTTGGGAATAGTAACAGCAGCTCTTTTCTGTCTCTTGCTCGATAACGTGATAATGACAAACTAAAGAGCCTTAAAAATCAAATTTATTTTATTTCTTTAAATGAATATAGATCTATAAATATTTAATATAATTGTTTAATAAGCATTTAGCACGAATAATTAGATCAGAATTCATTTTTAGTGCCAAATTCGTAATAACTTAAAATTAAAAATGCAAGGAAAATGTCCGTTAGAAATTAAGAATAGAACTAGCAATTTGAAACCAATTTCAAGAAATATTTTTAGTAAAACAATGATAACATTCAATTTGACTCCAACAAACACAACATTAGAGCGCACTCCAAGTAGCAATAATGAAAAGAGAGCTAAAAATATAAACATATTTGAAACAAAACGCATTTTAAAACTTTCATCTCCTAGAAACTCAAAACCAACTTTGATAATTAAAAAGCGATCTAAAACGCCTGCATCCACGAGCCACACAGCAAATCAAGGCTCTGCAAAAAAAGAGGAAAATGCAAAAGACCCTATTGAATTTTATGATTTTGGGAAGGTGCTTGGCATTGGATCTTATGCAGTCGTAAAAGAAGCATTTCATATTCCATCACAAGCCAGATATGCTGCCAAGATTTATGAAAAAAGCAAGCTGATAGACCCCCATAAAAAAAGAAACGTCAAAAAAGAAATCATGATCATGCAAACTTTAAATCATCCTTTTATTATTAAAATGAAAGAATTTATAGACACAAAAAGCCAAATATATATCATCATGGAATATGCTGGAGGTATGTCCCTCAATAGATATCTCAAAGCACTGCCCAATAGGCGAGTCAATGAATGCGAAGGTAGGAGAATTTTTGGACAAATATTGTCAGCCATTGATTATTGCCATGCGTTATTTATTGCTCACAGAGATATTAAGCTAGAAAATATCATGATTGATAAATCCAATAATATCAAGCTGATTGACTTTGGATTTTCAACTTATACGTCAACTGATAAAAAGAACACTGTTTTTTGTGGAACTCCTAGCTACATGGCACCTGAAATTGTAGCAAGAAGGGAATATTATGGAAGATCAGCAGATATATGAGCATTAGGTGTACTTTTATATGTGCTTCTGTGTGGAAATTATCCGTTCCGAGGCAAATCTGACCAAGAAGTATATAAAAATATATTGATTGGAAATTTTGAAGAGCCAACTGGGGTCTCATTTTTTGCAAAATCACTGATCAGGAAAATTTTGCAGACTGATTGGAATAAAAGACCTACGTGCTCACAAATCAGGGATGACCCATGAATGAAATTTTCTGGAGTTTTACAAAGCTCAAATAGTCATATTGATTTGGATAAATGTGAGAATAATGCTCCCAAGTCCATAAAAGGGAGAGAAAACAAAGAAAATTAATGCATATTTGTAAATTAATTTATTCAATATTTCTAAATTCATATTAAAATATAGAAAATTATAAATGAGCTCTACCATCCTATTGAAGTTCTGTGAATTAAATTTTCTGTTAATTGAGGCACATGTCCAGCATCACCACTGAATGCAAAGCCCGTATCTAAAATATCACTTACAGCTTCTTCTGAAATAATTCAGGGTTTCTTGAGCTTTCAGCTTATCTTCAATCGGTAAATCACTAAGAACTTTGTCTCTAGTTTCTTCTTCTTCCTCATCAATATCCATATCGCTTACATTTTCAGGCAACTCAACATCAGCAACTTTTCCAAGTTTCCCTCTAAGCACATTTGCAAGCTCAATACTTTTATATATTAGAGGAGTCAAGAAAAAGCAGAAATAAGTAACCAAAATTGTTGAAAGATAAGAGTTTGGGTTTTTAAACATCCTTGAAGTACTGTTATTGGAATCATAATTATCAAGGAATGAAGCCATTGGTAGTCACTCAGTTATAATTGCTGACACAAAAAAGTATAGGAGGATGCTAATAGCAACGATGACCAAAGAAAACCAAAAATGGATATAGGAGAAAAGAACAATTTTTATATTCACTACAATAATAACAAGACCCATGACTAGAACTGAAAAAACATACATCGAGTCCATCCTACCACTTTCCCACTCTCCTGAAACTGTGCATATAGCATTAAGGGAAATCATACAGATCACCAGACCTTGCAAAGTTGCTTCTAAAATCCAAAACCAAAATGCTGATGTGGTGAATAACCTTCCTCTTAGGCCAAGCTTATAATGCTTAGAGTCATTTTCCAGAACCTCATATTCAGTTTCTTTATCAAAAACAGCATAAATTACAATTGGCAGCGATGCAAAGAGTAGATTAAACACCTGATAAGTCCATTGGTTGTAAAGCAGCTGTCCAGAATAGACTGAAAACATTCCATAAAAGAAAACAGGCATAGCTAGTAGAACGTTTTTATAGAAGTTGTAGCAGATCAAAGTAGCGTTTCTTCTATAACATTCTCTACCATGTACAAACATAAGTCGCTTTAAATAAGAAAACTGAGCAACAGCGTAGTCTGAAGCCCTGACAGCTTGTTGCCCTTCTAACCCTGATATTCCAATGCCTACATGAGCTGCTGTTATCATATTAACGTCATTTGCTCCATCACCTATCGCTAAAGTTCGAATATTTACTTTGGAATCTCTGATGAGCTTAACAATATCAGCTTTTTGCTGAGGACTGACTCTACACGCAAGGACTACATTACACCTATCAGTGATCTCCATTAATAGAGGCTTTATTTCGTTTCTCATTGCCTTAATTAGAGCGTCCCCAGTAATCACAAGTACAAACTTTGATCCATATCCAGCCTTGGTCGATAATATGCCTTTTTGCAGCTCTTCTTGGACTTCTTGAGTTTTTGCGCTCTGAACAATAATTCTGATCATTTCAGATGTAATTAAATTGCACGAAAATCCAATATTTATAGCGGTTTCAACTTTATCACCTGTCAGTACCCATACATTGATTCCGGCATCTCTTAAGAATTGGATGGTTTCAGGGACTTGGTCCTGAAGTTTATCTTCTATAGCAGTTGCTCCTAGAAGAGTCAAACCTGTTTCTACTTCTTCACTGACTTCAGCGATCCTTTTATCTCTATTATGAATATCTTTGAGTGCCTCAGAGTATTTTTCGTTTCATGCAAAGTATTCAGCATCTGTTAAGTCCCTTGAAGTCAGAACTAATGTTCTTAGTCCTTCATTTGCATATTCTTCTAGATGTGCCCAAGTTGTATCAATAATATCACTTTGCTTTATTCTCGGCAATAAAATCGAATCTGCTCCTTTACATAAAATTTTGATACGTTTATCAGGCATTCTGACTACTACTGACATCCTTTTTCTGTCACTATTAAATTCAATAACATTCAGCACATTTATCTTCATTTCTTTTCCTCTGACTTTAATATTAATATTCAAATCTTGATCTCTACCCATAAACTCATATCCAAAAAACTTAGCTGCATTTGCTAGAGCCAGTTCATCTGGAGAGCTTGCTTTATACTCAATTTGTCCATCTTTTTCTTCTGTAATGATTGTATGGCAACAGGCTAAATGCATCAAAAATTCATAGGCCGCTGGAGAAGTTTTATCGAAACGATCATCTACAAAATCTACATGAGGGATTTTCATATTTAAAGGAACCCTTTTATTTGTTCCATAACTTATTCCTCCGATCGTGAATTTTCTGAATTCCATTATATTGCACGTGAGGGTGCCAGTTTTATCAGAAAAAACGTAATTTATTTGTCCAAGCTCTTCATTAAGATTGGAACTTTGAACTTTTGCAGGGGTATCTGTGGGTTCATAGTATAGTTTTAAGTCCCATGATATAAAAATAGCTTGGCAAAACTTGACCATTTCAAGTGTGACTAATAAAGAAATCGGAACAAAATTGGTAAATAAAAGCATCCAGGTAAAAAATTGAAGTATAAACTGGACACCAGCGTTATTATAGCTTTTTTCCAACTCTAAGTACATGTCTGTGTCGTTTTTAGACAAATCGAATCATATTGCATAATATAATGCTGCATAAACGCATATACCTAATTGTAAAAAGAAAATGTATATAATTTGTCTATTCATTTGATTTTCAAGCTTAGAATTCTTTGCTCTTGCTCGCGGAGAATTTAGCATAATTTTTGACTCATGGCCTGTATAAACAACAATGCCGGTAATTCAATCTGTATTTTTCAAAGAACTCCCTCTTAGCAAAAGCTGCTCAGCAGCTAATACTAGCACTGTATCAAGAATTGTTAATAATCCATTAAATTGATAAATCATTGGATTCGGTCCTTCACATCTTATCATCGCTTCAATTCCATCGAGCATTGAATCATTTTCAAAATGAGTTTGAGTATCTTTATTTGCAGATTTGTGCTTTAAATTTGTTTCTCCATCTAGATTTTTGGTTTCTATATAACAAATTCCTTTCGAATCACTTGAATTTAATAGAATGATGTCTGCAGGAAAATACTCGTCTTTGTTTACACGGATTATGTCGCCAACGCATACTTCTTGCCAGGTGACTTTTCTTCAGCTTTTTCCAATCCTTATTTGGGTTTTTCTCGTATTTTCTTCTTGATCTGACTTTTTACGCTTTCGGTCTTCAACTAAATCTTTTATTGCACTTACTGTCATCACAAAGATTAAAGGTAATAAAATAGTGGGAATACCACTAGACACAGAAATAGCAGGAATTGCTTGCAAAACTGCAATAACTAAAAAATAAACGTTCGCTAATTTGTGAAATTGATAAAATATATTTTTGGGGAGAAATGTAAGACAATTGTATTTGCTTGTGCTGATGGTATTTGGTATAAATAAATAAGGGGGTTGAATGAGTGGGATTTGAAAAGTCCTTTCTGTTGCTACAACGGATGTAGACCTTCTTCTGTCGGCTTCATTTTGAAGAAGTTGCTCTTCCATGATGTTTTAAGCAAATTATTCAACATGAAAATGTCTATCTTGCACTTAGAGAATTTAAAGAAAATTTCAGTTGAAATATTAATATCTTCTTACTAATCTTGGTATTATTGGTCAAAACAGAAATTTTAAGTGATATTTTCAAGAAATCAAAGGAAAACATAAAATGAATTTTTAAATTATGCACAAATACTTTTGATAAAAATAAATCAAATTGTTCTCTCAATCATGCTCACCTTTAAAAGAGTCTATTATGAGCCCCGATTTAAGAGGTTGAAGAATTATTAATTACTAAAAATATAATGGAGATTGAATTATTTTATTAAATAGATATCATTTATAACTATTACACATCATAGCAATAATAACCTTAATTAGCAGAAAGAACTAATTTAACACTATTAACTGAGATGCAACCTTAAGAAAATTTTGTTTTTTAAACATTCGATCTTTTATTGCTGGTATACCTCAGAAGAATTTTAAGATAATATTAAACGGGAGTAATCAGAGATTAAAATTTTGCATATTATTCCAAAAAATATAGTAAAGCAAAAAGAGTTTATAATAAATTAAATATTTAAATTTGAGTTTATATATTAATCATCATTGATAACTGATAAACAGGCTATAAAACTCCTTTTATTTGAACTGAGCTTGTTTCTCCTAAGATTTTAAATTTAAATAAACTTACCCATTATCTCACTAAAATAATATAATGGATATTGAGCGTCTACTGCAGTACGAGCTACTTGAGAAAATAGGCAAAGGCTCTTTCGGAGAAGTTTTTAAAGCCTTTGCCAAGGAAACGGGAGAAATTGTTGCCATGAAAGTGATAGATCTCACTGTAAATTAAAATTAGGATACAGAAGATTCGTTGGATACCTTAAACAGAGAAATACAGATATTAAAGGAATGTCAAAACCCTAGAATCACCAATTTTTACGAATCTTTTGTTCACGAAGGGAAGCTGTACATTGTTATGGAATACGTAGCTGGTGGATCTGTTAAAGACATCTTGAAGGTTAGAGGGCCTTTGCAAGAAATCTACATCCCTATTCTTCTCAAGGAACTCCTACTTGCACTAACTTATCTGCATTCTAACAAAAAAATCCATAGAGACGTTAAAGCAGCAAATATTCTACTCTCAATGGATGGACAAGTCAAGCTTGCAGATTTCGGAGTCACAGCTCAGATAACTGAAAGTGTGAACAAGCGAAACTCATTTGTAGGTACACCTTATTGAATGGCTCCTGAAGTTGTTGTGCAGTCTGGCTATGATTATAAAGCTGATATATGATCTGTGGGCATTACAGCAATAGAGCTTGCTACAGGAAAGCCTCCACATATGGATTTGCCTCCTTTATCTGCTCTATTTCGAATCCAAACTGATCCATCCCCACAACTGGATCAATCCTTCTCTCCTGCATTTAGAGATTTCATTACGCAATGTTTAGAAAAAAATCCAAACTTGCGGCCAGACACAGAAAGTCTTTTAAATCACAAATTCATCAAAAATGCTAAAAAGACTTATTACTTGACTGATCTCTTGGATTCTTCAACTGTATTGAAAAAGGAGCATTTTAGGTCTTCATCAACTCAGTCGCCAGCCAATACAATTTTGCAACTTTCAGATAACTCACACAGACACACACACAGTTCAGAAAGTGCTAAAATGAGACAACTTACCCATAGAAAAAATTCCAGCAATTGCTCTTCAAACTCAAATTCGACACTAAATAGTGTAGAAATGATGCCTGATGAGATCAGCGGAGCTGCTGTAATGATGCCTCGATGGAGCACAGACAACCCAGGATTGATTGTAAAGGAGCCTTCTTTTCTCACAATCGTGGAAAATGCAATTGCTAATATAGAAAGAATTGAAGATTATAGCTGTGTTGATAAATTGATACTTGCTATTGCAGAAATGGAATTGAAAGACCCGAAATTAGCACCAAGGATTTTTGCAGATGTAATGAAAATATATAAAGGAAATTACCCAGATGAATACAAACAGCTATTTAATTAAATATTTTAAAACTAAGCATAAATATATGAAAGAGGGTTAATAAAGATTTATGGGTTATTTAGTGATATCTTCAGGTTTTTTGTCAATTAACTCAGATTTCACTGTGTATATAAGGTAATTTCCTAGTCCTCTTATTTGCCCTTCTCTAAATTCCTCAATTTTTTCAGCATCAGTCTCAAATTGATGATTTTTTCATTCTCTTCTCACTAAAGATCGTATGGCTTCTGTTTTTGTACTCTAACTTAATGCTTACCTCTCTGCCCATATGTCTGCAAGCTTTCATCCAGTCTCTATAGATCTGAAGCAAAGACCTTTCCATATTAAAATTACTATTTTAGACTATGAAGAGCATTGACTGTAAAATTCAATACTCTATCCCCTAAAATTGGCTACTACCTTTTAGAATCTCAAATATTCAAGCACATTAAACATTAAGCAGCAGTATCAATTCAGTTCATTTGAAGGTAATATAATTTTTACTAAAAGTTCTTCCCCATGCTTGCCAACTATATCATTCTTTGTCTCTGTTTCTATACTTATTTTTTTATAAATAAAAATATAATCTGTCAATAAAATAAAAATGCAAGTCCTCCATTTTCTTCTGAAATTGATTGCCTAATAATTTATATGAAGAATGTCGCCCAAAAGTATTCAAATCCTATTCAGAATGATTCAATGGCAACTAGTCTTCTTCGGCTCTTCGGCTCAGACCTCGAGAAGACTCTTCTAAAGCATAAGATTTTGTGCAACCTCTATACCCAAATGACTCTCAGTTATCGGATGAGTCAAAAAACTGAGACGATTATTAAAAGAATCGTTTCCGATAAAAAAATTCCCCCTGAGATAAGAAAATCCCCCTTATCCATTGTGTTTAGCAGAATTGCCCAAGAAATGATGTTCAACGACTTAGAAGCTGTGGTGTGGTCTATTTACCTCGATAAGTTCGCTTGGACTCAAGATTTCGTCCCGTTAGAAATTATCCTTTATATTACATCCTTGGCTGTCAAAGCGTACTTGAATGAGTCAATTTCGCCATTCCAAGCTTTTCTTTCAAAGAAATACCCTAACTTATCAATGATTTATAACCGCTGGATTGAGTGTAATAGCAAAGCAATGATTATTTTACCACAAGAGCTTAATAAGAGATTCATGCTATTATATCGTCCAAATGTCCATGAAGAAGATGAAGCCATGATAAATTATAACTATTATGTTGATGAGCTCCTAGGAGATGCAGAAGATATGGACATTGATGAGAGAAATTTGGATGCAATTGAGCTAGATTTCATAGAAACTTCTGATAGCCCAACTAATTCAATTAAATCTGAAGAAACGAGTGTTAAAGAAAGCAGTTGTGAGAGTGTTTCTAATAGAAATTCTGGCAGTATAAATACAAGCTGTCATAACGAAGCAGCTAATAGCAATCAGCATGAGGAACTATTGGATTTGCCATGCCCTATGCTATGTAAAACCGACTCAATTTTTACTATTCACGCACATCCAGAGCAAAGCTCCTTATACAACTCAAGTATCTCTATTACATTTGAGTCTAATTTCTTCGAAAACTCACTCGCAAATCCATCAGATTTTAGGCTCATAGCTGATCATGAAAACGAAGTCGAAGAAAAATTGCCAAGTCTTGTTCCTCAAGCTTCATTGTTTTCTTCAATATGGAATGGTCACGGTGTGATCTGAACAACTTAGCTCTTTAACTAATTATTCATCAAACATCAGCTTGATTAAAACTAAAAAAATAATTTTTTTTCTATTTAAGATTGATTTCTTTGAAAATATATCATAACAATTCTTGTTATTTTTCAATTAGTTTCTATGTGTCAGTGCTTATTTATATCAGAAAAAAATGATTTTCATTAAATAGATTTGCCTATAACTGTATAATTATGTGGAGAAAGCTAAAATCATCACTTTCCCCAGCTAAAGGTTCTGACTTAGACAAAATTGCCAAGTTTTGGAAATCGTTTCAAAAATATCACACAGCTTTATGCGAGCAAGGTCCAGGATCATCGAAAGTAGCAAAAGCTCTTGCCTCATCTGAAATTCAAGGACTTGAAAAAATCGTACAAATCTTGATTCAAGAAGATATGACTGATGATTTTAGCCAGAGATCAATGGGAGTATGCATGGAATCTTGCTTAGATTGCAGTCTATTTGAAGAGCTAGTTGCGGCTGCACAGACTGATTTTCCTCCTGGTCTGATGAATTTTGTTTTGAATCTTATAGTTCAACTTATCACTGGCATTCAGAAGCAAATCATTTTGGCACAGTCGTCTTTTCACTCATCATTAACAGCACTCATGCATGTCATTAGCGGAAGACTCTTAAGTGGGCACGAGTTCAGCAATTCTAAGCCTCTGGCATTAAAACTTATTAATGAATTACTAAAGCAAGGATACCAAGACCCAGTGATTCTTGAGCTTTTTAGCTGCAAAAGCGGAGACAAAGAAGAATTTTTACCTTTAAGCGTGCTGATGTTATATTTTCAAGATGAATATGCTCAAGAAATTCCAGAATTAAGAGAGTCATTTATTATTGCAAGCCAAATTGAAAATCGGCCTCTATTTGAGATGGCAATAAAAAGCTCTGAACTATCATTAATGCTGATAACAAAGCTTGTATTTTATTTTCAGACTCTCCCAGTCTTGGTTGACACAGATGAAAAATATCAGATTATGGAAAAACAAGTGAAAGAATTAATCAGTTATACACAATTTTTGAATGACATATACACAGGAACAATTCACGAGCATTTTAAGGATGATATTGCTCATAATTTTTATGAAGAGTTTTGTGTTTCAGTGCTTACTCCACGACTTCAAAGTATGGATTTCAATATTAGGCTCTCAACAACTTTTGCATTGTGTATAATAATGCAGGAAATCAATAACATGGACCTTGTGTTGCCATTGGTTTATTTTTTGCAAGGAAAAGGAAAAAACGGAGACAAGCGAGTGGCTTCTTTGGTTTCCACTCCAACATATTCAGTTGAACACAAAATTATTTTCCCTGGGGAACAGAAGCAGGCAAATAAAGTGGAAACTGTTTCTCATCCTCCACAAGTGAATATAAGAAACCAAGGATGCAAGCCGCTTGCTGATATTAAAAAAATGTGACAGACAATTCTCCAAAATCTTACTTGTGAAAATTATTATTTATCTTTCAACACACTTAGGCTTATCTATATTTTACTTGCAAAAAATAATTGGAAAATTGTGAAATTGATGATCACTGACCATTTCTCAGGCACTCCTCCTAATGACGAATTCAAAATTGACTGTGAAACTTTTATGTCTATGTTCCCAAGCAGTGTTTTTAGTTTTAATGCCAATACATTTTCTGACTTTATTACTTCTGCATATTCAAGCACATTTGAAGCTTCTTCAATCATCTATAAAAACATCGCGAATGAAGATTCAGAATTCACTGGTGCATCAGCTTCAAAACTTAATGAAAATTTTTCCAAATCCCCAATTGCAAAATCTGCTGGAACTGGAGGGACTCCTAGAAAAAGACTTCAGCTATTCATAGAAACTGAAGAAGAAGAGACTTTTAATCCAGGCGAAATTTTAGATTACGTTGTGTCAAAATTCAACAATTTTTTAGGAAATTCATTCCAAGAAAACCTTATGCTCACTGGGATTATTTCTGCTTTGGCTGTTTACCCAAAAGTCAATGAAGCGACCAGGGCTCTAAATAACTTCTTAATTGAGCCCCAAGATAAGAAATCAAACGTGATGTTTATTCATATTTTGAAAAGCATTGCTTCTGATATCGATTCCAAGTTTCTAGAAGACACGTCGTTAAACTCAAAACTCTTAATGGTCAAAGAAATGCTTGAAATGCCTTTAAAACTTGGGTTCTATGATAGTATCATTGTCAGTAGAAAATTGACAAGAAGAAAAACAAACGAGAATTGTGTCAATGAAAGCGAAAAGCAGTTTTTAGAAGCAGTTGTAGTATTCCAAGAGTTTTTGAAAGAAATGTGCTCTTTGCTTCTTTTTAAAGAGCTGATGCATGATATGACTGCATCGTCAAAAGAATTAAGAAAAGTGTCAGAGTTTGATTAGCAATGTTTAATTTAGTAGATTTAATGTAATGGTAGGCTTAATTTATAGAGGTTAATTCATGATTATTAATAGAGTAAAATTAAATTGTAAGCCGAGATATTGGAAATGATAAAGAAGATATTGATGGCCTCTTATCACCCATAAGCGTTTTTCTTTCTTTTGTGCGGAAACTGAAACTTTCAAAGCTAGGCATATTGAAAATATTGAAAGGACCATATTGAAGGCGCTTAAGCACTTGCTTGTAAGCTACCTCACCAGTGATCCCTTCTTCAGTCGCCACTTGTCTATATAAATTTTCCAGCTCATAATGAGGAATAGATAGCTCGAGCTCAAAACATTTCTCCACAAACATACGTTCCGTTAAAAGCCCATTTTCTTCATCTGTAGCCACAAATTCCATATAGAGCCGAACACCCTCTTCAGTTCACAACTCATCGTATACTGTAACTATTGCGTTCATGAAGCTTGCTTTATTTATAAGATATTTCTGATGTGTGTAACCATCCATATATCTTTCTATGGCTAATAAGCTGCGTAAGTCTGATTTAGATGCAGCTTTATTGTTTAATATTCCCAAAAGCATTTGATATATCATTTCTTCAGTAGTCCATACTCCAGTTTTCAATAGTTTTCTTGCTACTACTGTATAAAGTACTGTTTCCCCAGCTCCTAGACTTTCGATCCACTCATCAACATCGATATTTTCTGAGAAAAACTTATTGCAGACTATATATAAGCAGTACTCTCCGATCCCAACACTAGTTGGTCTGCATTTTTCTAGCACTCTAGCCCCAGTAGCTGGGTCTTCTTCAAATAGCAATTCAATGAGCATGATGACATCTGAGAGAAGAGATTCTCCTCCATAGGAATCTTCAAGAATCCCTTTAACAATTGATCCACGAGTGTCAGCTACTGGCTTCAGCTGTTTTAATTGCTGAAAATACATTCGAGCTTGGGTAACATAAATTACCAAGCGGTAAGGAATCGGCTGTGCATGAAAAAGATTAAACAGCCTACAAAAGAGGATCCCATATGCTTGATTCATTTTAAACAAGCTATGCAACGATGCTACTAGCTCATTTAAAAATTTATAAGCAAGCTCTTCATTCTCGTAATTTGCAAAGATTTGTTCTATTAAAAAATCAGAAAGCTCTCTTGGTATTTTCCCTTCTTCGATCATTTTTAAGTCTTCATCAAATTTGTCATCCATCAATTTCTCAAGAAATTTAAAAGTGTATCCAAGATCTAAGGGTTTTGCATTTTTGAATTCTCTTTCCTGGGATTTTTTCAACAGCTCATTGATGTCTAATAAGCTTTGGTCTTCAAATGCTTTGAGTTTTTTAACGATGAGAACTGTTTTTTGTCTTCGCTTTCTTCTGACAAATTCAGATTTAGGGGATGAGACTTTCCAGATAAGAAAAGCTCTTAATAAAAGTGTATTTACTTTGCCTCTAGAGATCGTGAAAACATTGTTCAGGATGATTTCGTCTTCTGTGGACTCGTAGAATTGCTTTTCTTTCTTAGTGTTCTGGAGCTCAAGATTTAGCTCTTCCATCTCTAAAGCGCTTTCAGAAGATTCCTGGCTATTTTCAGCTTTGAGAGTGTTTATCAAGTCACTAAGCTGTTCATTTTCTTCCATAAGTTTGATTGTTTTCTTTAAGACTTCATCTTTTTCGCATTCGAGGTCTTTATTTGTGAGCAATTCTTGCTCAATCGATGACTGAATTTTAAAATACATCTCATATAAGGATTTCGATTGAGGCTTTAGGGCATGAAGCAATCTGCTGATTTCATGCAAATTATCAATTATACGTTGATTCCACTCTTCGCCGTTCCTGCTTTCTCCGCATCCCATATGCTTAAATTTATAAAAAGATCAGAACAGTTACTAATGAAAACCCAACAGTCAATACTACTTTAAAATTATTGTTATATATAGCTTTTCATAGTTCAAACTTTTTTATAATTGGATTAAATAATATAAAATTATATATCACATCATTAGCTATGGACATTTATATATATAATTGATGATCAGTCTGCTTTAGAAACTCAAAATATAGAATTAATTTTTCTTGCTAATTAGCCGATAGTATTCCTTGTGCTTAATTTTCAGCGGGAAACTCTTATTTTATAGTTAAAAACTCAATTAGCACATCAATAAAGGCACAATGGCGAATGTGTTTTTTCCACCTGACTTAAATACAGAAGACTTAATTCACAATCCTTACTCCCAACGAGCCTGGTGAAATTGCATACAAGTGGCTCCAACTTTTCAGGAGAAATGTAATCTATATGAAAGATCTCTCTCATACATACCCGGAAGCTATAAGCTGTGATTTAATTATCTTTCAGAAGTTTCTCAATATGTATCAGAAAGTCCTTCAGAAGAGCATTATGAACTTGCTAACCTTCTCTTTGAAAGAGCTCTGAGATATATGTACCTAATGCCCAAAATCTGGCTAATATATCTTGACTTTCTCATTAGCCAAGATCATATCACAAAGACAAGGCGAATGTTTGATTATTCCTTACAGCAACTCCCATTAACTCAGCACGATTTAATTTGGGACAAATATTTAGAATGGGCTGAAACTATCCCAATTCATGAAACAGCACGAAGGATTTATATCCGATATCTCCAATTCAACCCATTTTTCATTGAGGATTACATCAATTTTTTAGTGAAATATCAATATTCATCAGAAGCCATCACACTTATATTGGAAGTAGTAGAAAATGATGAAGCAAGTACATTGTGGAACACTCTTGCTCGATTGGTTTCACAAAATCCTGATGCAGTTGAGAACTCTAAAGAAATTTTAGAAAGATGCATGGGTAGAATGGAAGATCAAGGCAGAGCTTGAGAAATGCTTGCCGAGTTCTACATCAGAAGAGGAGAAATTGAAGAAGCAAGAAGGGTGTATAAAAATGCCTTGGCTGATGTAAAAAATGTGAGAGACTTTGGAGTTGTGTTTGCTGCCTATTCACAGCTCGAAGAAGAACTTGTAAATTTGTATGCAAGCGAAGGTTACCCTCAAGATTTAATCGATAGCGAAATGAAAATACTTGAAGAATTGCTTGACAGTAGAGAATTTCTGCTTTCTGATGTAAAAATAAAAGAGACTCCAAATGATGTGAATGAATGGAAATCAAGAGTTAAGCTCCATGAAGGAGATATTGTAGAAATGCTTAGGACTTATGCTGAGGCTGTTACAATTCTTGACCCTATGAAAGCAATTGGGCGGCCACAAGACCTTTGGATTGAGTTTGCAAAGTTGTATGAGAAAAGTGGAGATATGAAGAGTGCTAGAATTGTGCTCGACAAAGCAACAAAATCTAAATTTAAAAATCCAAAACAGCTGGAAGCAGTCTGTGAAGCTTGAATAGAAATGGAATTAGAGCATCGACATTATGCAGATGCCTTGAAACTCGCCAAACATTTTTGCAACTGGCATGCTAAAAAATACTCGAAAGAGCTAAGTCTTCAGCAAGAAGTATCAATGCGCACACAGCTATGGGGATTATACGTAGATCTTGAAGAAAGCTTAGGAACTACAGAGTCTGTTAAAGCTGCTTATGATAGAATGATTTCTTTAAAAATCGCAACTCCTCAAACAATCTTAAATTACAGTTCTTATTTACAAAATAATGAATTTTGGGAAGAGTCATTTCGTGTATACGAGCAAGGAATTAATAATTTTTCATGGCCATATATATATGATATATGAATCTCCTATCTCACTTCATTCGTAAAACATTATGGAGAGAAAAAGCTTGAAAGAGCAAGGGATCTCTTCGAACAAGTCTTAACAAATTGTCCAAAAGATAAAAAAAAATTTTTTTTTGGCTTGTATGCTCGGCTTGAAGAAGAATATGGACTATTGAACCACTCAATCGAAATTTACTCAAAAGCAATAAAAGAAGTGCTGGATTCTGAAAAGGTGGAAATGCTTTATGTATATTTGCAGAAAACTTGTGATTATTTTGGAATTTTCAAAATGAGGAAACTCTTTGAAGAAGTATATGAAGTTTTAGATAATCCAGCTCAAGTAATTGAGATTGGGCTGAAGTTTGCAAATATTGAAAGAAAATTGGGAGAAATTGACAGAGCAAGATCGATTTATAATTATATTTCACAATTTTGTGATCCAAGAAAGCAAGAAGAGGAAGAATTTTGGAAGGTTTGGCATGACTTCGAAGTGTATCATGGTAATGAAGACACTTTTAGAGAAATGATGAGAATTAAGAGACTGGTAATTACGAAGTTTGCAGCAGCTGGCATTTTAATTGACGACGATAAATAATTTAGAAACTATTGAGTTAAATCAGAGCTTTCATATTTGTAACGAGTGTTTGTAGGAGATAAAAATGGCTGTGAGATTTCCCATCCAATATTCTTCAGATCTTCTAATGGAATAGTCACAGGAGGGACGTTCCATGATATGCATCTAGCGAGAATATATCCTTCAATTATGTCCGAGCTTACTGCTGTTTCTTCATATAGTAAATAAACTTTGTTTTCGTATCTACTAATTATATATTTCTTCACCTTTTCATTTGGGTACTCAACATTTTCATCAATATTCGCAGATTTTCCACCTTGCCCTTGAAAAATTTCAGGTAGACTCCCTACTATTAAATTTTGTTTTGGATAAGGAAATAAAAATTTTTCATGCTTTGACACTTCTTCTGTACTTAAAATAATTTTGTGCTCAATATAATTCTTAAGGATAATATCTAATCGCTGAGGATTTAATGAATTTAAATCCACATGTTGTAGTCCTTGATAGCATGCTCAGAGTTGACAGACCGAAAGCGCACTAAAAATTGCTACGCTTCCCCAATAGCTTTGAATGGTGTATCCAAACAAAGTTCCGACTAAAGTTCCTACAAGACTTGCTGCTGTAGCTTGAGTTCCGCTTTTAGCAGTAACATCAGCTAAATTATTTCTTAGGCACAAGTTGAGGTGAATTGCCGCTCTGGATGCGCTTCCAGCTAAAGCTGACACATTTTTGCCTAGAGTTCCTATTGTAGCAATAGGCAAAAATAAACTTGGAAAGCATGGACTGATCATTTCTAAGCCACTGGCAAGGTTTACTGACACAGCTGAAATTCATTTGTAATATTTTGAGTTTTCATCAAATCGATTTCCAACTTTGCCTGCATAAATCACTCCTCCTAGTAATCCAAGCCCATCCTTTATAATTCAATTTAATGCTGCTGATGCTGTAATTGAGTTTGTTCCTAGGGTAATCAGTAATTGCTGTGTAGAGAGAACTCCTAATGCACTTGATGCGGTGCTTTGTACCAAATTTCATTTAATAAAGTTCCAATAGTTTGGTTTCACTGATAAAGGGAAACCTTCAGGTAGAAGTAAATTTTCTTTTTTTGAAGTGATTAATTTTACCCTTATTAATTTCTTCATGAAATTAATTCCATCTATAGCATTATAATTCAATAAGGATATTCCATATATACCAAATTTACTCTATTAGAATGATTCTATCTCTATAAAGTTTATTTTAGAAATAGAGTCTTTTGATGATAATTATATTACTGACACTTCTTTAGGCTTCAAAAGTTTCAGCAATCCTTTAAAATAACAATTATCTCGGCAGACTATTTGTATAGCTTAACAAAAGAAGAATTATTAATTAAAGAGAATTAATTATATAAGTTGAAATAATAATGGCATTCTTGCATAAAATAGGTGCAGAAAAGGTTAAATACGAACTAAATGTAAACATCCATTATGTAAAGGCCAAACTTATCAACAAAGAAAAACTGAAAGTGATTGCAAAGCGAGGTAGGGGCATAGAAGAAACACAGCCGATGCAATATAATGCCATTAATTCCAATGTCATTTTTGAGTATCCATTATCATTCGTAATTACAATGCACAAGAAAAGCGAAAAATATGTTAGGAAAATTATTAATTTTAAGCTGATAGAGCTTCATGGAGAAAAATCCGTTATTAATGGAAAAGCTCAGTTCGATTTTTCTGAACTTGCAAATAATCCTGGTGAAAAAATAGAGAAGCAAGAAATTCATCTAAAAGGATGCACAGATAAATCAGCTGTGATTTGTGTAAGTATGAGTTTGAGTCATATCAGCAGATTAAGGTCTCAAACAGATGCAGTACCAGTTCTCAGCAATAAAGGACAAGAAAGTGATCTTTCTTTGCAAAAGGTGCAAATTAATAACGCCAAGCAAAAATTTTTAACTTCACAGCCCAGAAGAGCAACAATTCATAAAGTATCAGAAGATGAAGAGGATAGCTTTGATATTCTAAGTCAATCTACTGTGATTACTAGCTCTAAAGAGTTCGATTTATTGCTAGATGAAGCCTCACCTCCTTCAGGATCGAGCGAAGCTAAAAAATTTCAATCAAAGGATACGAATTATATCGAAAATTCAAGGTACAGAAGTGGCTCTGTTCCATATTCAATCTCATTTGAAAATTCACCTCAAAATAATTCTCCACAAAATGGCAAACTTACTATTGATTCAAGACCTGAGACGGTGCAAAAAGGTCTTGATTTTGGTGAAATTTCACCAATCAACATAGAAGAACCTAAAACTAGGCCTAAATCAAATACAATCGCACATCCAAATGATTATTCAGAGTCTCTGACGAAAGGAGATCTTTCGTCTCCTAAGATGAAATGACTCGCTGACTTTGAACTCGCTCAGAAGAAATTTGTCGACCCCAAAGATTCACATATTGACTCTGAAGACTCAAGTTCTGACGAGGATCCACTAGATGTAAGCTCGGAAGTTTATTCCACACCACCTATATCATTTATGGAAGAAACACAGCCAAATATAAATAGCAACGAAAGAGAATTAGAAAAAAGAGAAAAGCAAGCAGGCTTATCAGGACCGAAGAGAGGTGCGACATGTGCTGCATGCAAAGGATGCGTTTTATTTTAGAATTAACATCTTATTTTGCTATTAGAAACTACTTTTAATAGTCTTTTTTATTAAAATTTATATTAGTTGATAAGGTTTATATGTGATAGTAAGAGCTATAGTTTTTAATCTAGAATTTATTTAAATATAAACACATATAGCCACTTACTCTCCAGCAGCTTCAATCACAGTTAGCATTTTATTATCTTTTTCTATAGATTTGCTCCTTTTTGAAGATTCATCTCCGCAAGATTTAGTGCTAGCACTTCTTGAGCCTCTATTAAAAGGATTGAGAACAGTCCTAGTAATTTGTCTTCCTCTGTTAATTGCAGTTCTCGGGAGATCAGGGGAAGATTTTGGAAAATTGTAATTCCTAACTGGAACAATATTGATTTCTTTTACCTTCTCTAGGTTTTGCTTCTTCACAGGCTCAGAGTTTTGGCTCCCTTTTTTTCTATCACATGAAGATGCAGAAGTTTTGTTTCTTATAACTCTTCTTTTCTTACTTTCTTCATCACTAGACTTCTTCAGTCTAGATTTCGTCAATTTTCCTCCATTTTTAATATAATTTTCTAAGTCATCGATGCTTTTAACAGCTTTTTTGATTGAAAGATCATACCTAAAAGGTATTTGATCGGCTATATGAGCTGCCACTTGCAGCCTTACATTTTTTAGCTCAGGATCATTTTGCAGCACTCTTGAATTGCAATTTTTTTGAATGCTGTCTAAAAGAGAAATTCCTATTGCTTTTCCAACATCTTCATATATTGGTATGGAATAAACTGGAGGACCATTTTTGTAAATTTCATTAGAAATATCGCTTTCCATACTTTCTGGTAAATCTAGAGGTGGAATTTTATTAATAAGTCGGCCTGTATTATAGTTGCATTCCAAAGTATAGCACCTTGTGATATTGCAAGCTTTATAGAGCGCAACTCTTCCACTACCATCTTTAGATAGCCCACACTTATCTTTTGCATGCATATTTTTCTCTGAAAAATTGGAACCTTCAAAATCAAAATTGACACAATTAAGGGACATTAATTTCGCAAATAAGCATGAATCAATTTGACGAGGAAAATCCATATAATTTCCATAAATAAAGCATCCCTTTTTGGATGCATGCCCATGTAAATCAACATATAGATATACTAGTTCGCTGTCTTCTTTATGATAGCTCATAAGCAGTTCTTTTATTGCATATATTGTGGGGTGTTCCAATAATGATGGATTGGTATAAAATCTATTTAAGTTCAAACCTCTTGTATCTGTTCTATAATGGCCTCTATAAACTCCATCTGGATTTAGCATTGGAATTATTTTGAACACAAAAGAATCTCTTAGCATGCAAGCTCGTGGATCTTCACTTGTGATAAACTTTAAAAACCCATTCATTACATGTGATCCTGGAGTCTCGCCAGGATGAACTCTTGCTGACACAATCACAATTTTTTTATTAGAAAATCTTTTTGCTCTTACTTCTAAAGGATCTGGGTATAAATTTGGAATCTGAACCTCTGTTTGGTCAACGATTCCTTCCCAACTTGATACTGTTAGAACATCACATTTTCTCCCTTCCAAAGAATTTATTAAATTTTCTCTGTGTAAGTAAAAGTGTCCATCTTTATTTTGTATTTCAGTTAGCAATTTTAAATGCTCACTGTAGCTTCATGGATGGCAAAATGCAAAATAGGCTTCTCTTTCTTGGAAATGGTGCATAAATGTAAGTTCAAACATATTCCCTACATCGCCAGACACATTGAATGTGACTGGAGAACAGATTCTCTTTCAAACTTCGTTTGGAGTTTTGATTACAGGCTTCATTCCATCTCTAAATAATTTGCCTTGGAGATTTAAATTTTTCACCGTAAATGTGACTGTAAGGCCTTGTGGAGCAGTCATTTTGAAATAAAACCACGTTCTACATGAATTTTCTGCTTTTGTACCTATGCAATCTGGCCCAGTTCAGAGATGATAAATTCCTATTCCGATTCGCTCAACTCTTGCTAGGTTTCCAGAGTCAAATTGACTAGAAAAAATTGTGCTGTCTTCATCAAAAGTGAATGAGGCGTGCTGAAATACAGGACTATTTGTGCAATCAATAGGCCGATCCATATTTAAATTCATATTTAAGAATAACAACTTTTTAGGTATTCTATGTAAAAATTCTAAAATATGAATTTTGCAATACTTTTTTGTTATATTGCTGGATAGAGATTTATTAATTTTTAAAAAGATTTAATTTAAATATTTAATTAATTTATATATGTATATTTACATTTGTTTAACTGGTCCGGATTTTTATTGTTTGAGTAGTATCACATTTGCATTCATCAATGCTTTGATTATAAAAATAACCATTGAAGAGTTCATCAACAGAATCCAAAGGTATAAATGCATCTAAATCATCTTTAAAGCCAAAGTTATTTGTAGGCTTAAAATTATCGCCTTCTAAGGGAATGAATGGTGATTTGTAAGTTTTTGTGTATAAATTGGCCCAATGGATATCACTGAGCCATACATGATTTTTTACTTCTTGAGGGCCGTTAAACCCAAGTCTATTTTTTGGCTTTCTTTGAAGAAGTTTATTAACAAAATCTGCAGATTCTACTGACCACCCTGAAGGCAAATCAGATTTTTTTAATTGTGCTTGCCTAGAGAGCACTTGCATTTTAATTTCTTTTCTATTTTTCCCTACATAAGGTCTCTTTCCCATCATTAATTCATATATAATTATTCCAAGAGCATAATAATCCACAGCAATTCCATGGTTCTTACTGCACATAACTTCTGGAGCCATGTATCCTGGTGTTCCAGATGTTTCTTTTGAGTTTTCTATATAAATTGTCCTTGCAATTCCAAAATCGGTTATCCTTAAATATCCCTTTTTATCGAAAACTAAATTTTCTGGCTTAATGTCTCTATGGATTATTCCAAGCAAATGCAAGTATTCGAGCCCACTTATAATGCAAGCAGCGAAAAACTTGACTTGTTCTTCACTAAACTTTCGTAATTTAGAAATCTGATACCTGAGGTCTCCACCAGTCATGAGATCCATGACTAAGTACAAATTTTCTTTATCTTGAAAAGCGTATTGCATATTAACAATAAAAGGATGCTTAATTATTGAAAGCAGCTTTCTTTCATTTAGTATTGAGCATACACTTTTTTTTCTTATAATCCTTAGCTTATTCATTTCTTTCATGGCAAAGCATTGCTTAGTTTTTTTCTGTTCAACTTTTCAAACTTTACCGAAGCCTCCATGCCCTATAGGACACTTAAAGCTGAAATAACTTTTATGAATTTCGTGCCCGAGCGTTTCTAGTTTTTGATCAGTGTTTCCCATTATTATAATAAATCACTGACTATTTTTTTATACGCTCTCAAAGATGGGAAAAATAAAACTAAAAAATAGAATTTATAATTTTTTTAAAATTTAGGAGGAATCTGCGCCCTGACCTATGTAGCTTGCTAGCATTTTTCTTACTACCATTTTCAGATTTATCTTTAAATCATCCTATTAGTAATATCCCTTATCAATAAATCATATTTTTAATTCTAAAGTTAATGATATTATTTTTTGATTTTTTCAATTTATCAATTCTTCTAGATATATCAAAAATATATTTTTATGCTCCATATTTTCACTATCCAGATCAGAAACTCCATTTTTGACTCTTCCATTATATAAGCATTTGCCAAATATTGATTTATCGCAAGAATATCTCAAAATAATGCTAGAACTTCATTATTTATAATATATGTAATCATAATTAAAATTTAATTAAATAAAAATTTCGTCTGACTTCATCCAGAAATAGTTGCATAAATACAATTAAAATGAAGACTAGAAGCCCTTTGCATACACAATTGAAACCAAATGCAAAGTTCATAAGATCTACTATAAATTCCTTAAAACACTCCAAAGACCCATCACAAGTCTTGGAAAACCTGAAAAGCCAAGAGTACCAATTAGATCTTATATCCAAGGATGAATTAGTCACCTTGCTAAATGAATCATACCCCCTGATAAAAGAATCAGGCCAAGGATTCCTGAGTTTCTGCGAGTTCATTAACTCCAGCTACTCAATTCGTGATATCATACTTCAACGTCCACTACAATGTGGGCCACAGATTATCGCAACCCTGTCAAAAGAATTACAAAGAGGGATGCTGAAGCAAAGCGTTCTACTAAAAACCCTAGGGACTTTCTGCTACTCAGCTTGCTTCAATAATTACAAAGTAGAAAGCGCAGTCTTAAGCGCAGTAATTCCTTACTGCAATTTTGATTATGATGAGCAGACTTGCAGACTCGCAATTAATTGCATTGCTAATATGCTTTCAAAGTCTGATGTAGCTGCTGTCCCTTCAAGAGAAATTCTTCTCTATTTTGTGGATCTTTTAAGCACTGGTACAAAAATTGACTCAGTGCATACATACAAATTATACTGCAATGTAATGAGAGCAATGCAACTGGCATTGCCGCATTTTCCAAGTGAAGACCCAAATAAAGTGCTTTCTTTGGTGCTTACTATGAAAAGAATTATCTATTTATGGCCTTCATCAGAGTCTGATCGGCCAAAAGAAGTTCTTTTGTCTTTAATGAGCATCAGCACTGAAGGATCAGACAGTGAAAGTAATTCTAACACTGATGATTTTTATTATAATAAAATAAAGTGCTCTGCCTTATTCTGCCTTCAAATACTTTTCAAAAAATATTCCAAGCTACTGTTCTCATTCTGGCCACTTTTCTTACCTTCTTTTGAAGCTCCTCTCGACGCTTTGATGTCTAAAAAATCACTGATATCGCTTTTTGCACAGGAAAAATCAGTCAAAGTAAAAGCAGCTATCGCTACAACTATATCAATTTTAATCGAAAGCTCACCTTTAAATACCTTCCTTGCTGAAGCTCCTATGATTTCTTCAGTATTTAGTCTAAACCAATGCATAAAGCAAATTATATCTAATTTATTTGAAACCATTCCACACTTTTTGGCTCAAGAAAAATGTATACAAATAGAATGCTCGTTGATAAAAGTTTCAAATGCGCTGATGAGCTTAATGAGAATTGAAGTTATTGACAGAAAGCACATCAAAGCTTTAATAAAAGCTTTCTTTTCTAAAATCAGCAGTAATGACTTGATTTTAAAAGCAGCATTGCTCTCTGGATTTAATGCTTTATTTAGCGAAAGAAATGATGAAGCAAAATCCATTCTGAGTCCTCAATTTATTCAGGGCATATTTTATGCAGACGATTTACATTCTGAAAGACTTCAAGTTCTTGGGAAAATTGTAAAGTCGTTTCCAGAGGTATTGGTAGGGACTGATATGTGGCTATTAGCGACTTTATCAAAGTTTCTTAATATTGAAGACCAAAAGGTGCAATCAAGTACATTTGATGTTATTGAAGAAATTATTAAAATAGGGAAATCACTTTCTATGATACTTTTTGTAGTAGATCTAACATTTAAAGCAATGCAAAAGAATGATAACGAAAGAATAGCATTGTGCTTTACTGCCCTATCATCAGCCAATTTATATCCAGTGCTTTCTACTTCTCAGCTTGAACAGCTTTTTTCGTTTATCAAATCGCTACAAAAATTTAAATCAAATCTTGTTCCATTAAGATGCAGTGTGCTAAAATTAGTTGGGTCATTCGCTAGAAGTAGTAATTTGCCTGCTGATTATTTTTCTACAATAATAAACTTTACTTTATCGCATAGCACATCAGGAAACCAAAACCTTTACATCAGTTGCTCATATGCGCTCTCATTTTTATGCACTAGCAAGCAATCTCTAGACTGAATTCCAAATATCACATCCATCCTTGAAGTAAACAGCAAAAACAAAAAGGAAAAAATTGTTTCCAGCGCAATTATATCAGTTGGAAATCTTTTCGAAATTTTTACCTATGATGAGTTAGGAGATAATTTTCCAAAACTCCTCAGTATAGTGGTCAATGGTCTTCACCATAAAAATTCTAAAGTTGGATGGGATTCGTGCAACACCTTATTTAAATTCTATGATTTCCATCAAGATAAGTTCCATAGCATGTCTGCAAAATTGATACCGATACTCATTAACACCATTATTCATCACCACAACTACCGAACAAGAATTAGTTCTTGCCAGATTTTGAGAAATTATAAAGAAGAGCTATACTCTTATGATGCAGAATTGCTTATTTCACTAATAGAAAATTTAGAGTCCGACAAAGATTTAATGGCTCTAGATGCAACTGTATTAAAATATCAAAGATATTTCCGGCAAGAGCTAATATACACATTAATGTTTTTAGTAATTAATCGTCAACACCTTGACGATGCATTTGCAAATGCAATTGGGGATAATTTGTTTTTGATTTATGAATGAATGGAAAAATTATTTGAAGATTTTAATGAAAATCATGACAGAAATAACCAAGGCAAGCTATCTGACAAAGAATGAATAGGAAACTTAGAAAAAGGGCTTGGCAAGCTGATAGAATGGATCGAGGCTACAGACGAAATACAAGTTTCATTTGGGCTTGTAGAAGGATTAAAGACTCTCTATAATGTATATCTAATGTATCTTAATGCTTAAGCCAGTTTTAATTAAAAACGCTTTTGTAGCTGTATGGAGTATATATTATTAATTATAAACATTTATTGACTAGAAAGAGTTGACTCTGATTTGCTGTTTAGCTTCCTAAATTCATAGTGGTATCCTTTAAACATCTCTTGCACTGTGTCAAGTTTAATGCTTCCTTCGATATCGTTATCTCCTGGAAGATCAAATTCAACATTAGGTGAAAAATTATCGGATTTGGCTGGAAGATAAGGCGAAGCCATTGTTTTATCATATAGGCTTGGCCATGGAAAATCTATAAGCCATATATGATTTTTTACATCTTGAGGACCATTATTTCCAAGCCTGTTTTCAGGTTTCCTCTGTATTAGTTTATTTACAAAATCAGCAGCTTCAAGAGACCATCCCGCTGGAATATCAGATTTTTTTAGCTGAACTTGCCTTGCAAGAACTCGCTCTTTAATTTCCTTCCTATTTTTCCCATCATAAGGCCTTTTACCCATCATGAATTCATAAATCATCACCCCCAATGCAAAATAATCTGCAGCAATCCCATGAGATTTCCTGCACAAAACCTCTGGAGCCATATATCCTGGAGTTCCAGAAGTGTCTTTATAATTTTTAGGGTTAATAATCCCAGCAATTCCAAAGTCGGTTATATGTGCATACCCATTATCATCTAAAACTATATTTTCTGGCTTAATATCTCTATGAATAATCCCATGCACATGCAGATACTCAAGTCCGCTCATAATGCATGCTGTGAAAAACTTTGTTTGCTGTTCATCAAACTTCTTCATTCTCCCAAAATGATATCTCAAGTCTCCTCCTGGCATTAAATCCATAGCCAAGTATAAGTTGCTTTTGTCTTGAAAAGCGTATTGCATGTTTACTATAAAAGGATGCTGAAATTTAGATAGCAGTTTCATTTCGTTCATAACAGAGCACACGCTTTTTTTCGAAACTATTTTGAGCTTTTGCATTTCTTTCATCGCGTAAGTGGCTTTGTTTCGCTTCAGTTCCACTTTTCAGACTTTTCCAAATCCGCCACGGCCTATAATGTACTTGAAATTGAACATGGTTTTGTGAATAGACGTATCGTTGAAGTTCTCGGCTTGGCTATTACCCATTTAATTTAGCTTAAAATCGATAGTGAAATAATTACAAAAAAAATTGATTTACGCTATTTAATCAAGATCCATCGCACAGTGACTATCTATGGAAGAAGATGAATATAAAGAGTGATTTGTGGTAGGACATTCACTATTTGTAAAGTTTAGTCTTCTTTTCAAGGAACGCTCTTTTGTGGCGAGATTAGGACTTTGAGGATTGGTGAGAATTGCTTGTGACCGAGATGCAATGAATGGAGATATGTCTTGCAGTGGCTGGGCTTTAAACTCTAAGCTTTTTCGGTAATTTTTCAATTCTTCAGCCTCTATCTCCATCTTTAATTGATTCTGTTTCTCATTTTCAATTTGCATCATATTTTCCTTGTTTTTCATCATTAATTCGAAGGCCTCTCTTTCTTTTGCCCGCTTTGAAGAGCACAACTCAAAGTTGGCTGGCTGAATAAAGTGTTTATTTTCATGTGCTGGGGCGAAAGGACGGCTGAAATCAGGCATGGGCTTAGCAGTAAACTTCTGAATGCTTGCAGTTTGTGAGACTGATCTCCTTCTTGCTCTTAAGTCCGTTTCAAGCACAAAAGGATCTGGAAGAGTGATAGACCCTTCTGGCTCTTTTAATTGGATGGGTTTAAATTCAGGCTTAGGATTTGCTTTAAAATATCTGAGCTCATTTTCAATCATGGTTTCCGCCCTTAACTTTCGATTGAAGGTCGTTTCTTTTTCAAGGCCTCTTTCTTCAGTTCTTAAATTGAATGGTTTAATAGCAATTGATTCTCTTTCTTCTTTTTTAATTTCAAACGGTTTATAATGGGGGACAGGTCTTGCTTTAAATTCATATGAGCTAGAATTAGAAAAAGAAGTGGAATGCTCAGATAAACTCGTTAGAGATGCAGATTTTTGTAATAAAGGTTTATAGAATTTCGGCATTGGCCTAGCTTTAAAAATCGGTCTCTTAAATATTTCAGAAGAATTATTTTCTTTTGCAGCAAGACATTTATTATTTGAGCGCATTTCGGTGTGTAATTGAAATGGCACTGGGACTGTAAAGCTTTTTCTTCTTGGATCGGTCATTGAGGTGTTACTTTTTGAATCGATAAAAGAGTTTGACAAACTACTGCTTCCTTGGTCAAAGATTTCGCTTCCAGTGTTGCTTCTTCTCTTTTTATTTTGATTATATGTAAAATCTGAGCCTTGGCTGAAATATCTTTTTGTTGCGCCTTGTATAAGTGAAGGATTTTGATCTTCACAAGAATCCATTTTTAAATTATAAATTTAACGGTAAATTTAAATGAATATTTTTCTATGACAAGGTTAGGTTTAGGAGCTTGTTTGGAAATTTTAGCAAAATTAAGTGATAATGTAAATCCATTTATTAAATTATTTAGCTGAGAATTGAGCTTTATAATGGAAGCAAGAGGGTGCTCGTATTTGATGTCAAATTAAACTCTTAGAGAAGAAAAGCAATAAAAATATACGCGCGTATATGAAGGAGATCTGAAATAAGATCTAATTCTAAACAAACAATTTTATTAGAAAAGAAAAAAATTTAAATGGCATGATAATCCGTGCAATAGAAAACTCAAACAAAGAGAGTAAAGAGGCAATAAGCTTGTGGATATAATTTTACATGAGAAATTAAAGAAATACATTTGCTTCATTGAAGATGCTTTTATTGGAAAATAAAAATTTTTATAATTAATTTCTATAGATGTCTTTCAAAATTTAAGCAATGTTAATATGATTCAAACCCAAATGCTAAATAAAAATTACATTTGCGACTGCTTCATTGATTTTTTTGGTGAAATTTTCTGCAGATTGATTCGAAGGTATCAAAGATTTCAATCTCTTTTGTTGGCTTCCACGCTGTTCTGCAGCAGCATTATATGAGAACTTAGCTAACAAAGCTTCCGGAATAAATTGGTAATTCAATCTTTGAAGTTCCATTGGTGTTGCAAAGTGCCCGTCTCTTTGCGTATCAACAAGTCTTACTAAGATAGAAACAGGCTCCAAAAACTGTGGCCCTCCTTGTCTAGTGGCAGCATTCATGATGAATGACCACGGATCATTATTAGTAAGATCAGACAAAATTGGAACTGGCACTGCTCCTTTGAACAAAGGCAATTGATAAATGCCTGATTTTATATACCCGTCTTCAGTAAAGATTGTCAAAATTGTCCATCCAACAGGTATAACTTCAGGCCTTTTCTTAGATAAGTTGATAGTCCTAACATCAAATATGATGTGTAGGAATCTATTAAAAGAAACATTTTTATAAGTATGGAATCCATCTAAGAACGTTGGAGTTCTAATTGAGCTATTCCAGTCAAATTTTGTATTAAATTCAACATCTTGACTAATATTGGATGTTGAATATAGGTTTCCAGGTGGGTTAAGACTTATGATCACAGTATGAGGAGTTTCTGTAGGAATATTGTGAATAGCATCAATTGCAATTTTAAAGCCCATTTTAGGGTTATACTTGGCAAAGTATTTCATGTCAAGCATTGGAGTTCTTGGGTTGACTTGCAATTTTTGATCAATTCAGTTCAGCATTTCTTCATCATTGATGTCAAGTTTGACTCCCATTCTTGTTTGAACCTGAATTGTTGCTTCTCTAACAGTACTGTCTTTGCGACGAATTCGTTCATCATACAAGTATCTTTCTACGACAGAAGGCATGCACATTGACGTATTGTAAACTCTTTCTTCGTATCTTGGAGGAGGAATTACAAGACCTCTAAGAAATCATTCGCTTGCAAGCACATCTTTTACACTTAAAACTCTCAGCCCATTCTCAGCTTTTGGAGCATCTCTTATCCTAACAAGAAGTGTTGCACATGGGATGGTTTCCATTTTCGTAAAAGACTGGAGACCAAATGGAGGCTTTCTATAAGGTTCTTGACAGTAAATAGGTAATTGAAATAGTCCTTTATTTAAAATGAAGTCTTGCTCAGTTGGATTATCTGGCTGATCTTTCCTAAATTTTTTCAAAAAGAGGTTGATTGCGCTATACCCAAGTACTCTAACTTCATTTGTTATAGCGTCAACAGTAAGTATTGATACCACAATAGTGGTGGTTGGGTCAAACGTTTGCAAGCGAAACTCAGTCCTAAATCCAAAAATTGGTGAAAAAACTGAAGAATTGAGATCAGGCAAACCTCCTACTGGGATTCCAACTTTATCAAGCTGAGAAGTAAACCCTTTTACAACAATTTTAGTGCAAGAAGTAGAGTCAGGTAAAAACCTCGCCCCATCCACATAGAAGTCGACGCCATCGCCTTTTTCAAAGTACTTTGAATCATCAAACTGAGGAGTCAAGTTTTCTAAAAATGCTTCCAAGCGTTGAGGATTCACTCTATTTGAGCTATTTCTTCTGTGATCAGGAGATCAGATTGATGAAGGTTCAGCCACAGTTATCTTAAGTGTTCCATCCTTTTGCCTAAGCTGCTGCTGAGGATCTAATACATTAATAATGACTGGAGGTTCATAAATATTTAATTCCACTGTTCCATAAACCAAAGTTTTTAGATCTGGATTTGTCAGTTGAAAACCAGTCCATCCAACAGCAAAATACGCTTCAAGATCTAATGAATTTTTCCTTTGGAGCTCTGCAGTTGTAAGTCTCTGAGACGATCTTTCTAAAATTTCAATTATCAAATACAAATTTTCGTTTCAGTCAGTTTTTTGGGCGATTGAATAAAAATCATTGATGAAGACTGTTTCTTTATTTATCGTCAAATTCATATTTCCTCTTGACCCTGAAATCAGACGGCTTCTTTCGTTAGCAGGAGTCATTGCTGCTGAACGATTACCTGACTGGCGATTTGAACTTAATCTACCAATTACATCGGTATCAAGGGTATTGATGGGGTCACTTATCCATCTGCAGTTTTTCCCATTTTTATCAACAACAATTCTTTCGCCTTCTTGTATAGTGATTTGGAATTTTAAGACTGATCTAGACAAAAAGCCGACTAGATTTTCAAGCTTTATTGCAAGACCTTTGTTGGCGAGAGGGCTGGATTGTGGGATCATTTCAGTTGGATTTGAAGGGAAGTTTTGCATATCTTGGATTTGATCTGGAATTTGGCTTGGAGATTTAATCGGAATTTGCTGATATCCAGTTGGCTGCTGTAGATATCCATTATTTGATATGGGATTATCTCTAAGATGAGATTGGGGAATTCGATAACGATTCATTGTTTCCTCAGGAACCACTGGAACATTCATTAATGGTGAATTTGTGCCAATTTGCACAACTCTTATATAAACAAAAGTATTTTGCATAGGGACGAGACTTCTGATATCTCTTAATTCTATTGCAGAATCTGTGGGTGGTCTATATATAGGAATTTTCCAAAGTCCTTCAATTAATTTTCTCTGGGGTGTAAAAAGATCTAGGACTGTCCATCCAAAGTTTCCTACTTTTTGTCCATCCATTGTAGGCGATACAACTTGTAACTCTATAACTAAATTGATTAATGGGAAAGGAGGGACTTTGGCTACATCTTGCTCTGTTCTGAAAATAGCTCTCCCACTGAATTCACTAAATGGATCATCTTCTACTTTTACAGGTGGGACAAGTCTAGGTTCCAGCCTAACTTCTCCTCTTTCATATAGACCATATGCGATTTGGCATTCTTTAAATCGTCTAGGAATTCCTACAGCATAGTCCCAACAAATAAAAAACCCGGTTTCTGGAGAGTAATCAGCAGCAATAGGTTTATTTTGTGTAAAATTTCCCTGTATTTTAGCTGCGATTAGTCCTCGCTTTTGTTCTTCAACCCATCTTTCATTTTGAAGTTTTCTCTCTTCAAGTTCCATTTCCAAATCAAAATTCTTTTTCATCCTTTGCATTGTGAGCTCTTGCAGCATAGCTTCCATCTTCATTCGGATCTGAGACATTTCTTTATAGTGCTCTAGCTTGGCTTGATATAGCTCTGAATCTTTTGGTAATGCCGATAGTAGCTTTAAATCGCTTTGTTCTTGCCGAAGTACATTATTTAGAGCTCTTTCTTCAGGAAGCATTTCAGCTGGTTTCACTTCACTGTTTAAATTGTTCTGTGGATTGTCAAGTGCTGAGAGTCTGTTTTGAAAAGAGCCTATTGCTTCTTGCATGCCATTGTAAAAATCGTCCCTTCCTTTGTTGTTGAGCTTCTTTTTTAATTTTTTGAGCTCTTTTTTGAGAGATTTGACTCCTGGGTCTTCAGCTGGGATTGGAGGCTGAGGAGTTTGGTCCTGAAATGGCTTGACATAAGGAGGAGAATAAGCGACTGGAGGAGATTGGTATGGCGGCTGATAAGATTGAGGCTGCTGTTTTCTCAATTGCTCAAACTCGCCTATCAGCCTTGGCTGGTAATTGCTATTTGGATTTATATTTAAATTTTGATTTTGATTTTGATTTTTTCCAGAGAGCTCATTATTTCCAAAATTTGGTATTGACGCTTTTGGAGGATTGGGGAATTGAATAGTAGGCTGAACTAAATTTGGATTAGGGAAGTCCCTTGCTTCTCTTGAAGCTCTCTGAGACTGATCAGGAGTATATCTGAATGGGTCTTTATTATTCAAGTCATTTTGAATCTGTCCATAATATCTTACTCTTTCTTTTGGATTCATTCTTGCCTCAGCCTCATTAATCATTTCATCAACTTTTGAAGGAAATTGCATCCCTTGCCTTGATTTAGGTGTTTCTGTCGGCTCAGAATTTTTGAACATTGTTTCGTTTTGAATGAAGTTCTGGTGTTGTTTTTTCAGTTTTTCTAATCTTTCAAGGTCATCGTTTCATTTTTCGCTCATTTGTAGAGCGTTTTGTGGGACTGCTTTTCTTTCAGCGAATTTAATAGGGACTAAGGGGGAGCCTACAATTTGTGAAGCGACGAGTTTTCCCGCTGAGTTTTTTCTCATACTGTTGATCTCTCCTTTTTTGATTTTATTGAGATCATCCATGATTCTTTGTCTTTCGAACTCTAAAGCATCTTTTTTCTGCTTAATTTGAGCGACCTGCTCTCCTCTATCCTTGGCAAGTTCCATTTGTCTCTTTTGTAGGATTTCCATGTTGACCCCTACATTTGCAGCCCTTGCATTCAAGTTAATTTTATCCCTATCTTGTTTTCATTGTGCTTCATTGTCATCCATTCTATTTTGAAGCCTTTCGACCTCCTGCATTAATTCTTCTTCTTTCAGCCTTAATGATTCCCTTTCATCTTCCAGCTTGTTTAGCTCTCTTTTCTTTTCCACTTCAAGTGCATTTAATTTCTTTTTATCCAAATCTTTGAGTGCTTGGGAAATTGCATCTTTTTCAGCTTTGGCCCTGACTTCTCTTTCCCTTTTTTCTTCAAGTTCTTTCATAAGATCTAGTAATGCTCCTTCTTCTTGTCTCCTTTTCGATCGAATTTCAACTTTTTCAGCTCTCAGCTGCTCTAGGCCTCCTTTCAGGTCTTCTTCTCTTTTTGATAAAAATTGGTTTGCAGCTTTTTCAAACTCTTTCTCATTAGTCCTGATTTGGTCTCTCAGCTGTCCTAAAGTTGCAGAGCCCACCCCTTCTTGGTTTTGAGCTTTATTTTCTCCTTTCAAGAACTTTTTTACGTCTTCCATATGCAAACTTTCATACAAATTTATTGAATTCGCGTCTCTTTTGGCATCTTCCATCTTCCGTTGCAGTTTATTAAGATCGCCGTAATCAGAGTCTTTACAGAATTTGGCTTGGTGATTTCTAAGCTGCTCTTGTGTTTCATACTTCATCTTGCAGTTTTTGCATTCCAATAGTAGGTATGGAACTTCTCTTGACATTGTTTTAATTTAATATTAAATTGAGACAAAGATATTAACTAAGCATCTGCGTCTTCTTTATTTCCTTTTTTCAGCAGCATTTTATAGAATTCTTGTAAGTTCTTGTTCTTGTTGGCACCTTGAGGATCAGCTGTCGTTTCAGAACTAGGAGTGGCATCATTTGGAGATCCCAGAGAAATTTGCTGAGGTCTTGTGATGAGGCCTCTCACGTTTTCATTTGTTATTTTAACTGATTTTGAAAGCCGCTCTTGAACTTGCACTAAAAAGTCTTGGTCTGAAACAATCGGAGTTTCTTCTTTTCGGGCTCCTCGGTATTTTGGTTTTTGCAAGAGGTCATTGTATTGCTTTTCTGATATACCTAAATAGTCCATTTCTCTAATTAAATTTGGCGAATCCCATCCTGCAGGAATAAAAATATTTTCTCTATCAATTATTTGAGCTTTTTGAGAAAATTTAAATCCATAGAGCCTATGAACTATATAATTGTAAAAAGTATTCAAATTGGTTCCTGTTTTAGAAGAGGTGTAAATAATTGAAGCTCCATAAGTTACTGCGAATTCTCTCAGCGATTTTAGAGTACAATCCAAAATTCGCTCGCATTGATCTCGACTTTTATCAACAGACCATATTAAATCGCTTTTGCAACAAATAATCATAATCGGAACTCCTAAGTTTACTTGTAAAACTCCTTCAGGCAAAGGAACTTCTTGGATTGCTTCATCGACTTGTTCTTCTTTTGTCTCTTCAGAGGGGTCTTTGTAAGCCTTCATATATCTTTCCACATTTTGCACCATTTGATCTTGATCATCAAGCGGCAGTGAACTTAGAACTTTTCCTAACTTTTCATGCCAAATTTCAATTCACTGATGGAGATCTTCCATAAATGTTCATGGTTGAGACCAATCTAGTACTATTCCGAATAAAGTATTATTCAGTTGTTTGGGCTTGAGGGAAAACTCAAGCAGATCTTTAAGTTCAGGCTGGTCCAAAGTCCAAATGTTAATTCTGGAGATCTTCAAGGACTGTGGATCTTCAATATTCTTTGCGTTTATATGAGAGTAATGAATAGGAGAGGTTATAGGAATCGGATCATCAGGAGCAATAAGCTGTGAATACACTGAATTCTTTCCTAAAGAGCCTGGGCCTTTTTGAACTACAGATATTAGATGTTTCACTCCACAGTTTTTCCTTCCAACTAGAATGAGATTGCCTTCAGGATGCTGGTCCCTTTGGGAAGATTCTTGCAGAATTTTCTCCCAGAGTTTTTGTTCCGACATTAATTATTATAAAATACAATTAAATATAATTGAATAATTTTTGAATTTAATTATATTTTTATTCTCTGAACTATACTGTTTAATCTTTAAAATTGTCACAACGAAAAATTATTTTATATTTTCATAATCATTATTGCATTATAAATTTTAGTCAAACTAAACCAAAGGGCAACAATTTATTGGCTTATTATAATAGTCATGGCCATGATATATATTAAAATCGAACTTAATAATTCTGTATATGCTATAGATTTTTTTCTTCTCAGGGCGAAGCAAATTTTAAAATAAAAAATGCCAAATAAAACTGAATTACAGCTACATATATAAGAAAGCTTAATCCCATATAACCTTTTTATGTAGTTCTAAATAGCAATTTCATTAGTTAAGAATGCTTAAGCTTGACATGGTTATTTACTGAAGCTTCTGACCCATAAGATTTGCCACATATCGGGCAAGTATAATGCCTTTCAATTTTATCGGCAGTTCGTCTATGCCTTTTTTTCTTACCATTAGATAAGCTTTCTTCAAGGTTTGAAAGTCTTTTTTGAAAGCGGTCTTTCTCAACTGCAAGCTCTTCGATTTTTTGTTTTAGTAATAAATTGTACACATAAAGTTTGCAATACTCATCGTAATAATCGATACTCTGGTCTTCATTTTTGATTTGGTCTTGAGTTAGAGGTACAAAGTAACTAGAAAGTTTATTCTCTGAAGCTTTTTCCATAATTATAAGGAATGAACAGAATAAATATTGCTTACTTAAGGTATATCAATCTGATATTTATTAAATCCAAGCCTCTAACTAAGGAATAAGATGCAATATTTAGAGATTAATAATTTTTATGAAAAGCTACTATTATAAGTTTAACCATCTCAATGCTTTAAAATCATATAAAATTAGAAAGTTTTGAATAGAATTGAGTAGCTATATATATAATATTTGTTTATTGTGATTATAAAATAAGAAATATCTTATGAATGATAATTTCGAAATTATTAATTTAGTAAAAGCTTATTCTTATGATTATTTTGGAAAATGTAAGAAATGATAAAAAAATCCATTTGAATATCAAATAATGAAATCATAAATTTAAATATGGTTTCTTATATTCTATCAAAATCCTTAATTATAAAGAGTTGCTAAGTTGAGGTAAATAAATTCTATCGTTAAAATTAAAATGACTTCTGGATTTGCTACTCACCTAATTATTGAAGGTCTCACAAAGTCATTAAGAGAAGTAGATAATCAATTGAGCATGCACAGAGAGCGATCACCTGATGTATATAGCCGTAATTACAGACAATCAACTCCACCCCCAGCTTATTTTTCGAGCCGATCAAAGTTCCATGAGCCGAAAAAGAAAATTGGTGCAGGCGGCTCCTATGCTAAAACCATGAACCAGCGTAAATACGAAGATCAGCGCTCCTCAGATATTGATAGTCTAAGAGAAGTGGAGCAGCGCTTGCAAGAAAGTGAAGAATATTTATTGAACAGGCAGCAGAGCAACGCTCCCCGACAATACAACCATCGAGGTTTTTCATTTTCTGGCTTATTGCCAGAAGATACTTTTCCTAGGCTTTCGAAGCTAGAAGAGGTTTTAAAAGAGTCAGCACAGGACTTAAAAGATCAAGGAATGGATTTATTAAGAGAGCAAAAGGAAATTGAATTGAAGGAACAGACTCTTAATCTTAGATCGGAAAAACTGAGGGATAAAGAAAATAAGCTGCAAGATATAGAATATGAAGTTAGTTGGAAGGAAAAAGAAATTATAAAACAAAAGAAAGAACTAGAAAATAAAAGCCAAAAACTTGATAAAGAGCACGGGAAAATAATTTGTAAAACTATTGCAAACGAAATTGTTTGGAATGCCATGCTTGAAATTGTTAATAGAAAAGAGCTAGCTCTCGCAAGTAGAGACAAAGCTTGTATTTTAGCTTTTGATAAAATGAAAAAAACAACTGAAAAGGTAGAGCATTTAAAACGGCAGCTTGAGCAAGAAGCATTAAAAGTGATTGACACAAAATATAAGCTAGAGCAACAGGAAAAAGAAATTTTAGCAGCTCAAGAAGTATCATTAAAAGAATCAAAAATCTTTGGAGATGGAAATATTGATAAAGCTCTACGGAAAAGAGAAGAATTAATAAAGCAAAAAGAATCAGCCTATAATGAAAAAATTAGAAAACTAGCTCAAAAACAAACTGAGCTCGAGACAAAGGAAAGACAACTCCAACTCAAAGAAAAAGTAATAAGTGACGGCACACCTCAAAAACGAACTCCTTCCAAGTCTCCAGTGAGAGATGACACTTTTAGAAAGGAAAAACTACTCCAAGACCGTGAATTAGCAATTAAAAAAAGAGAAGAAGAGCTTTTGCAAGAAGATGCTGCACTTGAAGATAGAAGGAAAAAACTCACACAAAATTGAGAAAAAATGATTGGGCGAATTGACAATCTGCATAAGCTGGAAAGCAAAACTGGAGCTTCAAAAGATGAAATTGAACAAAAAAAGCAAGAGTTTGTAAATTTCAAAAAAGAAGAAGAAAATAAGTTGAAAAATTGGGAAACTTCATTGCAAAATCAAGAATCAGCTTTGCTAATTAAGCAGAAGAGAGCAGAAGAAAGGATTAAAAAGATAAAAGACAAAGAAAAAGCATTAGAAGCAAGAGAAGAGGAAATAAAACATAAAGAGGTAGAATTTGAAGTTAAGCTTAAAGAGATTATGGGGAAAGTGGAAGCAAGTAAAATGGCATCTGTTGGATCGGTAGGGGAGGAAGATGAAGCCTCAAGATATCAAACTTTAGCTGAAGATCTCAGCGATTTTGCAGAGCAATTTCTGAGAAGACAAAACCAAAGAAGACAAGAAATCGATGAAATCAGTAAAGAAAAGCAGCAATTGTCGCAAAAATTGACTGATATTTTATCGGAACTTGAATAAATATTTTAAATGAAATTTTAACTTTTCAAAAAATTTTAAATTAATGCTTTGGCTTATGAGTAATGAATTTCAAGCAATAAATATCAGAAAAAAATTAAATAAAAGCAGATGGGTGAACAAAGAGCAAGATCGTATTCAGAATTAAGAGAGAAAAGAAAAGCAGAGCTGAAAAATAACGCTGCTAATTGTATAGATAAATGGCTTTCTGGATGGAGTCCGTTAACCAAAGTTGTTTTGCCTTTATCTAAAAACGACACAAAAACCGATTCTTCTTATGTAAAAATTCCAAAAATAAGAAGTAAATCTGAATTAATTGAAAAAAGGAAAGCAGATCTGAAAAATGATTTAAAGAAATTGCATAAAGATAACTATAAAACTTATTTCAATAAGGTTGAGGAGAAATTAAACTCAGGATTTGAAGTACCATTTCAGCAAAGTTATGCAGAAAAAAAGGAAGAAAAGAAGCAAAAAGATAGAGAATATTTACAAAAGTTATTTTCTACTAAGTCCAAAGGTATTCATGGACATGATCTACCAAAGTTTTCATCACATATCATAAATCCTTCTATAATTTCAATAAGTGATGCGCTTTCCATGCATCCGCTCCCACAAAAGAAAATTCATTATGACAGTAAATCTATTGCGAATGTATCAAAATTAAGCTCAACAGAATCTTCAATAAATGTTTTGAGTACTAAAACTTTGGAAGCTGAATCTAATGATAATGAAAAGGAGAGAAGCAAGATTTCTTTACAAAAGAAGAACGATTTTGCAGAAAAACCAAATAAAACTTGCCCATTTTTAAATTTTAATCCAGACCTGATGATGGATATAGTAGAAATAAAAAATATGAGCAAAATTAACTCAAGAAAAGGATTTTTTTCAGATTATAATGACCCTAAACCTCTTCGAAGTGAGGTTTGCTTTAAAAAATCTTTTAAACCGAAGCCAATTGTGCCAGAAAGAAGGCAGTCGCTTATACAAAGCAAATTAAACATGAACGTAAATGACTCGTTTACAAGATCGAGCGGTTTCAACATTTTAAAAAATCAAAATTCGTTCCTTTTATAATTTTATATATTAAATTTAATAAATCCTCTATGCTGAAACAATAAAGCAATCAAATTTAATAATTTAGGAAAAATTTTTGATTTCAATTTAAATTTTAATAAATATATTTAGTGTTTTTTTAAAATCATATGTTATTTCTTTAGTCATTTAAATAGCCACAAAAAAAGTTTGCAAGCCTTATGGAATAAGATTTAGTAATATTTTTTTAAAATATCAAAATTTTCCTACATATTGTCAGAAAATGAAGCAATGATGGTATAAATGGCTAAAACGATATTAAACGTTATCATTCTGATACTCCCTATAATATCAGAAAGCGCACTATTGCATGGAGTCAATTGTGAAACATATTCCGAATACAAAAATAAAGGAGGCTCAAAGACTTATACAAGTAATCTTCATAAAATTGCAGATAGTCATCTAAATTCTGCTCATGGAGAAAAAATTTTAAGCTCATCTATAAATATCAGCAATGAATCTCGAATCAATGATTTTATAGAGGACATGCCTGAAAAACAGAAATTGGAAGAATCATGTGAAAAATTTAATTCACAAGAGAGAAACTATAAAAAATTTCTTAGTGACAAAGATAAAAAGGACTTAAAGCAGACATGTTGGATTGGAAAAAATAAAGTCGATAATCATTTGAATGAGCTTAAAGGAGAAGAAATTACCTTAAGAGTTCTGAACTTATTGAATTAAATCAAAAAAATCAGAAACTCTAGAGTTTTGTTTTGGCTATAATAAAATAAATATTTCTATTTAGGTTATTATTTTAAATTATTTTTCATTAACATTAAAACGGCATATATATATTTCTAAACAGTTATAAATCTAGTTATTTAGAAAATATGTTGAGGAATCAGCCTGATGCTCCCATATATCCAAAGCCTTTATTAGGTAGAAAATTTGCCCCAATATCAGGGGCTGTTGAAAAGCGCACAACTGCAGGAAAAACCCAATTTCAAGACTTCGAAGTGTCTGAAATCCCTGCAACTGGCAAATCAATTCGACCCCAGCAGTCTTCTAGATCAGGCACAACCTCCCGAAGAAATCTCACAGGAAGTGCCCAGGATGGGCATACCCAAATTATTTCCAAAGAAAACCGAGAAACTGCCTGCATTAAAACATTACAAATTGGCTATCCACAATCATATATTGACTTATTCTATTTAACTCATGGAAAATTTCAAGATTTAGAAATAAAGGAGCAAGTGATCAAAGATTTAAGAGAAAGGCTTATCCCTGCAGAGCAATTAAACAGAGAAGGTGACTATCCAGGAGCTTTTCAAGGATACCACGAGCTAGGGAGTTATTTTGAAAGGATGGAAATTTATGACGCAGCTACTTATTTTTATGATAGATGTGTAGAAATTGCGAATAAAAGAGAGCTATTTTATGAAGCTTCAACTGCTTATCAAGGGTTAGGAAATTGTGCTTATAAGACGAAGCAGATTGAATTGGCGATATCCATGTTTGAAATGGGAGTTAGGATTAGCGAAACAAACGGTTTGAGGCACTCAGTAATCACACTAAGCCGATGCCTTATAGAAGTATATAGGTTGCAAGCTGACAAGCTTGAAGAAGAAGGAAAAACTGAGCTTGCTTTGGGATATCATTCAAAGTGTTTAGAAAGTGCTAAAAATGCGGATGATCTTGTAGCTCAAGGAAATGCATGCTATAGAATGGGATTGATTTATTTTCAAAATGCAGAATATCAGACAGCATTGGAATATTTCCAAAGATATCTGGAATTAAGTCGAAGTTCTGACTATCTTGAAGGAGTGACCAATGCCTTAGCCAAAATTGCTGCAGCTTATCAAGAAATGTCGAATATTTCTCAAGCTATTAAGCATCTAGAACAGCTGAATCAAGAAGCTTCTGAAAACAATAAACATTCGGCAGAGGCTGAAGCATCATTACATTTAGGCTTATTGTATCAAAAACAAGGTCAACATAAGAAAGCTGTGGAGTTTCTAGATAAGCATTTCAGCTTAGCTAGAAAGTTGCAAGATCGTAGTCTAATTGATACAGCAAGGGTAAACCTTGGAATAGCTCAGGCAAATTGCACAATTGATAATTTTATTGATGTAATTGGAGGGAATTTATCTGGACTTATACTATGGAAGACCAAACGAAGCAAATTTTAATTGCAGACATTGGTAATAAAGCTATAAATTTAAGCATTGACTTTATAAAATAAATACATATTATTTTTATTATTTCATTTTCGACATATTTAAGCACGCTCAAAATGTAAAATTTATATAAAAATTTTAAATGGACAGCTCTTCAGAATCAATCGATCCAGAATTGAATGTAATTACTTCCCATGAAGAGCTTCACAACGAAATTGAAAATATTCCTAAATTAATCAATCAAGAATTGCAGATAAATAAAGATGTTTGAAAGCATTACTGTGAAAAACATATTAGTGACGCAGGCCAAGCAAACATGATACTTAAAGAAAGAATAAAAATCGCAGATCATAGCATTGACACAGACCCAAAGGTAGTAGATCTTTCTCATGTATGCTCTTCATTAAAATCAAGAGTAGACAAACTTGAAAGAAAATCCAATAAATATAATCAGCAACTAGCAGAGTTATCAAAACGGTTTGAGGCATCAAAAGAATCTAAAAATGAACTTCTAAAAGTATTAAAAGCATTGAAAGATAGAAAACAAGAACTTTATGATAGGACGAATCACATTAAACATCAAATATCAATTGAGCAGCCAATAAAAATAATTGATGGCTTTCATTTTTCTGATGCTTTAAAGACAAAAGAAAAAATTGAAATCAATAAATATGAAAGCATAATAAGCCGGATAAAAACAGAAATCATTGAAACAAAGACAGAAGTGGAGAAAATCCGAAAAAAATTATCAATAAATTCTTATTTTGAAATACTTGACTTTTATGAGCAATGTGTTAATTCATACTTCATAAAAACTGAAAAACATAGAAAAACTATTCCTTCTATTAGCCAAATACTAATCACTCAAGATTCAAAGCTGAAATACAGAAGTCATACCTCTACAAGCCTACCATCTCGAGAATCTATAACTTCTAGGCTTACAACAGCACCCTCAACGATAAGAAGTGTTACTAAATCTTATGAGTGAAATGATTTCAGAAAACTTCCAGTTAAAAATATTGCTGAATTAGTCTTTAGCAATCCTCAAATATTGAAAGATCTTAAACATTCAATAGCAAGGAAATCAAAGCCAAAGCCAATATCATCAGCGTATCGATCATTATGCGATTTTTTTCAAAAATAATATGAAATATCATATTATAATTAGAGTAATTTACAAAGTAAATTTCATTACAATTACAATTTTAATTCCAAAACTTCATTTTCTAACTTAAGCTTGCTAATTAGATAGGGGATCTTATTTCGAACTGTCTCAAAATCTTGAAGTACATCAAGTTGGAATCTGTAGGTATAAGTAGATTCATCCTTCATGACCTTGATATCCAAAAATTTATCATATCCTGGAACATAGAAAATTTCTATACAATATTCAGTTTCATTAAGTTCAATTTTTCCTTCATAAATTATTTTTATTGTGTTGCAATCACTATTATTCATATTGCCACACAGCTCTATTTTACAGTCTGTAATGCTTATCATCTCAAATAATGCATTTTCTTTTTTTCTTAACTCGGCTTCATCGCTGGGAATGTCGATTCTTTTGCATAGCGATGATAAGCTTTCACTGAAATTTTTTGGCTTTTTAAGTCCTTTGGTTAGTGGATACGCATCAACAACTATATTTACTTCGATTTTCTTTCTCATAAATCTATGCTTGAGCTGTGCTTGCTTAATATTTCTATATATGCTGCAAAAAAAAAATCCTCCCTGGGATGCAATTTTGCAAAAACCAATATAATCATAGTGTCTTCTTTCTATCAGGTATTTCTTTCTGCATCTTTTCGCTCTGTACCAACATTGTATCTTAATAGCTGCTTTGTACTGTTTTCCAAAATCACTTGGAATAAATGGTCCTGCTGTTGGGTGGCTTAAGTGTCTTCTTGCACTCTTTAATTTTATAACCTTGTCGTTTTTAACATTAAAGTAATTTATTTTGCTTGATTTTACAGATACCTCGGTTGACTTATCAAATGAAGAATATGAATCTGGATTAGGATTAGGAGTAAAATAAGACATATTGCCTTTTTGAATGCTCTTAACTTCAGGAGAAAATGAAGGAACATAATATTTTGACATTCTATGATCTAAAGACATATTTGCATAGCTAACAGACTTTCCTCTATCAGACCTTCTAGATCTGATCCCTCTTTTTGTTGAAGCCCTATCAACCATCTTCAAAAAACTATACTTCCTCAAATTTTTTTTAGTTGTTGGCCTTACTGATATTGCAGGAGTATTACTTCGGCTCCTAATTTGCAATGGTAAAAAATGAGGTCTTGATTCAATGCAAAGTATTTTTTCTCTAAAAGTTTGTTCTAAAAACAAATCATTCACATTTTCTTCACAGAATTTCAGTCCTTCTTTTAATCATAATAAAGAGCTTGATAAATCATCCATATCTTCTTTTATAAGGCCAATATTGTAGTATGAAACGCCTAAAGTGTGTTTAATTGAAGTAATGTCTACATTATTGAGCTCTAAAGTCTGTTTTGCATGAAAAAAAGCTAACTCTGCATGGACTAAGGCTGATTTTAAATCTTTCAAATTTTCTCTGAATATAGCACACGCATTTAAATGGAGCCCTGGAAGCTTATGCTTTGCTGATTCCATTGATGTTGCAGTCTCAATTGCAGATTGTAGTTCTTTTATTGCTTCAGGGATTCTTCTACACATTCTCAAACAGTATGATATAGAATTTTTAACGTCACAGACTCGATCATATTGTCTGCATGCGGAGAATATTAGAGCTAAATATTTTCAAAGACCAATAATATTCTTAAAATCTTGCTTTCTCAGCAATTCTTGACCTATTCTGTAAACGTTTTCAGCAACATGGCTTAACTCTTCTGGGCTTCGTTTGCACTTATTGACTAGCAATTGGAGTAGATCTATGCCATAAGATAGATTCCCTAATTTTATTTGTGTTTCAATTTCTATTAGAGATTCGTCCATTTAATTTTACATAACGATAAACTAACTTCTACTTTTAATGAGCTCACCTTTATTATAGTCACCATTTCAATTTGTCTTGGACAACAAGCAGCTATGTATAGTAGTTTAAAAAATAAAGAAATTTTTGTAGGGCATTATTTATACAGCTATTCCATATAAGAAACCTTCGCAATGGTCTATTTTTCCTTTCCCCAGATATTATACTTGCGAGGCTAAGATGCTGGAAAAATTCAGCCATTATTTCAAATAAATCAATAAGGACTAGATGATTGCTTAGAAAGATAAGAATCTTGAAAACGTAAAGCTAGATTATAAATGGCAAAAGCTAGGCATTTACAGCAAGAAATTGATAAAAAATTAAAAAGCGTCGAAGAAGGTGTCGAAATCTTCAACTCAACACTCAAGAAAATCCAATCCGCGGTTAACCAAACTCAAAAAGAACGATATGAATCAGAACTGAAAAAAGAAATCAAAAAGCTTCAAAGGGTTCGAGAAAGTCTGCGAGCATATCAGACGAATCCTGAAATTAGAGACAAGAATCCTATAACAGAAGCAAGAAAGACAATAGAAGACCTAATGGCAACCTTCAAAAACTGCGAACGCGAAAACAAAACTAAAGCATTTTCCAAAACAGGCTTATCAGCAGCTCCAAAAGTTGACCCTAAAGAAGAAGAGCGAGAAACTGCAAGGGAATGAATAAGGTCAGCACTTCAACAACTGCAAGAAGGCGCCACCTCAATAGAACTAGAACTAGATTCATTTAAAGCCGCGAAAGGAAGAAGGCCTGATGCAATCAGGTTTGAAGAGCTTACAAATCAGCTGCAGACCCACAGGTTCCACTATGGTAAGCTGGAGTTTATTTTGAGGGCGCTTGAAAATGATCAACTACCTATGCAAAAATTATGAGACTTAAAGGACATTTTTGAGGTATTTATTGAGAATATTAACGATAAGTCTTATTATGATAGTGAGCTGGAGCAAATATATGCAGAGCTTGAGATAACAGAAACTCCTGTCTCTCCAGCTCCTGTAATAGCTGAAGAAGAGCCTCACGATGCCCAGAAGAAGCTCCCACAAAAAAAAGTTGAGCCTAAAGTTATGCCGCCTCTTGTAAAGCAAGACTCCAAAACACAAGAAACCCCAAAAATTTCAGTCTGGAATTCTAAAGACGCCCTGCAAAAGATCGCTGGTGACCAAATCGACAAACTCCAAGAATCAAAAGAAGAAGAGCCTGAAGAAGTAATAGAAACAGTATTTCAAAATTAGGAAACCTGGGATTACAAAGATACTGAAAGTGCAAAAAAAGCGATAGAGCGAGTGTTTAATTTTCAAATAAGGCCAGAAGACCGAGTACGATCGAAGCTTGAAATTGTAAAATCGTCATACCAAGGCCATCCCAGTTACCCTAAAAGGCCGTTTTTCACAAATCCAGCACAGTATAAAAAATTAGAAGTAGACACGCTTTTCTTCATTTTTTATCATCAGCCTGGGACTTACCAGCAATTTTTGGCGTCAAAAGAACTGAAAGGAAAAGATTGAATTTATCATAAGCGATTTCAGACTTGGTTCCAGAGGTGTGGAGAGCCCAAGCAAGTTTCGGATGACCGAGAGAAAGGGACTTATACCTATTTCGATTTCGAAAACAGCTGGTCTCAGAAGAAGAAGGCTGACTTCGAGTTCGAGTATGCCAATTTAGAAAATGAGCTCCACTCTTAATGATTAATTAAGCAAGTTTATTTTTTCTTGGTATTGGCATTTTCTAATCATTTGTTTATTTTTGAATTCTCCTATCATATAGCAACTATTATCGTTTAATATCTCATAATATAAATTTGAACAGAATCGAATACTTATCTAAGCTTAAACCTAACATTATTGTATTTATATGACATCAACTCTTGATTTGCGATTTTTTAATTACTATTAGTAGATACAAAGTTACTGTTTTTATGCTATGGTTTAAGTATGGTAAGAAAATATTAATTCCCAAGCAATGATTTCTGAATATCTTATAGGAATAGTTCTTCTTATTGCTGGGAGTTTCTTTCAAGAGTTTGCCTATTTTAGGAAAAGTGTGATTTCGCTTTCTTCAACGAGAGACTGTTCAACAAGCAGGGCAACTTTACTTTTAATATTCACTATAGGACTTTCATTGGAGATTACATCATTAGCCTTGATTCCTTTATCAACATATATTTTGTTTGGCTGTGCCCATCTCATTTGCTTTAAGCTGAATCTTATCAGTGATGAAAATAGAAATCATAGCTCTGCTGAATACACTGGAACCGCTCTTATGACTTTAGGGCTGATTGTGGAGTATATGTTTGGTGCACGCCAAGAAGAAATCGTTGACATAGACGAATTCAATACTATCATTAACGGGAGCTATTTTCTATGAATGTGTGGAAGCTTAACTCTTAACCTGACAATGAGAAGACTTGGGTTTTACCAAGGCAAAGTTCTTCTCGAAACTTCAATTCCCGCACAAATTGCAGCTTTTGGGTATGGAGGATTAAAAATCTGCATGTATAGCATAGAAATGTATATTTCTGGATACGATTTTTCTATTTACCTATTTATATTTAGCGTTATTGTTATCACGGTATCGCTTTCTTCAGTCAGTATTTTTCTTTGGTATTATTCAAAACAATATGATTTAGTTGTGGTATTAGGCGGATACTATCTTTGGCTTATATGTTATGCCCTTCCATTAGGCGTACTTGTAGTAAGTGGTGGGGTTCATTATGACTTCAAAACTTTATGCAGCCTTACTGTATCAACTTCTCTAGTCACTTTGGGAGGAATTTTGCATACTTATTACAGAATGGAATATTTACAAAATTTTAAGATGAATAAAGATGTGGTGCCACCGCCTAAGCCAAGTGGAACACTCAAAAAAGAATCAACAGAAGACACTGAAAATATTGAGTTGACTATAGAAGATGAGAACCTGATGGACTCAGAGATTGTGGATGAAGATTCACTCATAAACAATATCAAAAACATCTAAGCCATTTAAAATTGGTAATAAATAATACAATAATTGCAAAAATGGTACATTATTTATCAAAATTGAACTTTCAGCTTTGGAGTCAGTTCTTTGAATATAGGCATAATTTCTGCTGATATGAAATTACGGCTGAGTCTTAAGCAAACTAATGAGCTTGGAATATTGGTCGCTAAATACTTAGCACCCATACTTCCAATTCTGTTATTGTCTAAATATAGCTGCTTAAGGTTAATCATATATTTTATCGCACCACTTAAAAATCTTGCACCAACGTCTTCAATCATGTTATCTGGCATGCTTAAAATCTTCAAAGACTTTGGTAGATTTTTCGATAAATATCGAGCTCCTTCTACTTTAATTTCATTTTCTGCTAGATAAAGCTCTTCTAATTGGGTTAAATAGGATAATCCGAGAGATAAATGCATTGCTCCTATACATTTGAGATCATTATTTCAAAGCCTTAGAATTTTTAAAGCTTTCAATTGAATAAGGCTATCACATAGCAGTCTTGTGCCCTCAGATTGGAGATTGTTATTGCCAAGCGAAAGAACTTCTATATATGTGAGCTCTGATAATTTATTTGTTAAATGTCGAACTCCTTGCTCTCCCAGCAAGCAGTTATTTAATTCAAGAATCTTCAGTTTGGGCGTATATTGAAGTGCTTTACACATATTTTCTGTATTAATTGGTGTCAAAGCTATGTCAATAGTCACCTTCTCAAGAAGATTCCCTGAGAGAACTTCTTGAAATAATGATTTTATTTCTGAAGGCATTGTGTAGGTATCAATATAGTCATTCAATTCCTCTCTGGGATCTTCAAAAGTTTTAGATTCGCTGTGAGGAATAAATTGGAATTTTGGCGAGTCTACAAGTGTGTCTTCTTCCTCAATCGGCTCAAGTGAATTTATTCATTCTCTTAGGCCCAGAAAATCCATTCTTCTTTCTTCTTCTACTTCAAGCATTGCTTCTAAAATTATTTTGACTTCTTTTGAGTATTTCAATTTTTTTATAGCTTTTCTTATTTTTTGCTGCAGCTCGAAAATCCCATCATGGCAGGAATTCAAACTTATAGGCGGCATCAAAGATGCCATATGCAAAAAGCTTAGCCCTAATGAAAATACATCAGATTTATATGGATTGTGCCGGACTACACCTGTGCTGTTTTTGCCTTCCCAAATATCCATGAATCCTTGTTTAAGAGCAGGGCTAAGATACGCTACTGTACCTACTATTTTATAATCTTGAGTATTTAAAATATCCTCACCTTGTATACTTAACCCAAAATCCGCTAATTTCATTATATCATTTGGGAATAGCAAAATATTTGCAGGCTTTATATCTCTATGTGCAAGATTATTTTCTTGCATAAATGCAAGAGAATCAATTAATTCGTTCATATGTCTCATCAGTTCTTCCTCTGATCATGGATTTTTTTCATTAATCCTCGTAAAAATTTCATTGTCCAAATCCTTGATCCCATATTCCATTACAATTACAAATTTGTATCCAAGAGTATATGACTCATCCAAATAAGACCTTACGCATTTACAAATATTTTTATGCTTCAAACTTCTTTGTAAGGCAGCTTCTTCCTGCTTTTTATTTAAATCTTCAAATGTTCGGCAGTACTGAATTTTAACAGCATAAAGCTGCTGATTGATGTATCCGTCGTAAACTTCTGTGTTTCCTTCCGGAGTTCGGTATCGCAGCCTCTTCAGAACAATTTTGGATTTTGGATCTGAGTATTGGCTTCTAGAGGAATTCAAAGATAACGATGTTGCATTGTGTGAAACATCTGGTGAGTTCATCATATGTTTAGCAAGACACTCTGAGCAGTAGATTTGATTGTTGCAGGTACATTGCATAGTTCCTCTTTGGAAGCACCAGGATTCTGCACAGATGGCTCTATTTCCCATTTATAAAATATTATTTCTCAGTTAGCGGTGTTTATACATATTATTATTTCGAATTCTAAAGTGATAAAACAGTCAATAATTGACTTTGACTAGTATATTGAGCATTTATTTCTTATAATTGATATAAATACCCGTTGAGAATTTTAATATTACTCTACAGTATCATAATTGATATAAATACCCGTTGAGAATTTTAATATTACTCTACAGTATCCAAACTACACTTGATAGTAATGCATTAGATGGATTTATTACTTTTGAATAGCCAAAATTACTTTGATATGCCTTAGGTAGTCTGGATCAATAAACTTAGCAATAAGTTTGAAAAGGAAAAATGTTGATTTGGGAAAATTCTGTCTCAGACTTACTTTACTATAATAAAAAAGTTCTTTTTGAGGTTTGAGGCTAAAATTGCTTCTGTATTATTTAAAATTATTTTTTTTAAATATAAAGCCATGCCCAAAAAGTTTAAATTGTCTGTAAACATTAAATCATATAAATTAAAAAAATACTTTAAGGATTATAAATATGAGTGTTTTTATAGGAAATTTGCCAGATTCCTTTGAGCAGAAATCTTTTGAGGACATTTTCAGAAAAATTGGGCCTTGCTCAATTAACTACTTTGTAAGAGATATATAGGGAAAATTTGCATTCATCGAATTTAATACAGAAATTGAAGCATATGAATCCGTAAGAAGATATAACGGGAAGAATCTTTTTGGAAAAATAGTTAGGTTAGAAATATCTCAATCAATTCCCCTGCCACAGAAAATTCCAAGAGCAAGAATCTCAGAAGATCAACAAAGTTCTTCAGATCTTTTCAAAATGAAAATTCAAAAAATTGGGGATTTTCCAGAGATTGAGCAACCAAAAATAAATAAAAAGCCAGAAAATCTATCAAATTTAGAACTTTTATCACCCCCTCCTTCTGTAGAAGTGCCATCACCTTTCATAATATCCCGGCCTCCCATTAATGAAAAAGAAGAACCCCATAAAAATACAGAAACAGTCCCAATTTCTTCAAAAAACGAGAACGCAGCATCTGAAAATCCAGTAGATATCCAAGAAATTAAGCAGGACTCCTCCTCAATTGACTCAGATGAAATTTTTGAAAGCCAAAATAAAAAGGTAGAAATAAAAAATCCAGAAAGCGAAGATGAAATCTCTTCTCCACTTGCCGACACAGACAAAATTTCAGAAAGCTTAGATATTATTAAAGAAGAGCCTGAAAAATTAGAATATTCAGGATCTGAAAGAAAACAAAGTGATGCAGGTTCTGAAGATAATGCCTCAATAAAAAGTTATAATTCTCAAGACTACGGAGAGCCATCATCACTTATGATAAGAAGATCTAAAAGAATTTTGTTACGAAAATTAAAACTCGCATCAATTGCTGAAGACGTTCATGAAGCTGGAGATGAAAATGTTAAAGATGAAGATTTATTTGAGGCAAGCGATAAAAGTGTTTTTAGACTATTGACAAAAAATAAAAATGCTAAATTGAATGAAGTTCTTTGTATGTCTTGTATGAAAACAATGAAGCATTCATACATCGAAAAGCACATAAATGCAAAAATTCATGCAAGATCACTTCTTAAAGGTATCAGCCAATAATTATAATAATTTATTTAAGTGATCAAATTTCTGGCTGATAACTATAAGCAATTCTTATAATCCTCTTATCGCATTATGCATAACTTTTACTAGCTTTGGCGGTCTAAAATTTATTTAAGCTTTCTAATGAGAAAGATTTATAGATAATCAGCTAAAAGTTAGGCATACCAAAGCTTATATGTAATATATTCAAAGAATAGTATAAAGAAAAACCTAAAAATTTTTATCAAAATTGTATTTTCTTTAATCATACATGAAAAATCTTATAAAACTATAATTGAACAATTGAAAAACACTTTATTTATATTATTTTTAAGAAAAAGGTAATTAAGCATATGAGAAATTGCGCACTATTATGCATGGTTTATATAAATAAAATGGTCGATCTCAAACTTTAGCAGCGACCTGAATAATTACTGTGAAATGATGCATAACTTCTCTGCCGCTCATGAGGTATTACCATCTTTCGTCTGATCTCACAAACATTTCATACCTGCTTTAATTTATAATTCTTACTAATCGATTTCTCTAATCTTTTGCTCAAAGCCCTTACAGGTTTTGCCTATACTCTAATCCCCAAAAAATTAATTTATCACCTTATTCAATAATTAATAGCTTCCTCAAAAACTAAAAATTCCCTTCCCTTACTTGCCACGAGTAATGTTGCATTGGATTTAAGTTTAATAGGCTTGATTTTATGTTGGCATAATAATAGCAATGGCTGAGAACAAGTACGGAACAATCTATAAGGTAGCAGGACCTCTAGTCGTCGCCCAAAGCATGGCAGGTGCTAAGATGTTTGAATTGGTGCGAGTTGGTTGGGATAAGCTGGTCGGCGAAATTATCAAGCTCGAAGCAGATACTGCAAGTATTCAATGCTACGAAGACACATCTGGCCTCACTGTAGGTGACCCAGTTCTTAGAACAGGCTCACCTCTCAGTGTCACACTTGGCCCTGGCATTATGGAAACTATCTATGACGGTATTCAGAGACCATTGAAGGATATTGCCATCAACAGCAACCACAGTGCCTTTATTCCTAGAGGAGTTGACGTCCCAGCCTTAGATGGAAACAAGCTATGGGAATTTGAACCAAAAAACATCAGAGAAGGGTCCTTAATCAGCGGTGGTGATATATTTGGCATGGTCTTTGAAAACGGACTTTTCGATAACCACAGACTGCTTATTCCTCCAAGAGCTCAAGGAAGAGTCACTTTTATTGCTCCACCTGGTCAATACAATATCAACGAAAAGGTTATTGAGCTTGAATTCAATGGAGAACGCAAATCCTATTCTATGTGTCACCAATGGCCTGTCAGAATGCCAAGACCTGTTGTAGAAAAGCTCCAAGGAAACGTGCCACTTCTTACTGGCCAACGTGTCTTAGATGCCTTATTCCCATCTTGCAGAGGTGGAACATGCGCCATTCCTGGTGCCTTTGGTTGTGGAAAAACTTGTATTTCTCAAGCACTGTCAAAATATTCTAATTCAGATTGCATTATTTACGTCGGATGTGGAGAAAGAGGGAATGAGATGGCTGAAGTCCTCACTGATTTCCCTGAACTGACAACAATTTTTAAAGGGAGAGAAGAAAGTATTATGAAAAGAACTTGTTTGGTGGCCAATACTTCAAATATGCCAGTCGCTGCTAGAGAAGCGTCTATTTATACTGGAATTACTTTGGCTGAATATTTCAGAGATATGGGCTGCAATGTCAGTATGATGGCTGACTCTACTTCAAGGTGGGCAGAAGCACTGAGAGAAATTTCAGGTAGGCTGGCTGAAATGCCTGCAGATGCAGGTTATCCAGCTTATTTAGGAGCTAAACTAGCACAGTTCTACGAAAGAGCAGGCAGAGTTACTTGTTTAGGAAGCCCTGCAAGAGAAGGGTCAGTCTCCATTGTAGGAGCAGTCAGTCCTCCTGGTGGTGATTTCACTGATCCAGTTACAACCGCCACTTTGAACATTGTACAGGTCTTCTGGGGTCTTGATAAAAAGCTTGCACAAAGAAAACATTTCCCTAGTGTCAACTGGTCTATTTCTTTCAGTAACTACGAAAGACAGCTTGAATCTTACTTCGACAAGTTCGACTCTGAGTTTTCTATGCTAAGAACCAAATTCAAAGAAATTCTTCAGGAAGAAGAAGATTTGCAAGAAATCGTCCAACTGGTCGGTAAAGATTCTCTATCTGAAGACCAAAAAACTACTTTAGAAATTGCCAAAGTGATCAGAGAAGATTTCCTACAACAAAACGCTTACTCCAAGATGGACTATACCTCACCTTTAAATAAGACCATTGGTATGATGAGAGCTATTATCACCTTCCACGACCTTGCCAAAAAGGTTATTAGAGAAAGTCCACAAGAAAACAAAATTTCATGGGCTGTTATTGAAGTTCAGCTCAAGAACCAATTAGTTAAGATTTCCAAGATGAAAGACTCTGTAGATCCTAAAGATGCTGAAGAAAACGTCCAAAGATTCTTTATTTCATTGATTGACGACATTTCGTCTGGCTTCAGAACATTAGAAGACGCATACGCTTAAATAAACTTATTAATCGCCATTAGACTAACTGATAGTTAATTTTAACAATTTCGTTAATAATTAAGACTCTTGTTTGTTAGGCTCCACCTCATCTTCGTTGCTGGAATAAAAATCTTCGCTACAATAGTTTATGGCTTCAAATAGCTTGCCCTTTTTTGGAAATTGCAGTCCTAGTGCGTTTTCCTTTATCATATTGCTGGTCTGGGAGGAAATTTTTTCTGGGACAATTCTTTTGATTCTATCTTTTAAGTTCACATTATCAAGCTTAGAATTTGCAATGTTTTTCAAATCAGTGATGATCTTTTGTTCTTCCTCTTCAATTTTCAGCTTTACTGGGTTCTTTTTTACATAGAGTTCCACAAATTCATTATAAATAGTGACAAATTGCTCTAAAAGCTTAAAAACATGTTTCAATTGGTTCCTCAGCTCATCATTCCAGCTAAATGTATCATTTTTTGAGTTTTTCACAATCATTTCTTTAAGTGCTCTATAGGAATCTTTATATTTTTTTTCGCTTTCTTCTTTTTCTTTCTGCTTTGAAATTTTATTCATTGCTCTTTCTATCACTTTATATTTCACCTTATTCATTTCAGATATAATCTTGCACAACAGTCCTTGGTCCAAATCTTTTGATCTCATTAATGAATGAATTTCATTCAGCACAGCATTCACTCCTTTTGGGACTGATTTCTTTGGCCCGCCGCTTTTTTCATTTTGCTCATATATGCTTTTAAGCTTAATTATCTGTTCTTTGACCACATCAGGCAGATTTTCAAAATAAACGGAATTTTCTCTTTGGTAGTCAATTTTATTTGGAGTTTTTGCCTTGATTCTTCTCACAGATTTTCTAGGCTTTTTTTGTGGGGTGTTAGCGATAGTTCTAATATCAGTCTCAACCCAGAACATGCTTTCTTTCGCGCCATCTAAATTGCCATCTTCTTCAGCTGACTCATATTGTATCTCTTCATCATCAATAAATTTGTCGTCAAGATCGTAATTGTCTATCATAGCATCTTCTTCTTCCCCTGGGCTCTGATCACTGATTTTCGGCTTTTTCCTGCCTTTGGAATGGAACCCTATATCATTTCTTGGAGCCAGTTGGCCATATTTTTCAAGTCTTTCTAGGATATTTTGCATAAAGACAGGAAACTCGTGTTCGGGAACGACGGAATTAGAGGAATTTGGGGTGCTGGACTCATCATTCTCTTTGAAATAGTCTTCTAGCAAATCCGCGTAGGAAAATATTCTACTTTTGGACAAGGACAGTGTGAATTTAGGGGACTTAAACTTTATTTCATTAGAAGCCTCACTGCCTGCAGCTTCGCTCGTCTGTTGATCAGCCATTTTCTATTGATAGACTTATTATTTTGCTAACACTTAATTTAGGGTTCCATTATTTTTCGTCAGTCTAAGTTTCATTATTTGCAGATGATTATAATTTCGTTAAGTTATAACTCTATTCCCTATTAATTATATATGATTTTAGCAAGAACATGAAAATTTTCCAAATGCTTTTATATTTCATTATGTTTAATTGAAAAATATTTTTGAGTAGATCCTTTGAAAAATAAAAGAAATTTTGACTAGTCCATTTATAACTTATTTAATTTGATAATTTGCGACATTTTAAAGAAAAATAGTGTACTCAATAAATTTTAATTATAAAATAATGGCAATGTAGGAATTTTTTCTGATAGATGATTTTATTCATTAATATATATCTGGGATATAATTTAACTTGAAATCATAATAATATGCCAGATTATTAAAAGTTTCTTTTACTTGACTAAAAAGTATTTTTTATATAAATAGTGTGCTAACTATTTGTTAGTGAGACACATGAGAAAATCTATATATTTTGTAAGCATTAATAATGAAATTAATTATATCAGGTCTCTAACTAACTCAGATCATTGAATACCAAAAATCTAGCATAATGAATATTAATGATAATAAACCTATCACCAAAATATATTGAGAATAAATTGATTTAGAGATTTTATTATGTTATTATAGATGAAAAGCCTTATTAACCATGAAATGATGAATAATCACTAGCCAGCATTTATTTAACACAAAGTTTAAATACCAAAGCTTGAAAGTTCAGTTCCTTCCAAATCTATTTCTTCAATATTTGTTTCTTCAGGATCTGCATTAAATTGAATGAAGGCTTCCTCACCAAAAATATCTTCTTCAGGGCTTTCTTTGATTTTTGGTACTAAATCATTTGGCTTCCAAGCAGCGATTTCCAAATCCTCAAGCATTTTAATTTGCACATATGTTTTAAGCTCCTCCCAGTTTTTGCAGCATTTATAACTATGCTCCTGTGGAGTCTGTGATAAGCAGCAACAAAATCCGAATTTCTCACACAAAATTTCTGGATTAGGATCGGAAAAAACCAGCTCCACAAAGTAAAAAAACGATTGCTTTACGGGTTCATTTCTGAAGTAAAACCGAATATACTCAGTGTTAAAACTTTTTTGGGCGGGGTTTGTATTTCTTTTACTTTTGCCATCAGTCATTGGCCCTGATTCTGTCTGAGATTCTACTTCAAGAACATTTTGATTTTTATTATAAATGTCCTTTAAAATCCCGTATAATCTTCAGGCTTCGCCATTATCTTTGTTAAATTTGCCCATAGTTTTATCTGGAAAACTATTGACTTTGATGAGGCGATTCATCTTTTTATGGTTTCTAATAAGTTGACACCTTACATACTCTTTTTTGGGTGCTTTTTTAGAATTTTTTTTGCATCTAAAATTGTTAAGCAATTTGGTGTCGTTTCCTGGGTTTCGACCTGATTTTTTTACCCCTCTAGTTAAGTTTGCTTTAATTGCTGGTTGGTCATCGTCAGCCCCATCTGCTGTTGATTGAGTGCTGCATTCATTACCAAGAATTGCTAAGGATTCTTGATTAGATATACCTTCATCTGACATTCAAGCATCGAATCCATCTACTATATCACAATCAGTTATCTTTTTCATTCTTCCTTCTACAATTTTTATTATTAAAATTGAATTCCATATGCAAATCTTTTTGGAATTAACCATTAATTTCGTCTAATATTTAATTAAGTTTTTATCCTTTCCTAAATTCAATTCTTTTAGTCATTAATGCCCTTTTATTATAGCTTTATTATAATTAAATTAAATTTAATATTTTAGACCTATAAACATCACTGAGCTGGAAATAGAAGTCTCTATTTTAATGCTTATTATCTTTGTGGCTTATATGCAATGAAACAATTTTTAAAAATAAATTTGGTTTTTGGCGTAGTTTCGTATTTGACAGTGTTCCATTTTATCTTCTAATGATCTCATTTTTGGAGCTTTTTTATTTTATTTATTAAATTATCGAAAATATTATTTTTTATAAAGAAGTGCTTGAAAATATGGAAGTAATTTTAATTTATATTCAAATATATGAAAATTTTTACTGGAGAAACTTCCAAACTTACGAGATCTTTTGAGTCGTCCTTATTCTGCTTGTGATCCAAAGAAAAGCTCAGTAGCTATCGAGATTCAATACAAGGTAAACAAGCTACTTAGATAAAAAATACATAAATACAGCCTCTACTGAAAAATGGGGCACTCTTAGAACCGTTTATTCATATGAAGTATAAGTTTAAATATTTATAATTTCATAAAGTAGTTTGCAAAGATTGTCTTGGTTTCCCATTATTAGGGGGGATTTAGTTAGTGTTAGAAACTCAAGAAGATATAAATAAACTATGGACCATAAAATAATGTATGAGCTTGTAAAAGACTAGCTAACTAAAATAAAAAATTGATACTTTTTTTTATTTATTTATTTTAGAATTTCGAATATGAATATCAGAGACTCTTAAACTAATTGCTTAGAGGTGACAATTTCGATAATGCTCTTGCTTAGTTCTTATAATTCATCTGTATATATTTTTTAAAAAAAACACCTATACAACCGTGATTGTTTGGATAAGCGCTTATATGACAGTTTGTCATTGTTATATAGTACGAAAGTTTATATAATTACGATTAAAATTAATTTTCTAAGGGCTGATAGAGCTGATCCTTTAAAAACCCTATACAAGGAGTTTAGTATCACCACTGGTGCCGGTTTTATGCATTAAATACCATTTATCTAAATATAAGTAAAATAAATATTATTTGAGAATTAAAAAGAAGAGAAAATGGAACCTCAAGAACAAAAATCTGAACAATTTCCTTTATTTAATTTATACCCGGTGTCTTCTGGAATTCCTTCTAATCTAAATTCTATAAATTTCAATCCCTCTGATGAGCCTCCCAAGAACAGTTTAGACAGCAGTGTTGATAAATTGATAAAATCCCAATTTGATGAAATTCTACATCAAGATTTAAATCACCATCATCTGCCTCTTTCAAGAATTAAAAAGATAATGAAATCTGATGAAGACGTTAGGATGATCAGCGCTGAAACTCCTGCAGTATTCGGCAAAGCTTGTGAATTGTTCATAATTGAGCTAACTCACAGGGCTTGGGTAAATACTCAAGAAAGCAAAAGAAGAACACTTCAGCGGAGTGATATCGTGTTGTGTATATACAAAACAGATGTCCTTGATTTTATGCAGCAAACAGTCTCAAATGAAAAAACGGAATATTAATTATTTAAGTGCTGTATATTGTTATTCAAATTATAAAAACTCTAGTAATCATTTAATTTAATTTGTGTCAATATCACTTCTAATTAATTTCTATTGATTCTGATATAAAATTATTAATTATTCAGGTAAATAGAGCATTTAATGATTTAATGTGAACTGTTCCATCATTTATTTCATTTATATCACGGCTTTTTAATTTACACTAAAAATTTAATAGAATATAAATGCTAAAACCTCCACCAAATTCAGACCAAAACAAAAGCTTCAGCCAGTCATTTTTTAGCATGTCTGATTCAAACTCAAAAGAAGAGGTAAAAGATATAAACGAAATTATCAAAGAGGAAGTTCAATTAACTGAAAAAGAGCTTGATGAACAGTATAGGATGCATAACGAGCAAGAAGTAAAACGAAAAGAAATCAACTATGAAGAAAATATCAAATTAAATCGCAGTTTAAATAAATTAGTCAATGAAAACCAAAAGAAGAAATCACAATTATCGGCACTCAAAAAGCAAGTAAATAACATAAAATATGAAATTAAAGAAAGAATGAATTGAGAAGACGGAAATAATAAGCAAAAGTTCACAGGAAGAGCATCGCCAATAAAAATCAACCAAAAGCTATCAGAATTGACTCAATTAATAAAAGACTATCAGCTAAAAGCTGATGAAGAAGATTTTGTGTCTACAACCTTACAAAGCAAAATTGAGCGAGATAAAGAATCAATTGTATTTCCTATATAGAGCGTTTACAAGCAAAGGGTTGAAGAAATTCATGACGCTTTTATAGGTTTACAAAGACATGAAGAAAATGTGAAAAGGTCAAATTTTTTAGCAAACTCTGTAGCTATTCAAGCCACAAATGATGTAGTTCATAATAAAAACGAAGCTAAAGGAATGAAAAAGTCTTATCAAGCATTATATGGAGCAATGTCAAAAAAGAAAAAAAATATTGAAGAAGCTATGCATGAGGCTATTGAGAGAATAGCAACTGCCAAAGTAGCAAAAAACGTAATTAATAAAAAGGCCAGAGGAGAACAAAATGACCACATTTTCGAAGATATAGAGCAAGATATAGATAATATTTCTTCTATAAGGAGAAATAGTGAGTGAAATATCCATAATTTCAAAAACTATGTTGAGAATTTTAAAGTAATTGAGAAGTAAATGTAACTCAGGCTAATGAGCAAAGGAGAACATGTGTATGATTTTAGTAAAGGAATTTCAGAAAATGATACTAATGATATCATCCGAACTATAAATAAATTCAATTCAGAGCAAACTTCTCTAGGCTTATTTTTCACCAATCTTAGCAATGATCATGTTGAAAAACAAATAGAATGCGATAAAATTAGAGAAGAATTAAATCTATGTATAAAAGATATGAATGGCATAAAAGTGATACAGAGCCGACCTAACACAACCTACAATCAGACTCGTACTCTTTTAGATGACAAAATAGAAACTAATTTAGATGAAGAAACTGTAAAATATGAGATGTGCTCTATCAAAATTCATTACTTTTTATTAAGTATTTTATTTATCGCATGTAAAACCCTTCATCTTGTAGCCAAAATTGGTATCAAAATCAATCCTCGTCTAACTGATATTTACGATAGAGCTATAGATATTATCGAATCTTTAAAAAAAGCCAGATACAAGCGTGCAAACACTCCTCAGCAAGTTGGCCCTACTAACTTCCAACGTAGAAAGAAAAGAGAAGCAGATATCGCCCGAAAATCAGTAATCAATAGAATCACTCCAACAAACTCAAAAATATTTAATACTGAAATAGACTTTGAAGATCCTCCAAAAAACTCAGACACTTTCATGGATGAAATTATGCCAACAGTCCCATTGTCAGTGTTTGAAATCACACAAATATTTCTTGGAGTTTTCCCTGAGCTTTATTCCGAAGCTAAGCTTTTTGCAAGCAGCGTGAAGTCAGTAAGATTTATGTAGAATAAAATGCTGATACAAATTTTAGAGAGGGATAGACTGCAGACTTATTTAAAATCAAAAATTTTTCAAAGAGATAAATACTCTGGCGCTGAGAGATCTTTAGCAGATTTAGATGAATTGAATGAACAAGTTCATCAGATTTTCCGAACTAATTTTCAAAGAGTTAACGAAGCATTAGTAGATTTATATGTAAATATTCGCGACACTACTTCAGAATTAATGCAGGATGAAAATTTAAATAAAGTGGGTGATAAACAAATTCAAGATATTTTTGGAAATTCTCCCAAAGAAGTTAGAATAAGCAAGAAAGTCCATAAAAGCATGAAGAAGAAGCTCAAAATTGATAGTGAGAGTGAGACCCCACAAAGTCGATTCAAACTAATTGAAAAAGTTCCTACGCTTAATGAATTTTTTGATGAGGAAATCAAAAGTGTTTATAGAACTATAAAAGAAAATACTGACTCAATTGATCAAAAAACCGAAAAGACCCAGCTAAATATGGGTCGGATGAGAAGAAGTGAATCTCAGCCAGATAGCTTAAGCCAAGCAGCACTTATCCAAAGCAACGCCAAAGATATTGCCTATAAATTAAAAAACCTCAAAAAATCAGAAATGCGAGCACTCTCCACCCACACACCTACACAATCCAATAACGCAAGCCCAATAACAAGAATGAAATTCCTCATTTCTCCAATGTCAGTCAAAGAAATCATCTACTTATCTAACTTAGAAAGAAAAAGCCGAGTTAAAAGGCTTTCTCACCAATATCCCAAACGAAGCCTTAGCCGAGGATCAACCGCTTATTCATTTTTACCATCTGAAGTAGCTAAATAATATCTGTTTCATTAAATTTAATATTGCTAATTGGGTATATCTCTGCTGTAGGAAAATCAGAGTCTTCTGCTCTAATTATATAAACATTTCCTGAAATGAAGACTACGATATCAGAACCTCCACATGTAAAGGGTGCTGAAAGCCTAGGACACTCTTTAAACCCGTTATAGCCATTCCACTTAAAGACCTGATCTGAGCTCCTTTCGTTGCACTCGCCTCCAAATAGCACCAATTCAATCCCAGTGCTTACAATTGATATAAATGCCAAAGGCATAGGCATTTGTACATGAAGCAGTTCCCATCTTGAAGCATCTTTATGATACCTCTCAATAGATTTTAAGGAAATTCCGTTGGAATAGCCTCCAAAGACATATAAATACTTATTTTCAAACCCTATTACAGAGGAAGAATCTCTGGCGATTATAAGTTCTGTTACATCTGACCACGTATTAGTCCTTGGAGTATAAGCTTTGCATTCTTGGGTGCTTGAGTCGTTTATTTCTCCTCCTAAAAGGAATAATTTTCCCCAGTAATAGCAGGAAAAGCTTCATTGAGGATATTCAAAGCCAAGATCGAACTGCTCTATTTTGTCTTGAGTTGCATAATACTTAATGAGTTTGCTTTGATTTGCAGTGCATCCTACAATTATATACTCGTCTCTGTCTTTTGCATAAACAACGTTAAAATGGTGCAAACGAGGGATACTAATGCTCGGGTTGATTTCCCAAGCTTGGTGACTGATATCATACTTGTATATATCCTTTGCAAACTCTTTGAAAAAATTAAAGGAGTTCTGCTTGTAGCCATTAAATTCATCTTGTTGGGTATGGACTCTCCCGATGCTCTGAAATTCCTCTTTAAAGTAAGGGTCACAGTCAAATCCAGCATGAAAAACATACATTCTTTCTTGTTTGTATGGCTTAGGGACTGCGAATTTATTGTACAAGCCATAAGTTTTCTCTACTTTCTCAGTAAAATCTATTGTTTCAAAGCTATCTTTTAAGGCGGTAATACTATCAATCATTTCCTTTTGACATTTCATGACTTTTTCGCATTCTTCTAAGTCTTCTCTTATTTCTGCTTCAATAATCATACCTTTTGTTGAAGCTTCTCTAATAAGTTCGATTTCCCGAGCTTTTAATGCTTCGACTAAATCATCAAAATATCCTTCAATATCCAAGATCACTTGGCTGACTTCATTTTGGATTTGACGTAAATTCAATTCTATGGCTTCGTGCTCTTTATAGCTTTGATCGTAAAGTTTTTGTTGATTTAATAGAAATACTGAGATGTCGCATGAGAGGATGTTTGGAAGGGAAGGGTCATCTATTTTTAGATAATCATGACCTAAGTGGTTCATCCCACAGCTAACACAATACCCATACATGCAGTTAGGAGTTCGGCAATAGAAATCAGCATCTTTTTCGTGGTTTGTGCACTTTGGCTTAGATTCCATGTTTTTGAGTATCTAAGTATAATGTGGAAGTAACAAATTATTTTTGATTGAAATCTGATGCATAAAGTATATTTTACCTGAGATTTTAATTAAAAAATTTTATTAGCTATAAACAAACAAAATTGTAAACTTTAAATTTTTTAAACTGTTTTAATTGCATATAGCAACCCTAATCATTACATTTTCTAATGGTTCCAATTCACTTTTTATAAGTCTATAAGCGGGCACGAAGAATAAAAATAAATTTAAGTTCATCAATAATGTTTTTATAATTAGTGTAAATAAAGTCTCAATATAACCAATATATACTCATAAGTTATTCAATTTTTTTACTCTGCCAGAAAGAAATCTCTTCATTTTTATAATTAAATGGACTCTCAAATTTTAAAAGAAAAGACTCTCGATGCAGCATTTCAAACTTTCCTCAAAATAGTCCCCAAAACCACGACTTTCCAGGCAGCATATGAACTCCTTGCTTGGCTTCAAGACGACTCCCTTACAGTGCACGAGCGTACGATTGCCATCTACATCTTACTAGAGATCAGCAAGCAATCAGAAAATGCTTTTCTTTCTACAATTGCAGAGCTCACTGATTTGTCTCCTTATCCTTGGGAAAAACTACTTTTGCAGGACTGGCTTAGATCAAGAGAAGTAGGCCGAATGACTCCTTCTGATGTAGTCAAACTAACCGGCGAGGCCAAAGAGCTCGATCATATAAAAAGATCGAGAGCGGTAAGACCTCTTGTTAATGGAGGAAGCAAGGATAAATCAAATTCTGTCCTTGGAAGATATGAGCCAGAATTTCTAAGGCCAATCCCTGAATTTGTGGAAATTTCGTCCAGCGAAACAAAATGGCTGTCTCCAATGACAGTCCCAGAAATTCTTTGAGATGAGCATGAATCTGAAAGCTCTATCTATGAAAACATCAGAGACCTTCTCAGAATTTCGTTACAATCTAAGCTATCTCCAGAACAAACTAGCACAGTAATAGCTGCCTTGGAACAAGAGCCAAAACTAGTGCTAAAAAGCGGTTTAAGCCACAAGAACTTAAGTGATTTAGTTAACAAAAATCCAGCCATCGCTATAGAAATGATAGTAAGAATAGCGAATTCCAGCAAGGTCCAAGACTACTTTGGAGAGCTCGTCCAAATGCCTTTGAGCCTTAACTCTTTAGAAGTAGTCAATAAGCTTGCAATGATAATTGAGCTCCCATTAGAATTCCTACATCTATTTATCTCAAATTGCATGAATTCCTGCAAAATGATCAGAGACAAATACACACAGACCAGACTAGTCAGGCTCCTTTGTGTTTTTATAAACTCCTTACTAAAAAACAAACTTCTAGGTGCACAAGACCTGCTTGTCGAAATCCAACATTTCAGCCAAGAATTCACATCAATGAAAGAGGCGCAGGCTTTATATAAAAGCTTGAGATCAATGAATAATAATGAATAGTTGCATTTCTTATCAGATATAAACAGTTATTTAAGCTTTTAAAGTGTGCTTTCCGAAATCAGAAACTTCTTCTAAGCCTCGATATACGCCTGGGATTGCTTTGGTAGATGTTAAATGATGCAGAGAACTTGCAAGTTTATAGAATTCCATTCGCGCATAATCTTCTTGACGTCGTTGTTCTTCTAATTCTTGCTGCTTTGCGTATTCATGCATTTTGGCTATTCTTCGCTCGTTTTTACCTTCTATGTGTTTGAGGTATTTTTTGCGAGCCCCGAAGTCGTGGAAGTATTTACGGGAATAAAATCCACGGTAAATTCTTTGGATTGCGGTGGCTGCAGATGAATAGAACATGAGACGATAGTGAGATAGCTGCTGATTTATGAGCTTTCAGAAGTTCTTTCGAGTGCGATAACCGATGTAGACTCTTTTGATAATTTTCACAGCCCATTGCTCTTCGAGGTAATGTTTGCGTTGTCGATACATTCTTCAGAGGGCTTGGATTTTGACTGCTGCATTTATTTCTTTAAAGCGATATTTTTCAGTTTCTTGGACTTCTTCATAGAACTCTTCAATTACGCTCTGTCTAGGTAACTGATAGTGCTCAAGGTAAAATTTTGCCATTTAAAATCTAGAGTTAATAAATCACATTTAAACCTTCTAATGAAAAGAGTTCTTGATGGTTTTTGTTGGAATAACATATTACTATTATGATTATTAGACATTTATTGATAGATTTATCCTAAAAAAGTATTGATTTCTATTAGTCAAATACCACTAATTTTAAGAATAGCATAATTTCACACTTATTTCAAAATTGATAAATAATGAGCATTTAGTTTGTTTAAAGATTTTTATGTTTATTGCTGAATCTGCTGCTGATTTGATCTCGCAATGGTCACAAAATTCAATGATTGGACTAATTTTTCATTGAACTTCGATGTCTTCCTAAAACAATTTTCCATGCAAGTTTTCTCTTGAGGGGCTAGAGTTTTGCTGGTCATTGTGAGTATGCATTCTTTAAAGCATGATGAGACCATTTTGTTGTAGTGCTTCATCTCCTCAATCATCATCATTTGCTGCATCTGCTGTTCAGAGAGATTTTGCATTTTTTATTTAAGAATAACTAAAGGCTTAAGCAAATCTATTATCAATAAATACAAGATATTGATTTATAATGAATTAGAACATAATAAGAAAGAATAAAATAATGATTTTTATTCTAAAAGCTCTTTAGACTGGTCTTCTAAATGCTTTAAGACTTCATTAACAGTTGTTTTCCATTCTCCAAGCCTTTTCTGTATCAAGTGAATCCTTGATGAATCCAATACTCTGGGCTGCAGCCAAGTTATTCTCACAGTCTTGCTGACTTCATCAATTTCTCCTTTTATTAGCTCCAGCGCCATGGCTTTCATTAGCAGCCATTCAATACTACTTTCAGGGACGTCCATAACACTCCCAAGCTCTCCAAACTCTAGCTGCCACTTATCGTTCTTGAAAATATATTCCATCATTGCCAAAATCCTAACTTTCCGAATTAATTCAGGCGTCTTTAATTCCTGAGGGAAACCTTCAAACCTTGCTTCAATTTCCCTAACATTGCCTTGATCGCATAAATGTAAGAGTTCATAAATCCAATGATGTTTACTTCCTTCTAATGATTTAAACAGAGGCTGCTGCATAAGTTCTCCTAAATTGTATATCTTTTCGGCAACTAGTACCGCTACTGCAAGCTGGAACGCTAAGTTTTCTTTATCATTTACATCTTCTGGGGCAGTATATGCGAGATATTGCAAACTATACCTATAGAAAAGCTCAGGATTATTTTTCGCTTTATGAATAGCAGCTAAAGCTCCATATAAATGAGAATATAAAACGCTATCAAAGTCTGAAAGCACTTCTACTTCTTTTTGAGCTGTTTCTAACATCTGGGCAGCCTCAGATATGTTTCCTTGCTTTAATGACTGGCTTCCGATAGCAATTCTTAATAGAAGTCCTGATTGAATATCAGTAGCTTGAACACTTTCCAAAAATATTCGGGCTGTGGATGGTTCTTGCCAATCTGATGCTTTTATTGCAAGGAGGACAAGCTTGACCTGATTCAGTCTTTCAGAAAATTGACAAATCTGAGGCCAAATATTGCTGATTGTTGTGCCATCTAAAGTCATAAGTTTTTCTGTAAGTTCATGCCATAGTCTTTTTTCATAGAGTGCTCGGATTTCAGGAGACAGCTGATCCATATTAAACTATAATTTTACAAAAATGGCTATATTAAATATTAAATTTAGAAAGCCGCCTTATGATGATAAGTGCTTATTAATAAATTAAGGCTATTTAATATAAAATTATTTAAACTAGGCTAAGTTCTTAGGAATTATTTAAATCATAATAAATATAAAAGTTTTTTAAAATAATGATAATCGTTGCATCACTTATTAAAAGCTAGGATAACTCGGGTATACCAATGGCAGAGATGGCTGGGGATCTGAGTGTTTGTAAGGCAGTGAATAGCTTGGTGCGCAGCATCGATTATGTTTGCATGCTGGAGTTCCAGGCTCCTGCAATTTTGAAATGATGTCTGCAGGAATGGGCTCACCATCTTCTATTTTCTTAGCAAAAGTATGCAGAGTTTTGCATTTTTTAACATAAGCTCTCAGAATTCCTACCTTATCATCTTTATGCTCCTGAAAATTGAACCCGAATTTTCTTCCAAATCTCAGCTGTAATAAATAATCATCTAAAGACTTCTTTGAAATTCCAACTTTTGTGGCGGCTTCTTCCAAAGTCATTTTTTGTAGCTCTCCTTTAGGATTAGGGGTTCCGTTATATAATTTTCGTCACTTGCTGACTTTTTCTATGATATACCCTATTTTTCGTTCCTTTGTCCGCCTTGATGATTTGTGGTCGGTTGATGCCTCTTCTTCGGGCTTAGATTTGGCACTAGGAGTTGACCCCAATGTAACTACGGTTCCAAATTTGTTCCTTATAGCACCTCGGCAAATTAAAGAAAGCTTGTTATCTTTTATTTCGAACATTGGGATCGATATAGAAAACGGAAGTGGGTCATTGCCACAATAAACATTTAGCCTGGCAGTCGGTGAATAGTATCATATCATTGCATTATCTAAGGGATATCCAAGCGTTTTTAAATAATTGATTAAAGGAGCCAAGAGAATTTCAGAGACACAATTGCAAACCAAATGAGGCTCTGTAATATTGCTAATGAGCTCATTCTCGACGTTTGGGGGAGTGCCAAATTGAATTTGTATATCAATTGTGCTTGGGCGATTTATAGGTGAGTCTGGCTTATCACTTGAATCTGAGTCCATATTAATTAATTAGCTTAATTAGCTTTGTTATTTATTAATATCGTCTGTCTTGAGAGCTGAAATCAATCTTTGATATTTGGTCTCCGAGATTACGAGGCTGAGAATATTGAGGAGGGGGATATCTTGGCTGAGGTGGGCTTATCATATACGCAATCCCATAAATAAATGATGTCAAAACAATTCCTGCTCCGAAATATGCCATTAGGTTTAGATTGCTCATTTTTATTTTTATAAAATAAAGTTAATTCTAGAAATATGACTTCAAAGAAAATAGCAAGCCTCCGGATTCAATCCAGAGGTCTGTGCTGCTTTAATTCAGTTTTTGAAAGAGGGCAAATATTATAAAAAATCAGTAAAGAATCCAGAATTATAATTAAAATGGCAGATTCAGAGAGTAAGAAAATCATTCTAGTGATCAGTTTATTCGCTATACTAATAGCTCTTTTTTCAATATTATTTTCAAACCCTAGCGAAAACCCTGTGATTTTTCCGCTTTTCAAAACAGATGCCAAACATAATATTGAATATTCCTTAGTTCATACCTCAGAAGCTGATTCAAAAAACGCAGAGGGGAAAAAAATAGACTATAAGGGCACTTGGAAATCAAGGTCAGAGTCTCCAGTCTTAAACCTAATGTCAAAAACAAGTGGCTTATCCTATTTTCATATCTTAAGAGCATCGAATTTCTCCGATTTCAGCATATTTCTATACGACGGAATTTGGGAAAGTAGCGAGCTTTACTGCTTGGAATTTGAAACAAAATCCAATGCCAATGAAGTTAATGACCTAGAAGAAAATCAAGGCTTCTTATTTGTATCACATCAGGAAATAGACATCAAGCAATGTGCTTATATAACGAAAATTAATTATTCACAAATCAATGGAACTGAAAAATCAGCTAAAGGGGAACTTGTGAGTAAAGACTGCAATTTGGATATTGAGCTCAATGTGCATGAGTTTGAGAAGTCAGAAGAAAGCGAAGTCATTGTGACGTTTAGTTTAATTAGCTCAACACTATCTGAGATTGCCATTTTAGCTTTTATTAGGCATATCAATGATTGTAGCTCAGACAGTTTCGCAAGAAAGACATCTATACTGATGTTGGGAATGCATGCGTCTATGGATTTATTTTCATCTCTATTTCAGTGTAACTTGGCTTTGAAGAGCGCTCAAGGGTTTAATTACTTGATCCTATCATCATTGATATCACTAGGTGTTTTTTTGATTATTCAAGGCAAGCTTTCAAATATTGTTTGGAAATCTCAATACACAGCCCATTTTTCTGGAAATATGGAGATATTCAATAAAAACTTGAAAATCTTCCAAAAATCATTTCTAGTGTCAGTCACTCTAGCAGCAGGATTCATATTTCTGTTTTACAGGCATATTATGTCTTTATTATTTATTTTCCAAGGATTTCTTATTCCTCAAATTGTTGTTAATGCAATGTATGGGTATAAGTTATCGATAAACCATTTGAACCTTTTCTTGATGGTCATTTCAAAGCTTGGAATGCTTTTCTATTTCTTTGGGTACGCGAACAATATCCTAAAAAGCAAGCCAAATTATAATTATTTGTTTTGGATATCATCATATATAATTTTACAGTATACAACTGTCCTTCTACAAGGAACAAGTGTAGGGCCGAGGTTCTTTATCCCAAGAGTGCTAAGGCCGAAGCTTTATAGCTACTATGGACATCCTGAGGCAGAAAGAGGAATTTACAACAATGAATGCATAATTTGTATTACACCACTGATGGGCCATGCAAATCCTATGATAGAAAACACAAAAGAGCTTAAGGTAATGATGGCTCCATGTCATCATCAATTTCATGAAGATTGCTTAAAACACTGGATGGCAATCAAAATGGAGTGTCCAACTTGCAGAGCTCCTCTTCCTTTAGTGGAAGAATAAATAGATATCTTTATCAAATAATGTATTATTACTATACTCCTGCTTTTTATTCGAATTCTAACACTAAAAGTAATAAAAGAATTATAGATTGATATTAACATAAAATATCTCATCTTTACTCTATATATTACTGAATAAAAATCCTTCTTTTTCATAATTTCTTTATTAAAATCATGAAATTAGTAAATAAAAGCATTCATTTCATACCCAAGCATCATCTACATTTAAAACTTTAAAATTTATAAGTCATTGTTTTATAATTGGCCTTAAGTTTAATTTATTCGTATTCAAATAAGACCTGATCAACTTGTACGCTTTGTCCAGCGCTGCAAGAAACAACCTTAACGACTCCTTTCTTCTCTGATCTAATGATGTTTCTCATCTTCATAGCTTCAAGTACGCAGAGTTCTTGCCCAACTTCAACCTTTTGTCCAGGTTGAACTGCAACTGAAATGACAGATCCAGGCATTGGTGCAAGAGCTTCCTTCTGAGAGTGAGCATCAGTGGCCTTAGGCATCCATTTTTGGAATTCAAACTGGTGAGCATTTAGGATATCCACATTGATACTTTGTCCTTTGCTGAAGAGTTGATATCCAGTTGCTGTATGTCCGAAGAACTGAATGTGATGGGTCTTGCCTCCAACTTCTCCAGAAATCAGAGGGTCTGTGTTATTCCAGTTAATCTTGACTTGCTGTAAAACAGTTTCTTCGCCGATTCCATTACCTTCAGTGTCAATCTTGAGGATGGTCTTTTCGCCTTTTTCGTTTTGTTGGATTGCGTAGAATTCGTCGAAAGCTTTGATGACAAATGGCACAAACTTCTCAGGCTTTTTGAGGGCAAAGGAGTCAGTGATCTCTTTCATTGATGCAATGATAGTGGCGAGGTCGTTTTTGGCGCCTTGGGAAAGTGGAGATGGGTGGAAGCCATCAGGGTAAGTTAAAGGAATGAACTTAGTGGAGTATTTTCCAGACACAAAGGCTGGCTGTCTAAGGACATCTCTGCAGAAAGGAACATTATGGCCCAGTCCTCTAATAACGTAGGTATCTAAAGCAGTCTTCATCAAGTCAATGGCTCCTTGACGAGTTTCAGCCCAAGTGATGGTCTTGGAGATGAGAGGGTCATAATGCATTGAGATTTCGTCTCCTTCTCTAACACCAGTATCGATTCTGATGTTAGGGTGTGAAGGCTCTCTATATTTAATTAAATGCCCGATGCTTGGTAAAAATCCTCTGAATGGGTCTTCAGCGTAAACTCTAGACTCAACAGCGTGGCCTTTGATTTTGACTTGGTCTTGGGTGTAGGACAGTTTTTTGCCATTTGCAACGTTAATCATTTCTTCTACAAGGTCAATTCCAGTGATCATTTCAGTGATTGGGTGTTCAACCTGAAGTCTGGTGTTCATTTCCAAGAAATAGAACTTTCTGTACTTGTCTACCATGAATTCAACAGTTCCTGCTGATTCATAGTCAACTGCTTTCGCAAGTTGGACTGCCTGTTTGCCCATCATTTTCCTGGTTTCTTCATCAATGAAAGGACTTGGGGCTTCTTCAAGGACTTTTTGGTTTCTTCTTTGGATTGAACACTCACGCTCTGGGAGATAAATGACGTTGCCGTGGGAATCTCCAAGGACATTGATTTCAATATGTCTAGGCTCTTCTATGTACTTTTCTAACAAAATTCTGTCGTCTCCGAAGCTAGAGGCTGCTTCCTGTTTGGAAAGTCTGAAATTCTCAATAATTTCGTCATCAGTGTAAGCAATTCTCATACCTTTTCCACCACCACCAGCAGAAGGTTTGATCATGACTGGGTAGCCAATTTGATGGGCAATTTTGAGGATTTCTTCACGATTTTCGCTGACTTCTCCAATGTAGCCAGGAATCAAGTTTACACCAGCGTTGCCAGCTAGTTTTTTGGAGTTGATTTTATCACCTAAGTCATTGATGGCTCTTTTCTTTGGGCCAATGAACTTGATCCCATTTTGGTCAAGGAGGTCCATGAACTTAGAATTCTCAGAAAGGAAGCCGTAGCCAGGGTGGACAGCGTCAACTTTGGCATCAAGACAAACTGACAGTATTTTATTCATGTCTAAGTAACTTTTAGTAGATTGAGCTGGGCCAATCAAGTAAGCTTTGTCAGCCATCTGCACGTGTTTGCACTTTCTGTCTGGCTCAGAGTAAACAGCCACACACTCAATGCCCATTCGCTTTGCCGTCCTCATGACTCTGCAGGCGATCTCGCCTCTGTTAGCAATCAGGATCCTTCTAATCATAATGTATTTTAAGAAAATGACTGGCTATTATGGAGTGATGCATAAGATTATTGGATAGACAGAAGGATTTTAATTATGGGGTATAAAAAGATAAAATATTCAAATTCTGTTCAAAATGATACAGTAAAAATTTTAAAACAATTACTGAATTTTAATATGACTAGATCCAATGATGATAAGACTAATAGGGATTACGAAATATAGCTAATATTTTATTATTTTAAGTCTATGGTTAATTAGAAATAATTATTGTGAAAATCTATTGGGAGTTTTGATGAAGAGATAGTCAAAAATTTATAAGAAGGTTATTATAAATTATCAAATTATGAACTCAGAATTTGAATAGCAGAGCTTATTTGAAATTCTCAGGACTAATATATTTTATAAAATATTCTAAAATCAAGATTACTTAATTGACTATCTTAGTAATAAACTAATTTACTTAGAAATTGCAAAGTCAATATTTTTATAAGATCAGCGATTTTTTTTCTTCCTTAAATCATTTTTATCATATGCTGGGAAATTATAAGATGAAATTGGTAAGCATTTTATGAATTCAAGACAAATCAAAACAGTTGTTATAATACAGCAAGTTTAATTTAACCCGGTGAATTATTCTCATAAAGATGATAGATTTCACTGCGAGTTTAAATAATTTTTAAAAGAGGTTATTAAAAGTTCTTCAATAGAAATATCATATGTGTGACAAAAAATAATTTGTGAGTTTTTAATGTTAATCCATACAATAACTAAGAGTAATCTAGCTCATTAGATAGCATAAGCTCTAATGCCAATTTATTATAATTTTAATAAGAGAAAATATAAATTAATTTCTAATGAATAAGGCTAGGAGACTTGTAATAGTTTATTTTTATTCGTAAGTATTTAAAAAGCTTGCATACTTTGAATTTTTATACAACACTTGCGCCATTTTAACAGTCTCACTAGGATTTTGCTTGATAAACGCCTCAGTGACTCCATGAGTTCTTTCATAGATAAACTCTGGCTCATAGTCTCCAACCCATTTCTTATTCCTATAATTATTGAGCCAAACAATAAAAGCTCCACAATAAAATTCAAGCACAGTTGCAAAAATATATTTGTTTTTGTTTATAATTTTATTCAATATTCCTTCTTTTAGGTATTTTAATGATTTTTCTGATAGTTGAATAGAAATTTTAGCGAAAGGAAAATAATGAATTGGGTTTTGAGAATAAGTGAAAATATCTTTTGCTAAAACTGGGAATTTTTGAAGCAGAAATATTATGCAAACCAGTCCAAATGGTCCTACAGATGATAAATCTTCTCCAGGAGAATTCCCAGTAAAGCCAAGTTGCTTTCAATGCTCCCCAATGATAGAGCAATCTTTTGTTGTAGACATTAAGTTCTTCCAAACTGTCATGATTAAAGAACGATGAAAATAATTTTTATCATCAAATTCAATTTCAGCAAATTTCAACATCTTTTTTCCCCCTAAAACATGAGCTGAGTCTAAAAGGGTCTTTGACTTAAAAATATTCATAATAAAATCAAAAATCTTAATACGGTCAGCTGGAGCTTCTTCATTTATTTTAACTTCTTCAATCTTGGCAATTGCATGCTCAATTGTAACTTCATTGGTTTTATGAAGTCTCATTGATTGTTGCACAGCTTCTGGATCTAAAATTTCAATGTCAAATATTCTTTGCTTTCTTTCTTCTTTGAAAGGAATAAGTTCTATGTCATCTTTTATTGATTTGGGCTTAATTATTTTTGTTTTTTGTCTTTCATATGATACATCAGAAACACTCATTGATCTGACTCTGGCAGACCCTTTGCGTTTTCCTTCTCCACTGTTTTTATCTGTTTTGGTTCTATTGAAAACTCTGAAATTAATATTTTTAATCATCGAGCCGATATTGGAAAGGCTGAGAGATCTTCCTCGCTTTGCAATTTTTGAATTTTGATTGATGTCATCACTCGAAGATGGTTCTGGTTTTGCAATTGATGCCAAAGTTTGTTCTCCTGATGGTATATCCTCTTCTTTGACATATGTGCTTGAAAAGCTTGTAATTGTCAACTCAGAGTCCATGGTCAGTATGATAATTTAAAATTTATTAAAAGCCCAAGCATGTGTAGAAACAATTTAAAATTATATTTAGAGCTATTTAATTATTAAAATTGTAATTTGGCTGCTATAATTTTAATCTGCAGAGCTAAGAAGATTATAGTTAAAGATAAATTTGGTTGAATTTTTTCTTTAATTTACTCTTTTTAAATGGTGAAATATATTTAAAATACATTAATTTTATTCAGAAAAAATTAAACAATATATCTCTACAATATTGCCAAAAAATATCCTCCTATGAGCTTTATTTACTTCAATATTCCTTATTTATTGTATTATTCTTTTAAAATATGTTTACTTTATCGTTCTCTAATATATATTTATTAAAATATCTTTTAGAAGATTAGCCTTAGTGGCAAATAGCATTCTATCTGGAAAAATGAGCTAATATTTAAATTAATTTCCTTCTAATAGATTAAAGCTATATTTATATAGCATTATTAGCCTTTGTGGGTGCTAAATATTCTCCATAACTCATTATATTCTAAAAATGGACTCGCCTATATCAGCTGATAAGGTAAAAATCTCAACAAAGAAGAAAATTATTTTATTCGCTAATCCTCTATCTGGCAGCAATCAAGCACGAAAATATCTTCAGCTCTATTCTAAGGCCTTAGCATTCGAAGTCGAAAACTCTGCAGTAAAATTGTATATATATGAATTAACTTCAGACAAAGGGAGAAGAGAAGGCACACAAAAAATAGCCTCCCTTATGAGCAAAACCGATGAAAAAATAAGAGTGATTGTCGCAGGAGGTGATGGGAGTTTAATTTGGATCATCGAAGAGCTGCTTAGATCTGATATAGATATTAAAAAAGTAGACTTAGGCATCCTCCCTTTTGGCACTGGGAATGATCTTTCTTGTATGCTAGGATGGGGGAGAAGCCCTATGTCACATTTAATTGGAAACTCTTTGGAAGGTTTAAAAAATAGCATCCAAACGTGAATGGATGCGATTCCTCAGAACCTCGATATATGGAGCATTGAAATAGATGTTGAGGAAAACGGTTACTTTCAAAAAATTAGCAAGCATGTGCATGGATTTGAAAGAAAAAATATCACAGATGATAATGGGAATATTTCAAAATCCTACCAAAGACTTATGACTAATTATTTTAGCATCGGACTTGATGCTAGAATTGGGCTAGGATTTGATAAAAGAAGATCTAAAAAAAAGTGCTTTAATAAATGTATTTATGTTTGGGAAGGCTTCAAAAAAATGTGCTGCTTAAGGGTCCCAAAACTAAAGACTATGGTAAATTCATTCATTGAAAGTGGAGATAGAGTTATTTTCGATAACTCAGCACCTGGTGAAACTAATTTGCCACGAAATACATCAGTTTTCCTAATGCTAAATTCCAGAACTTATGCAGGTCAAGATCATTATGTATGAGATAAAGCTAAATCCAAGAACAATTCAACTTTTCAGCCCCAAAATCCACGAGATGGGCTGCTTGAGTCAATGTATTTTAGAGGCAATTTTGATTTGGGATTAGAACAAGTTCCAGGTTTAGGCGGTAGAGCTACAAAGCTTAATCAAGGAGCTGGCCCATTTGTTTTGAATTTTGTTCCGATGGATGATGAAGAAGAAGTGAGAGTTTACATGCAAATTGATGGAGAGTATTTTTATGCTGTCCGCCCCAAGCAAGCAAGAGTAAGCCTTTCAAATATTTCCAAGGATGGTGTCTCGATATTAGTTAGACAGAAAAAATAATAAAATGGCTGAAGAAATAAGAAAACTGCTAAGTAATGATCAAAGTCTCAATAGGGTCGCCAAAAACTCGTTTGACGCAATCGACTCGGATAAATCTGGATATATAGATCAGAATGAACTTTACAATGTTATGGTGAACGCTGCAAGGTCCATTAACGCGCCTCAGCCAACAATGGAGCAAGCAAATAACGCTCTTCAAGAAATTGACAGAAACAAGGATGGGAAAGTGTCACTCAGTGAGTTCGTGCAACTATTAAGAAGAGTCCTTGAAGATATGCTAAACCAGCTTGAATCGGTTGAAATGCAAAGAAAAAAAGAAGCAGAAATCGAAGAACAAGTTAACAGACAGCTCCATATGTTTGAAAAATACCTTGACGACAGCGGCCTTGCCATGGCTTTCCAGCTAATATTTGCAGAAATACTGACGAAAAAAATTGACTCAAATAATGTGTTTACTTATACAGCAATGAGACTTCGGCAGATTGGAAAAGAAATCGCTCATTTATTACCAAAGGACTTAACATCTCAATTGGCAGAATAATTTACTAATATTCAAATAAACTAAATAAATGGACAAATCAAAAGAAATCAAAATAAGAAAAGCAGTCTCGTTAATTAGTGATGTATGCCAGCAGCAACTAATTGGGCAGCAACGTGTACAAACCTTGATTTCTGAATTGATCATGATTTTGAATGAATGCTTTGGAGAAGAGCATACTAATGAAATATTACATGCACTAACCGACAGTGGAGATGGCTACTTTCAACCGAGAGAGCTGGTATTTACTTTGAAATTTTCGTTGATAGCTAAAAAAGCTAGGTCCAAAAAGGTAAAGTTTGCATTTAATATGATTAAATGTATTTTCAAAGAATTCAAAAGAGAATCAAAATTGAATCAAATTGAAGGACCGAGAAATGCGATAAGGAGCACTTTTAGCTCACCTGAGTTCCTAGCAAATGAAACACGGGTTGATGATAGTAAAATTATTGACTTACCTTTAAAAAAAGATAATGAAACGGATATTGTTAAATATACAGATCATAGTAAAAAAAGAACAACAGAAATTGCTGAAGCTTTAAAAAGTAAAAATGAAAAACTAATAAAAGAGAAAACATTTTTGTATTGGAGAAATAAAATGATGATTAATGAATATAAATCTCTTACAAGCATCAATAACTGTATCAAAATTTTTAAAAAGAGTCTTGGAAAACATTTTGGGAGATTTTTAATAGGTGGGATATCTCACGCAAGATCTAAAAGTTTCTTATCACGACTTATCAAAAAATCTGAAATAAAAAACTGCAAATCTCCTTTCAAGATATGAAAGAAAGAAAAAACACATACTAGAAATATGTCAGCTTCATCTACTTTACAGTATACTTCTAGCGAAAAATGAAGCCTTTATAATGCAAGAAAAATTCTTACTGGACTAGAGCAAACACTCTTTTACTTTGCCTTTGAAACACCTTTTAAAATAATTGTGGGTAAGTATGAAGATGGACTGATAAAAGTTCCTACAGTTATTAGCAAAAAGCCGCCAATGCATAAAAAAATTTCTTCTGGGAATCCAGCAAAAGAAGAATATATTGATGAAAAAATGGAAGTAATAACTCCTTCATTTAAAAAAAGTCAAATACAAAATACGCAAAATAAACAAGTATCTGATTTCGGAATATCTTCAGTTGGAAGTACTATTAGTAAACTTTCTTTTTCTAGGCTAACCAGCATCTCCATATTTGGTGTAGCCAAAAGTGATGAAACAATTCTATCTTTTAACCCAGAAAACGAATCAAGCAGACTTATGTGCGATGAAAGCAGTTTTAACCTTTTTGGAGAAAATTCTGCTAATGAGGCTGAAGATTTATTAGATATATCAGCACGTGAAATAAAAAAAGAGAACGATGAATCTCCTAAGAAAGAATTTGTTTTTTGAACAGATTATGTAAGAGTTTTAAGTCCAATAAAAAATAAGGCAAAATTGAGAAATCAGTTCCAAGCAGAAAAAATTGGGAAAGACAGCCTATGCTTAGACTTTGGCAAGGTTGAAAAGAATAATTCAGATATGAATAATGAAGAAATTATAAGACTTGATATCCCGAAGAAAGCTGGAAGCTTTTCTGAAAGAAACAGAGAAAAGCGGAAGTTAAGAAGCCAAGCTCAGGAAAGACAAAAGACTGAATCTATTGATGAAAGCCCAATTAAGCCACCTAATTCTAATGAGATTGAAAATTTCACTCCAAGTGTAGAAGAAAGTTGGCTTGACAATCCTTTGATAGATTTGCCTGTTCAGAAATTAAATTCTAAAAAAAATAGCCAATTATGTAAAGATAATGAGGATCCTAAAATAGAAGTATTACCTTTAGCCTTTAGAGACAAAAATTTGGACAACATTGTATTAAAAAAGCCTAAAAATATAGAATCGACAAGCCAAAAGCAAATGGCTGGAAACTCTGAATCTTTTGATATTTTAAATCACAAAATGCCAATTATAATGATCACCGGCCCAATTAATTGCTGTGAGATTAAAGAGAATGAGAAGCTTAATAGAAAAGAAAACTTTCATCTTAATTCTTTAAAACCAAAGCCCTTAACACCATCCAAAGAGCTGCACCCAAAAGATTCCATTGAAAGCTTAAAAACAGATGTGTCATCAATAACAGAAAGTGCTGGGCAGCCAATACTTTCCTTAAGTAATCATATAGGTGATGATTCTTACTCATACTTAAACAGCAGCTGTTTTATTCTGCAACATCAAAGCTCTATAGAAATAAAAAGTGAAATAGCATCAAAAAAGAAGCAAATTGACGCTTTTATTAAAACAATTTTATCCTGCAACCAAATTCACACTCAAAGAATGGCATTTAGTGCATTGATGGATTTTGCTAACAAGAAGAAAAGCCATGTGAAATACTTAATCAATTGCTTATTTGAGGCAATTATTCTAAATACTTTGGAAGCTCAAAAAAAGAGAAACCAAAAATTTCCTTATTCTTATAAGTCTCTTAGCATTGTATCTTTAGATTCTGATGAGCCAATGTCAGAAAAAGATTTTGTAACCGCAATACTTCTAAAGGATGATCCTTATTATGATGAAAAAGACTTATTTAAAAAGAGATCTGCAAATGTGCTGGCATTAGCATCTCATAAAGCTATCAAAAGGGCTAAGCTCCAAAATGCTTTTGATAGTATTATCTTATATTCACTAAAAAGAAAGAAATGTACACAGAAATTAACCTTAATGACAAAAATTATCCAAGAAAAAATTTCTTCTATGAAATCTCACGTTTTCAAAATTTTATTGGACATAAGAAGTGAATTTCAGTCTAAAAATAACAATTGTACAAAATTAACATTCAAGAATTCTCAAAGAGGGCATGAAGTGAGAAGATATAAAGCTATTGATAACAAATATGTTTTTTCTTTCACAAATAAGATTGAGACTATGATTGAGCTAGCATTATTTAAGCAAAAATATATGTCCTTTAAATGCATTCAAGAAGAGAGTTTAATGTCAACTCGCCATAATAAGCAAAAGCACAAATACGGCGCAAAAGCTTGCTTAGTTATTCTTACTCAAGTACTACAACCAAAATTTAAAAAAATTATAAACGATTCTTTTGAGTCCATCAAAAATATCAAATTTTCCATTAAACACAAACACAACTCAAGACCTAAAATAAATGTTAAAGCTGCCATTGCTCTCTACACAAAATTATTAAAAATATCTCAAAATCGCTCTTTAAACAATAAGGAAAAATCATTTACAAAGATTTATTCACACTCAAAAACTTTAGAGAAAGTGTATAATATTTTCAAATTTACTGATTTATTAGCATCTATGATAGAAAAATCAAACAAAAAATTAATTTATTCAAGTTTCCATAGAATACATGATAAGAGCGAGAGGGAGAGAATATACAAATATGTGAAAGTTGACTATCTCTTTAAAAAAGTATTTATTAGGAGGTTAGCAAATGCGTTTGTTACTTGGATTAGCAACTTGGAAAGGTTAAAAGAACTGGACGTAACTGTTTCACTGCAAAGGAAAAGTGGAAGCAAGACTGATTATTTGTGGAGATCATGCTATTCTTCTTATTCAAGTAGTCCTATTACTTGTAGAGTAAGAAAACCTGATTTAAGTGCTAAAAAGAGAGGAGTTGTACTTCCAGCCCCAAAAACAATTCATGACTATATTGATGACTTTAATGAAGTTGCAGAGAAAAAAGTAGATGCATCGTATTTTTCCAGTCCTCTTACGAGCTCAGATAGATTTCAGATATAATAAATTTAATTGTATAAATCAGTTATTAATATTATCTCACTTGCTTTTGATGAAGCTTGCAGCTACCTGTGGAATGACCAGCAGAAAGTAATAATTGGCACAAGTGGCAGGAGAATCCTCCTGATCTTTTCTTTCCTTTAAAATTCATATCTTTAATGCAATTATCATGCACTGATTTTTTTGAAACTTTGCTAATTTTCTGGGTAACTAGCTCGCTTCTTTGAGATGCTGCTAATTCTTTTACAGAGTCTTTACGAATTTCATTCTTTAAGTCATCAATTTGCTTCTTCAGAAAAGACATTCGGCCATCAAAGGACATTTTATAAATAATTCGAGCCTAAACTATGCTCGATATCTTATCCCTTGCAAGGAAATAAAATCTCCAACAAAATATAATAAGACTTATCCTTATTGGATATTAGAAATTACTTTCAACTTTTTCATAAAGAATAGTTAAAGAAGAAAAATTTTGATTGAAAATCATATAGGCGCGGCCGAAAAATCTCTTTATAACACTTTGCTTGTTGTATTTGTTGCGGCACTTGCAAGTCCGAGGAAAAAGCTTAAAGTTATCAGCTCCTTCATTTTTACCAATTATAATAGTCACGATTTGAATGTAAAGGATATATTAAATAACAAATTTTGATATTTTAAATATAAGTAAAAACATTTCTTTGCTTTTTTCTAATTCAAAAAAATTTTTAAGATTAATCTCTATTCAAATCATAAAAACATTATTTATTATTTTGTATTTTAGTAACTTTTACTTTATTAATTGCAATAGTTACAATTCTTAAAACCAATTCTTTAATAATTAAGCATCTAAATTATAAATGGAATACGAAAAAACAATTGAAGCGCTTTTCCATTCGAAACTCCTAATAGTAGAAATCAAGCTCACCTCATCTCAGCTGAATATATCAGTTCAAGAAAAGTTATCAGAAAAATCTTGAATTGGTGAATTTTCCCCTTCCTTTATAGAAGAACTTACATTAAAAACAGGGAACTTCAAAAAGTTTAGCATTTTCACAAAAATGCTGATCTCAGGCTTAGAAGGCACAAGTAGTGCAGTAGTAGTTGATATCTTAAATCATGAAGACCTAGATCAGCTGAGAAACGCTTCTTCTTATCACTCATCATCAAAACTGTATTTTATCATCACATATGTTGGAGAGTTTGATAAAGTTCATTATCCTTTACCTTTGAATTCTCAAACTGTTTTAGATTCAAGTTCTCTACAAAAAACAATTAGCAGGCTAAGAAAAGAAGTTGATATTTTGAAAACATCAATGGAGCCACATCAAATGGAAATTTCAAAGACTCTTAAAGAAAACAGCTTTTTAAAAGCACAAATAGAAGAATTGAGAACTGAATTAGAAAATTTAGGAAACGAAAATAAGGAAAAAGAAGAAATTATAAGAGAATTAGAAAAAGCTAAAGCAGAGAGTTTAAAAGAAAACAAAATCTTGCAAAAGGAAAATGATGGCATGGTGAATGAGCTTGATAAGATTAGAGGGCATATGGATATGATCATTGAGCAGCTTGAAGAGGCTGAGAGAGAAAAAAATAAATGGGGAAGCACAAAGTCGTTACTACAAGAAATTGATGATCAGAAAAAACTAATCGAAAGACTTAATGAGGAAATAGAAATAAACAAAAGCGAAATAAAAGAGCTTAAATTAGTTTCAAAAAAAGATAAATCACGAATTCTGCAACTTGAGTCAGAGTTAAGAGCTTTATTTGATAGGTATAGATGTGAACCTCTTCCAAAGCCTATGAAAAGATCAACCTCAGTAAAGCCAGAATCAATGAGAAAAAGCACTGACTCTTTTTCAAAGCTAAGAAACTCCGAAGACTCCAGAAAATCCTTTCAGTCCTCCATTTCTCCCAACAAGTCTGAAAAGCACATCCACAATACCTCCTATGATTCTGACGAGATCCAAAGGCGACTGACAAAAATCCAGAACATGATGAAAATCGTTAAGGAGTAATTTTGTATAGATTAAATTTAATCATTAATCAATTTCTCGGCACCCATTCGCATATTTATTAGTATTCCCACAGCAGCTCCAAAGTCTACTATTAACGTTCCATCTTCCAGAGTGATAAAAGCTTATCCTCTTGTGTATCTTCTCCTGCAGTCTTTCATTTTCCGAGTTTGCTTCTGTAATTAATTTCTTATCCTTTGCAATTTGCTGTATTTTTTCCTTCATTTTTTCTTGGATTTCAGCTTCTATTATTTTTTTTGCTTCATCTAAATGATAAGCAAAACTTTTCAGCACGTCTATTGGATCTTCAAAGTTTTCATTAGAAAACTCAACAATGTGCCTACATGTATCACAGCAAACAAGCAAGGAATCAGGATTTTCATATTTTTCAGCTTTAAGGAGCTGCTTTTCGCAGAGAGGGTTTTGGCATTTTATAAATACGTATAAGCAGTCCTCTTCATGGGAAATAATATTAGAGATGGGCCCTGAATAATCACAGCCAAGGACATGATTTTTACATTTTAATGTAAAATTTGAGTAAACGCTTGCTGCATATTTGGCAAGCTTTTTTGTTGCAAATTCTGAGCAGCCATGTGGGCAGTGGCCAAAGTTAAACCAGCAGTCCTGACATATTAAATTTTCACAGGAGTCACACTCGACTGGGTCTCTGACTACATAAGAGCAGAGTTTGCATATAAAGTGCTCGTCAACTTGGGAAATAAATCTAGATTTATCTAGGCCAATATTATTATTTGAGTTAGTGGTGAGCCTTAGAGGCTGCGTAACTGAGTTTGGTCTAGATTTTGAAATTGGGCTGTTTTGAGAGCTATTGTCTGACAGATAGCTGGTGAAACTAGCAACTGAGTTTTTTCTCCTTGTTATTGAATTATCTTTAGCTTCTTTTTCATCAACAAAGCTTAAGTGTACAGGAGAAAATTGTTGTGTTTCCTGTAAAACGGAGTTATTGTTTTCATTAGAGTCCATATTACCTTTGCAGATTTAACTATTTTTTTAATTTCTTTTAAGAAATTCTGTTAAGTCTAGTCCATAAGATTTTACTAAAATTATGGCGATAATTAATAAGGATTCGATTAATGCTAGTCCCAATTTTCGAAAATTTATAACAATAGCAATTATATATATTTATTTTATACTAATTTGAATTTTTGTCTGAGCTCCATAATTGTTTGCTTTTTCTCATCAATTTTCTTATTCACCTCATCAATCTCCTGTTGCATTGCCCTTTCTGTCTCAACACGTCTTTTAGTTTGAATTAGCACATTTTCGATGCTGTCTAAGTATTTTAGCCCTTCTTTATATTTGGCTTTAATTTCTTGAATTTTATTCTAATATCTCAGACAGATCAGATCTAGTTGAAATTCGAACTCTATCTAATAGAACTTTAAAAAATAATGGGCCAGTTTGTTGATAAAGCTATAAATATATTAAGGTTAAATGATTTGCTCAATAAAATTCGCTTTCTTTTGCCAATTCTTATACTTAAATCTTCAGATTGATTTTTCACGTTTTCTTGAGTTCTACTACACATTGATTTATTGTTTTTGTGATGTCTCGCAATTACTTCTTCCGCTTTAATTTCATGAATTACTATTGCTCCATGATTAGAAGATCCATAATTAACAGGATGAATTTCCTGCTTTATTTTTCTTTGTTTTGAATGTGTTCTGTGCTGTTTTTTGTTTTCATCTTCTAAGTACTGAAAATGCGATTGAGAAAGTTTGGCTAAATCTATTTTTGACAATAAAGATTGGAGACGATGCTTAAAGAACTTTCTTTTGGATTCTTTTATATTTTCATAAAATTTTACTGCATATGCATAGAGCTGAATTAGTAGAGAAAAAGTTTCTAAGTTAAGATTCAACTCAAAATCCATTTCAGCTTTTTATAGATCTTCTGCAAAATTTTCAAATAAATGTATTTTATTTTCAGAATTAAAACAATTCCATGCTCTTTTGAAAATTATAATTGTAAGCTGAAGTGAATCTGTATTGGAGGGCTTCAATTTTTTATGTTTTATACCTGACTCACTTTAAGATATAAGCTTTATATCCTACTAAAATTTTGTCTTAATGATTAAGTAAGATTTGCCTGAATTCTACATATGATCAATTCTCAATAAACGAAAAGTTTTCCATAAATTCTTGATTCTGTTCTGAATTTGGCTTATCATAAGTTAAGAATAGTTTTATAAAAATCAAGATCAAAATATCCACAATACTAACGATTATAAAGCTCCTATCATTAAATAGATAGCTCAATAGTAAAATTAATAATAAAAAAGCTAGTGCTTCCCTCGGAGAGTGCTTATTCTCCATCGATGAGTGAGCAACATATAAGAAAAAATTCTCTTTTTTGTGCAAAGATTCTCTATAAGAGCGAGCATAATGTTTTTAGTTGCATGCATTGATTTTTTTGAAAAATTTGCTAATTTTCTTAGTAACTAACTCATTTCTTTGCGATTCTGCTAATTTTTTTGCAGAGTCTTTTCGGATTTCATACTTTAAATCATCAATCTGATTCTTCAGAAAAGAAATTCGGCCAATGAAGGACATTTTATAATATGTTGGGCTTATAACTATATTGGATATCCTATCCCTAACCAGGAATAAAATCAATAACAAAATATATAAGAATTATTCTAAGTAGATATAAGGAATTACTTTCAACTTTTTCATAAAAGACAGGTTAAAGAAAGAAAGTTTATTGAAATTCATATAAGTGTGGCCGAAAAACTGTTTATAAGACTTATAGGCCAAATATTGATAATTAAAGTATATTTATTTTTCTTTGCCGACCATTAGTGGAACATTTGAGTATGTAGTTGGCCCTTCGATACCTGCAAGAGCTTTCATTCCAACATACAAGAACACCAATAGCATCAAGACAATTAAAATACCTGAAAGGGCAGCTGGATTGATTGGGATATTATCACTGCTTGTTGAATTTGTGGCAGCACTTGCGAGTCCGAGTAAAAAGCTTAAGGTTATCAGCTCCTTCATTTTTACCAATTATAATAATCATGATTTGAATGCAAAGGAAATATCATATAACAAATTTTGATATTTTAAATATAAGCAAAAACATTTCTTTGCTTTTTATCTATTCAAAATAATTTCTAGGATTATTCTCTCATCAAATCATAAAAATTTTTTATTATTTTATATTTAGTAACTTTTTCTCTTATTAATTCCAATAATAAACCAATTCATGATAAGATTGAAGCTTCAAAAATGCTGATCTCAGGCTTAGAAGGGAAAAGTAGTGCAGTAGTAGTTGACATATTAAATCATGAAGACCTAGATCAGCTAAGAAATACATCTTCTTCCACTCATTATCAAACTGTATTTTATCATCACGTGTATTGGAGAGTTCGATAAAGTTCATTATCCTTAGCAGGCTAAGAAAAGAAGTTGATATTTTGAAAGCATCAATGGAACCATATCAAATGAAAATTTCAAAGACTCTTAAAGAACCACCTTTTTAAACCCAAATAGAAGAATTGAGAAATGAATTAGAAAAATTAGGAAACAAAAATGAGGAAAAAGAAGAAATTAGAAAAAGTTGAGGTAGAGGGTTTAAAAGAAAATAAAAACTTCAAAAGAAAAATAATGTCATGATGAATGAGCTAGATAAGAATAGAGGATATATAGATATAAACATTGAGCAGCTTGAAGAGGATGAGAGGAATAAAATAAATGAGGAAGCAAAAAGTCCTTGCTGCAAGAAGATAAATGACGATTGTCTGACAGAAAGTTTGTGGAACTAGTAATTGAGTTTTTTCTCCTTGTTATTGAATTATCTTTAGCTTCTTTTTCATCAACAAAGCTTAAGTGTACAGGAGAAAATTCTTGTGTTTCCTGTAAAACGGAGTTATTGTTTTCATTAGAGTCCATATTACCTTTGCAGATTTAGCTATTTTTTAATTTCTTTAAGAAATTCTGTTAAGTCTAGTCCATAAGATTTTACTAAAATTATGGAGATAATTAACAAGAATTCGATTAATGCTAGTCCCAATTTTCGAAAATTTATAACAATAGCAATTATATATATTTATTTTATACTAATTTGAATTTTTGTCTGAGCTCCATAATTGTTTGCTTTTTCTCCTCATCGATTTTCTTATTCACCTCATCAATCTCCTGTTGCATTGCCCTTTCTGTCTCAACACGTCTTTTAGTTTGAATTAGCACATTTTCGATGCTTTCTAAGTTTTTTAGCACTTCCTTATATTTGACTTTAATTTCTAGTGTTCTATTTATAGCTTTATCAACAAATTGGTCCATCATTTTTTCAAGCTCTATTTGATAAAGTTCGAATTTCACCTCAAAATCTTCTAAATCTGATCTGTCTGAGATATTAGACATATTAAGGCTAAACGATTTGTTCAATAAAATTCGCTTTCTTTTGCCAATTCTTATGCTTAAATCTTCAGATTGATTTTTCACGTTTTCTTGGATTCTACTACACATTGATTTATTGTTTTTGTGATGTCTTGCAATTACTTCTTCCGCTTTAATTTCATGAATTACTATTGCTCCATGATTAGAAGATCCATAATTAACACAAATATCGTCAAATGGATGATTATCCTGCTTTATTTTTCTTTGTTTTGAATGTGTTCTGTGCTGTTTTTTGTTTTCATCTTCTAAGTACTGAAAATGCGATTGAGAAAGTTTGGCTAAATCTATTTTTGACAATAAAGATTGAAGACGATGCTTAAAGAACTTTCTTTTGGATTCTTTTATATTTTCATAAAATTTTACTGCATATGCATAGAGTTGAATTAGTAGAGAAAAAGTTTCTAAGCTAAGGTACAACTCAAAGTCCATTTCAGCTTTTATTAGGTCTTCTGCAAAATTATCAGATAAATGTATTTTATTTTCAGAATTAAAACAATTCCTTGCTCTTTTGAAAATTATAATCCCCAGCTGAAGTGAATCTTTATTGTGGGGCTTCAATTTTTTATGTTTTGTACCTGGCAGACTTAATTTTTTGAAGATATAAGCTTTATATCCTACCAAAATTATGTCTCCAGGATTAATTAAAATTTGACTGCATTCTACAAATGATCCATTCTCAATAAACGAAAAGTTTTCCATAAATTCTTGATTCTGTTCTGAATTTGGCTTATCATAAGTTGAAAATAGTTTTATAAAAATCAAGGTCAAAATACCCACAATACTAACGATTATAAAGTTTCTATCATCGAAAAAATAGCTCAATAGTAAAATTAATAATAGCAAAGCTAGTGCTCTCCTCAGAGAGTGCTTAGAAAGAAATAAAATCTGGAAAACTTTTGCTATATATCTCAATATTTTACAGTCAAAAGCTGTAATTTTTGATTTATTTGCTCCTGAACTCTGCAATTTTGTTTGTGCTAAAAACTGCTTATGGGCAATTTGTTGGGCATTTTCATATTCACTTTCAAAACTTATAACTGAGCTGCATTCATTCAGAATTTCATCGATGGAATCAATTAAATCATTATTTGTAAGTATCTGCTGCTTAGAAACAAGATAAAGTGTCCAAAGCGATCTTATAGGTAAACTTGACATTTATTTTTTAATTGGAAATGATCTTATGAGAAAAAGTATAAAATTTTAGGATTGGGTAGATTTATTATTTTCACAGTTAGCTTTTTCATAATCAACACTTGAAGCTAATTTTCCAGATTTTTTTATTTATTCCATGAGATTTTTTAAAAGAAAGGAGATTTTTTTATACAATATATTAAAATATTAATCAAAAATTTAGCAAAGCAGCAAGCAGCTCTTTCATATAAAGCTCTTATTAAAGAAAAAGAATTTCAAAATAATTTAATTATCCTTAAAATGGACACCCAGAACCCTAATAAAAAATTCGGCTTATTAGAATTTGAGTAAATAGATACCAATCTAGCAATTTCATATGCATATTTATATAAAATATATGGATAGAAGTTTTTCTGATGTAAAATCACTAAAAATCCAACATTTAAGAACTAGAAGCAGGTCATTAGTTTTGACTGAGCAAGATCACGAAGAAGAAAAGTTGCTATATTTAAATGATAAACTATGCAGCATTTGTGGATGCCTATTTAGTTTATTAGGTCCTAACAGAAAGAAATGTTGCACGTTCTGCTATAAAGCGGTTTGTCATAAATGCTCCATGCAAAAAACTTACAACAGCCAGACAAAATCCATGTCTCGGCTTTGTGACAATTGCCAAGGAAAATTCATTCAGAGCAATGTAAGCATGCCATTTACAGTGAAAATCGCCAAAGTAAAATCCGCGATAAATAAACTAAACAAGAAAATAAGACAAGAGCAATCTGCGATAAGTGAAGAGAATAAAAATATCTCTGATTTATTGTCAAAAATATCTTTTCTTGAGTTGTGTAATATGTCAGCTAATGATGAAAGACAATTCAAAATTAGCAGTTTAGAAAATGATATAATTAAGCTTAAAGAAGAGATAAAAGAATCAAAAGCAAAAGCAACTTCGCTTAGTGAAGTAAAAAATGACAAAGAAAAATCAATTAGGAAAATAAAAAAAATAATAAATTCTGCTAGGTCAAGGCAGGAAGCTAAAAGTTGTGAAGTATCATCAGAAATAGTGAGAAAAAGCGTTGATTACGAAGCTTCAAGCTATCAAGAAAGTGAAACAGACGATGGTTACCATAATTTAGCTGAAAAAATCGAAATCTGTGGAAAGCAAAGCAATATATTAAAAAATAACCTTGATGAGCTAGTCGAAAATTTGACTATAAAAGATGAACAAATTGCAACTTTGACTAAAAATATAACATCAAAATCATCATCTAAGCTTAATTCACACAGATCAACAGCAACATCAACAACCCCTTGTGTTCAGTCGCTCAAATTAAAGGGTGAACTAAAAACCAAGAAGAAGATGATATTAGCATTACAAAATGAACTAAAGCAATATTCTATTTTAGATAGAAAATTGCAAGCACCAATCAGCTCCAACCCATGTGCTTGTTCAATACAGTAATTTAGTAATCTTGTATATTTTAGAAATTGGATTAAATTTATTAATTGATGACGTAATTATAGCAATTAGCCATTTTCCACATTAAAATTCTATTCATGATTGTTTTCATGGAGGACTTACAAATTTGCTACATTTTCTGATAGGGCACATTTTGAATAAATATTTCAATTTGTTTTGAGGTTGTGAATAATCTTAGCTTAAAAGTATTCAAATTATATTTTCCAGGTCGGACATCAATCTAAAATTAATAACTTCATTCCCAATTAGTAGGTTTAGTTTAAATTAGATGACCTCTAAGGGGAGATTTTTATTTTACATTGGAAAATTACTTCACAAAAATTGAACTTTGTGTCATTCATTATAGGGCATCGCATCGAATCTTCACCTGTCCCAATAGTTTTTAAAGTATGAATATACCTCCACACTCCATTCCTTGAGTTTTTGTCTTTTATGACTCACCTCTTGCCTTCTCTTATAATTCCTGCATGCTCTTTCGACATTTTTGCATCATTTGCAAATCTTAATTTGTTGATTCTCGTCCTTCCTATCAAGATTTCTCCATTTTCGCATCCATCAATGACTCTATATACAATTTCATTGCCCAGCTCAAAGCTTAAGTGCAAATTTCCAACCGAATCTATCTCTTCGACCTTCATTTTAGTTTCCCCAAATGAAAAAATTTGCCCTTCTTCGAGATTCTCAGTAAATACTTGTGTTTTCATTCCTGGATCATTTGTACTCGTTTCATAAGCAATTATGTGGTCATGAAACTTGTCAAGAATGATTTGGCTTGAGCATCTGATTGGTATATGTGTTCGAAAACCTGATTTTTCACATCCGATTCGTACTGGTCAGTCGCCATCAAATTTATACGTATACGATTTTTCCAAACCTTCTGAGCGTCGTTTTTCTGGACAGGAGAGTTGATAAAGCGTTAAAGCAGAAGTTTCGCCATCTTCTAGCCTGACTTCTTTAATAATTGCGAGTTGCTCATTGGTTGACTTACTTACATAATCAGAAGAAACTCGCTGATTTTCGTTATTTGAACTGTCACCATTTCTAATCTCCATGAAATTCTTACTGATCTTGTTGCATCTATTAATTTCTAAAAATTCTTCAAATTGGTTGGCCATTAAAGGAAAAGAGTTTATGAAATAAAAATCCATCATTGCTGTTATAAAGCTTATTAGCTTTATTCTAATCAAAGGATTGCCTGGATTCTGTTGGATTAAGCTTAGTATGTTGCTGCCGAAACCTTTTATATTATCAGAAATATGACTATTAAGCAAAGCTGTGCAAGTGTAATTGATAGAATTTATACATTGTTGTGTCATGATTGGATTATCTTCTGATAGGTTTATTAGTCATTGAGTTAAGGTGGACTCAAAATTCATTGATCTTATTTTTGTTTTATTATTTTCAAACATTAATATGTCCCAAACCCTAATATATTAAAGAATTTTATTCCATGAAAAACGCTTCAGTCTCAATCTATTTTGACCTTTTACTATTTGATTAGAAATAAAGGCATTTCTGAAGAAAAAATACAAAGAGCTTTGATCAATGAATCAAATTCAAGACTTATATCACTCTTACCATATTTACAACGCAAAACTTTGGATATATTAATTAGAAAATTCATTTTAAAAATTTTAAAATATGAGCGAAAAAGCAATTTCCAAGACTGACATTCGAAGAGTAAGACCATTATCAGAAAGAGCTCGAAATTTACTCAAAAACTTCAATTCCTCCAATCCTAGCAACTTTTTAAACAAATTCAAAGATAAAATTGAAACTCTTAGTCCATTTCTGCAAAAGAAGATAGAGAATTTAGGGACAAATAAGCATAATAGGACTTGCGAGTTCAAAGAAAGCTTCTATGAGAAATACAGCTCATTTTGGAAAAAACCAAAAAATTCAGCTTCCGATGTAAAGCTCTTCCTTTATATTTTTGAAAAGATGAAAGCCCGGAGGCTAAGAGATTCTTTACGAATTCTTGACAAAAGATCAAATGATCTGCCATTTGCAGCAACAATATGTCCAAGATGCAATTACGCTGGCTTAACCTTACTTACCACATCAACAAAGGAAAAATTATCGCCAAGATTTTTAGATAAAATCAAAATGATTTTACCTTCTAAAACCAATGCAGTATACACAGCTGCACAGCCAACACAAGAAGAAAAAGAATTATCACTATCTTATGCACCAACTGAGTACAGATATTCTAAAAGTTCAATTTCTCATGATATTGACTCCCCAGCAAAAATAAACCTTAATAAAACCCCAACTTATCACAAGAAAAATATTTCTGAGTTACCAGATTTAAGTGAAATCCAGAAAAATTTCAGTGAAAAGCATTCAATGTACTCTGACGATTTATCAGACTATGAAAATAGTAATGCGTATACTTCACAAAAATATAAAGATGATATATCGTTTGAGTGCTTTGATCAGTTTCTTTATTCTGAAACAAATTCGAAAATAAATGAAACCAATATCGGAAAAAACAAAACGCTTATACCGAAGCTGAATATTTCTGCTATTAAAAAGCCTCCAAGATATAAAAATATAATTACAAATATTGACCCAAAAGGATCAATAGAAGTTTTGACTGGATCTCCAGTTTCACATGAAGCATCTAAAGGGCTTGAAAAACTATCTATATTAATGAAAAAGCATTTAAAGCCTTTATATTCAAGAATATTTATTAAAAACGAAAGAATTTTAGATCAATCTCTTTCTTTTGAATTTAGTCGAGAAGAGTTTCAATCTAGCAGAATTAATTTAGACTCTATATTAGAAAATACGTTTGACTTTGAAGGACCAGCACTTCATGCAAAAATAGAAGAGAATTCAATTTCTACAAGGAAAAAATTACCAGAGCCATCGTTAAATCAAAAAACAGCATTTAGGATTTTTCATTCTAAAGTAGGGAAGTTAATATTTAGAAGAAAGATGTCAGCATTTTTTAAACTTGCAGAATTAAAAAATAAATAATCAACTACTAAATTTTGTATTATTTTGCTTTCTTCAAAACAGCAACAAATTGTCCTCCAGTTCGCGATATTAGCGGGTCAAATTTCATAAAATTTCTATCTCTCCTACACGGAAATTCTCCTTTTACAACTTTAATAGTCATATCATTTCTGCTATTCACAACAAAATCCACAATGTCTTCATTTTCACATCTACAAAACGAGCATGTGCTATAGACAATTCTTCCTCCTGGCTTGAGCAAGTCACATCCTTTATTTAGTAGCCCTCTTTGTAGCAGTTCAAGCTCTACATGTGTATCAATAACCCTTTTCTTAAAAGTCTCCCAGCCTCATTGCCTTGTAAACTTTTTCATATGTTTAATTGATCCTTCATGTGTGCACTCAGCATCGACTAAAATTCTATCAAATTGCAAATTTGTGTCCCATGTCAAAGCATTATGGCAAATCAATTGGATTTCATTTCTTGTGTTATATTTTTTCAATAGAGATCTTGTAACTTTAAGTCTGTCTTGGCTTATATCAATGCCAAATATAGATGAAGAATCATCAAGAAGGTCATTTAAATAGAGAAGCTTAGCTCCAGGAGCACAGCACATATCTAAAACAGATATAGCAGGCTTTAATTTTAATGCTAAAACTGGCATTGCAGAGCTTGCATCCATTCCATAAATTTTCCCTTGAATATAGCTAGGCGTATTTACTATTTTCGCATCTCCAGACACCACCCAAAAATCTTTGATTCAGCCTAAGTCTTCTACGCTGCATTGGACCTCTGGATTTAGCTGCTGCAATTCTTGCAAAAATTGCGCTTTATCAGCAGGGTTTTTCGGATTGACTCTTACAAACCTAGGCAAGTCATTCTGCATAAAAACAGCAGGATCCACTTGATTTTCATTCAGAAACTGCACAAATTCTACAGGGAATTTTGAGTAGACATCATCAATCATTAAAATTGCATGATTTCAGCCTATTTAAAAATCAAATTATCATAATCTATTAAACTATCTCATTCCTCTTGTGGGGATCGTCACAATTTTTGGTGCAGGCTGTGTTACTTTTTGGGGTGGCTTTATAACATTTCGGGGCTGCTTTGTTTCTTCTTGCATTGGGCTTTCTTGATGATTATTTCTTTCTCTTTGTTGAGCTGCAATCTGTGCTTGTGCAGGCTGGACTTGTGGCACTTCGACTTCAGGCTGTTGTCTTAGCGCGCACCAATCAAAAACAAAATCATATTGAAAATTTTCTCTGAATGCCAAATCTTTAAACAGTCGTTTAAGATAGCTGTAGTCTGGCCTGTCTTCAAACCTCAATGCTTTGCAGAAATTCAAATAAGTACAAAACTCACTTGGAAAACTTGCACATAAAGTTTCCACTGAAGTCGTCATTTTCTTTTCCATGATATTCTGGTATTTTTCTTTCTTATTGTTTCCTGGTAGTCCTTGCCAAGGTAATGAGCCCCTTAAAAAGTATAAAAGGACGTATGCCACGCCTTCTAAATCATCTCTGCGAGATTGCTCAATGCCAAGATGTGTGTTTATAGAAGCATAGCGGGCCGTTCCTGTCAGATTTTTCCCTTCTCTGTAGGGAATGTGCTGGTTTGTCTTAGGGTCTCTGTATTTTTTCGCAAGTCCAAAATCAATTGCGTAGACCTGGCTTGCTTTTCTTCCTAACCCAATTAGAAAATTGTCAGGCTTTACGTCTCTGTGAAGGAAATTTTTGGAATGCATATATTCGATTCTTGTAATCAATTGGTCTGCTAGCATCAGAACTGTCTTTAAGCTAAAAGTCCTCCCACAGAACTGTAGGAGATCTTCTAAAGAAGGACCTAACAGATCCATGACGAGCACGTTGTAGTCTCCCTCTACCCCATACCAATGGATGTTGGGAATGCCTGCACCACCTTGAAGAATTCGGTATAGACGTGACTCGTACAATAACTGTGGATGCTTCGATCTAACATTTTCAAGCTTAATTGCAACTTCTTCATTAGTTTGGATGTTTGTACCTAAATAAATTTCTCCAAATGACCCACTTCCAATTTTTCTTCCAACTCTATACTTGCCACCGACTCGTAACTCCATCATTTAAATTAAAATATTATTTTACTATTGACGGTATAGGAAAAACAGTTTTCTGTTCTTTTATCCGATATATAAAACATTTTTATTGTCTGCTGACAGTTTAGAGCTGATAGAGTAGACATTTTTAAATCAATAGATTTTTTTTTCTTATAGAAAGCAGAATTTTATATGCTAAATATGCATTATTTTGCTGCAAAAGTGCATTATTATTAGCTTTTTAATATAATGGTAAATTATGAGGTAAAATAAATACAAATGCTTATCAAAAACATAAAATTCTCATAAAATTTATTAAATTATGGAGGAGCTTTTAAACAAACTAAAAGAATCCAAAGAATTCGCTGAAATGGGTACTAATATCTCTGATGAGCAACTTAGACAGTTTATCAATGCTTATCAAAGCAACCAAAGAAAGCCTGAAGGCCAAATGGATGAAGAAGGAGGAATTATAGTGACTCCAAAACAAGGATTTGTGATTAAAACTGTGGACTCCAAAACAAATGAAAAAGTTTTTCTAAATATTTGTTCGCATGAACTTATAGATCCTCCGCAAGAGGAAGAAATTCCTAATATCGATGATCATATTGGATTAAGAGTCCCTTTATCTTTAGGAAATCCAAAATCTGATTTTGATAAAAGTAAACAATAATTAGAAGGAGGCATTTGCCGAGTTTATGATGTCATTGTTAATCCTACAGTATTACAGAAAGCACAAGATGATGCGCAGACAAGGCAGCTGCTGATGGAACTATGTGCATCTCATATAGCTCAAAAACACAAGCAGGAGCTATCTTTGAGTAATCTCTAAATAGAGTTCAGATATATGAGACTGAAATATAAAGGAGCTACAATCCAGCAGCAGAGAATTAGAGGCAAAAAACAGCCAAAAATTGAAGTTTTAGATAAAGAAGTTTTTGAGACTCCAATAGAATCAGTCAAATCTCCAGAGTGGGAACTTAAAGTTGATGGAAATGACCTTGATCCTGAATCTTTAAAAACAGCCAAAACATTTGAACTGAAATTTTCTCTAGACTTATTAGTTACAGGCAAAGCAATTGACCTTAAAGCAAGCCCAGAAAGAATTTCCCTCCAAGTTGGCCGATTTTATGCAATTAATTTATGAATGCCATTTATTGTGGACCTGAGCTCTTTGAATGCTGAATTTGATTGTCAAACTAGGAAACTTATTATAGTAGGAAATATAATAATAGAAGACACAACCGTTAAGGTAGAAAAAATATCAGAAGAAGAGCCTAAAGTTCAGCTAAAACCTTTAGAACTCTCCTCAAATGAACTTTTATATGACATCGTTTAATCTTAAATAAATAAAATTTTAAACAATAGATGTGGCGAGGCACTCGAAGACAGTTTTCATCGCCTATTGTGTTATTGGGAGCTAGTGGTGGGAGGAAAGCTATTTTTACCCTTGCTTTTGCTGGAATTAGTGGTATTTATAGTCTTTTTTTTGAGAGAGAAAATAAAAATCAAAATAATGAGTTACAGCAGCCGCCTCTTGAGTATATAAAAGATCCTAATTTTGAAGGGAAAAATAGCATGAATATTGGAGAATTCGTTTTTAATCAAATTACAGGGATAAATGATAAGCAAAGATTTATGGATTTTATTGATGAAAACTTAAACGGCTCAAAGATTTCAAGTAGAATAATTTCTGCTGAGAAACCTAATTCTTCAGCAATTGATGTTTTAAATGGCACAAATAAAGAAGCTTCTTTTGATAATATTAAGAAAGAAAAAAACAAAAATGATAGAATTGAAGAAATCTCCATAGTTGAAGCTGAAAATCTTATTAAAATTTCCGAAACCAAAGAAGAAGGCTATGAAAATCAATCTAATAAATTTGTCACTAATGACAATCAAGAAAAAGCACATGATTACTTTGCAGAGTTCGAGAAAGATTTACAAAAATCAGAAAAATTAAATGGCGAAGATATTCGAAAAATGATCTCCAGTAGCATTGAAGAGTATCTTCAAAAACTTAAGCAGGATCTTGAAAAAGATCATGAAGAAAGAGAATTAAGAAATTTTAATATTTTTTTTGAAAAATCAAAAGAAATTAAACGGAGCTATAAAGAAAAGCTTAAAGAAGTAATAAAAAAACATGAAGAAGAGATGAAAATTGTAATTGATCAAAGAGATCATAATTGAGAAGAAAGAATGGAAAAAGAAGTTACTAAAGCCGAAACGCATTTTTGGAAACAAGCAAAAATCGACGAAGCTTATATCATTCAGCAAGCTACTTTAGAATTAATTGAAAAACATGAGCAAGAAATTCGACAAATTAATAAGAAATTCGAAGCAATCACTGAAGAGCGTCTCAGGCAATTGGATGAAATATTAGGAAAGATTAATGATATGGAATCAAACCAAAAGCAGCATTATAAGATTATAAGCAAATTAAATCAAATTCATGAGCTACATATTATTATAGAAAATCTTCAAAGAAAAGTTAATAGCGGTCAAGGATCTTTGAATAATGATCTTGCTGCTCTAAAAGATCTTGCAAAAGATGATGAAATAATTAGCTCAGCATTAGCATCAATTGATGATACTTATAAAGAAATAATTGAGCATGGCATCCCAACTATGAGCCAATTGCTTAAAGCTTTCAAGGAACTAGCTGATAACTCTACAAAAACAGTCCCTTTAAAGTCTGATAACTGATGAAGTTATTTGTCGACAAACTTTTCTTATTACTTTATCCACTCAAACTCAGAAAAAACTAATAAAGATAATTTACTTCTTCTACAAGAAGCTGAGTCTGCCCTTGAAAAAGGAGATTTAAAAGCATTCACACATAGTTTAAAATCCCTAAAAGGACTACAAAAACAAGAATTCGACAAAATCCTAAACGATGCTTTTATAAGACAAAGATTTTTGAACTTTTTAGAAATTTTATCTTCTGAGTCTATCTCTTTAGTTAAAAGTTTGGCCTCTCAATAAATTATTTAAAATATTCTTTTCCTTATAAATGGAACAAGAGGTAGCTAAGAATCCTCTAAATCTTGCGAAATGGGCGCTAGCATCTGTAGAACAAAAGATTAAAGCTTCTCCTTTTCAAGTAAACACTAGATTTGCTTTAGATCCCAGAATTTCTCACGAACGACAGCTTGAACTTCGTAGAGCTTTCAAAGAAATTGACGCAGATCAAAGTGGAGCTATTTCAATTGAGGAAATATTGAATTTTTTAAGAGGAATCAATGACGAAGTTGACGAAAATTACGTGAAAACTATTTTTGAATCAATGGATGTAAACAAGGATGGAGGAGTTAGTATTGATGAATTTATAAATGGGTATCTTGAGCAAGTCAACGGCCTTTCAGAAGCCATTGCAAGATATAACCAAACTATTGCAGCGAAAAATAAAGAATTAGCTACATTAAGAGAGCAGTTAGAAGAAGCGAAAAAAGTTGAAAGGATGAATACTTATGGAATTATGGAAGGAAGCACTTTTACTGTGAGAGTCATTGAAGCTCAAAATTTAAATGTGGTAACTGGAAGACCAACCGCTTACGTAAATCTTATATGTGAGAGACAACAAATTGCAACAAAACCTATACCATCTGATAAAAATCCTAATTGGGATGAAACCTTTAGCTTTAAAATAACGATGGGAACTGGCGAGCTCCTAGTCCAAGTTTTCAATAAAGGAACAGTCTCAAAAGATGACTTATTAGGAACTTGCTCTATTCCTTTACAAGATTTCAGAGACCAAGCTAAACATGAAGGATGGTATCAATTGACTGGAAGAGTCTCAAATGCAAGAATAATGCTTGCAATCCAATGAATCCACCGACAAACAGAGTATCTTGAAGGAATTATTTCAGGAATGGACAACGATATTGTGCAAGATGTCGCTGAAAAAGACAGAGTTGAATCTGAGCTAAGAAAACTTGGCACAAATCCCCTTGGGATGTTTCATAAAGAAAGCTGGGTCGATCGCCTTGAAAGCAAAATTGTCCATGAAGTTCATGCGTTTACAGACCAACATTTTAAGGTAAAAAATAGTTAGGAAGTTGGAAATTGGGATATGATTTTAACGGTAGGGATACTTATGGTGGCACTTCTAGGAATTTGTACATCGTTTGATAAGCCAGATTTTGGAAATGTGACTTGGGCCTGTTGGGCATTTATGGGACTGGTGAAAGGATGGGATACTAAAAGGTATCGATTAGGGCTAATATTGCTTGCTATTATGATTTTATTTGATATTTTATGAATAGCATGTGATTCGGAGTTTCTTGTGTTTGAGATGCACAGTGATCCTGCGATTAATGCGAAGCGGTTTTCTTTTGTTATGGGCTTTTTCGATTTTGTGCTGAAAATTTTGATGTTTCCAGTGCTTGTTCGATGCTATATGAAATCTAAAGAAGCCGATGCTGAGGCTTTATTAAATTCCTAGATCCAATAATTTATTTAACTTAATCGACTTTAATTTTTCACTACAAAAAGGCTATTAAAATATGATTCGCGATTTATTTATTCAAGTTAAATACAGATATAATAATTTTATTTTTCTTTGTTGATTCTTTGCCTCTTTTCTTTTTCTAAATTTTCAATTTGTATATCAATAATATAATCCAAATTTTTCTTTTTACGTCTAAGCTCTTGAAGTCTAAACAGTTTAATGTTGTTTGGCCTTCGTTTAGGCTCGTCAACTGATCTGTTTTTTATCTTTACTTCAGTTTCTCCTTCGATAGATTTCTTTTTATCCATCTCTCCTCCTCTATATGCCCTTATCTTAGCTTTTTGTATTTCTGCATGCTTCTTTCTTTTCTCTTCAGCTTCTCTTAGCTTTTCCTTTTCTTCAGCTTGCTGTCTTTTCAATTCCTCAATCTTTTCAATTTCTTTTCTTAGTTTATTTTCCCTATATATTTCAATTTTTTCTATCTGTTTGAGTTTTTTGTATTCTTCAAGTGATTTTCGTCTTTGAGGATGGTTTAATATATCTTGATATACCGTTCCATCAGAAGTCCTAAAGCGCATTTGCAATGATTTCTGTCCTGAAGATGCTGAATATACAGATAAGCTAGAAGATTCAGGTGTTTCCAGATTACAAGATAAATTTAATATAGGAGATACAGATCTTTTTGCATGTATTGGTTTTTGCTTTGGAATTTGGTCGATGGATGAGTAGTGTTTGCAAGGTACTTTTAAAGTACAGACAGGACATCTTCCTTGAGATGGTAGTAATGATTGAAGTAGAACTCCTGAGTATTGGAGATCTTTTTTTCTTAATTCTTCAAGGGCGACTTGAAGCTCCTCATCGTTTTTGTCCATGAGCATTTCAACTGAAACTTGTTTTGATTTATCAAATATTTGACTTGAATTTTGTTTTTCATCTGTTTGAAGATCCATGTTTAACTGAGCTATTGAATTATAAAGTAGCAAAATAAATATATGGTCTATTGTGGCATAGAATTGTGACTACTTATGCTGTCACTATTAAATTACATAATTTGATTAGATATAAAAGCATAATGATCATTATAATTGAATTTATTAGGATAGCAAAATGAGAACACATAGCTAAATATTGATTGGCAAGGACTTTAATAAATTTTAATTAATTAATCTAGCTGGTCAAGCATTGACTTTGTTTTAAAAAAATATTTATGAAAGAACTCAGACGTTATTATTTGAAATTTTAACCTAAACCATATAATAATTTAATAACTATTCTTTCTCATACAGCCTATCCTCATATTTTCTACAACTAATATTATCCTCTCTTATTTCCCCACAAAATTGAAAAAATAATCTCGCCCGCGGTCATGCTTGGCTCTTTATCTGCCTAAATAATTTTAAAAAATGAGTTACATAGAAGGAATTTCAGAATACCAAGAAGAATTTACCCCCTTTTCCCGCGAAATTAATCTCAATGCAGTAGTGTCCGACCTCTGGCCAAGGCAGCCTCAAGGGAAACGTTTTGTTTTGCGAATGAATTCGATTCTTCCTCAATTCAAAATCACGAATGATGTATTGCGGTCTCTCTGAGACTTTTCGAATAATCCAGAATCGCACGTCTCAGGAGTAATGACGGCCTTTAAATACTCTCCTTCACACTACTTGAGCTTAAAAACACAAGAAGTCAGCTGGTTATCACGAGGAGAGCCAACACCCATAGCTGACTATTTAATTCCATTGATTTATCAGCATGAACTAAATGCAGAACACTTGCATATAGAAGAAAAAATTATTGAAAATATGATGAATAGTATAGACAGAAGAATAAATAGGGAAAAACTCATAGAACCTTTAGATATACTACGAGTCTGTGCTGCCTTTTCAGCAGATGAAAAAGGGCAAAGGCTGCTTTTGAAGTGTGAGCTGCTGTTTCCTGCAGTCACCCTTCAGTTTACTCCAATTGCACCACTTAAACTAGTTTCGACACCACTTAGCATTAAACTGACCAAAAATTCGCTTGAAAGATATCAATATGGATTTTTGACTTTAGACCAGTCAGGAAGAGCATTGCCGCTCTTAATAACTGACCCATTAGCATACAAATATCCTTTAGTAGGGGTATGAGTTTCGGGGGTTCCTGAGTCAAAAAATAGCAAGCAGTCTTCAATTGTCCACCCACTGGTTTGGGCTGCTTGTGTCCAATTTATTGAATCCAAAAATATTAGGGAAAAAATATCGCCAAGTCCTGAAGATATGACAATATTATTTTTGCATTTTAATGGGAAACCAAAGTATTATGAAGTCTCGTGCCAAGGAATTTCAAGCTGAAAAACAACGTCATTTGTAGCAGAATTGCCTATGGAAGAAGGGGAGTATTTTTCTCCATGCTTTGTGACATTTTTAAGAGAAGATCAATCAGTGAGCTCTCTTGAAATTTCATTAGCTAGTATAAGAAAAAGCACAATAAAGAATTCAGTTCTATATGGAAAGTCACCTAAGCCTATAGCTTGTCCCCCTAGGCCTCCGTCACAATTAAGAAACCAAGGATCTTCATTTATGACAATTAGATCAAGCTCAGCTAGAAACCGATCTTCAGACAGTTATAGAAAATATTCCCCAGACTCAGAAAGGATAATAAATGAACAAAGTAAAATGCTAGCCCAGCTGCAAGCTCAAATCCATGAGCTGCAAGAACAAGTTTTTAAATCTCAAAACCCTAGCAAAAACTCATATCCAAATATTCTAAATTTTGTAGCAGATTCACGAACAAGTGCATCCTCAGGCACCAATACTAGTATAGTTGCCAATAACCCCCCAGAAGAGCCTCACCACTGTGAAGAAAGCCCCAATTTTGCATCAAAAATGGCTTCAAAAAGACTAAAAGAAGGAAAACCCCCTCATCAGCAAGCTACAAGTGCACGACAATATAGTAATAAAAAGAAATATCCAAAGCTTCTCACATCAGGCTCAGAGGACAGGCTGCATGACTCTAATGAAAATCATCACGAAATGGTCCACTATAACAGCTCATCTGAATTCCAAGAATCTCCTGATGAATCCCCAATCCCAGTCAAATCAAAACTAATGTTTTCTCCACTCACCAAAACAAACCCAGCTTCTAGCACTGTACAAATATCTAGCACCTGCCAAACCAAACTCACTTTTTCTCCTTCCAGCAAAACACAAACTGAAATAAAGCCAAAAGAGTCTCCAAGCGTTAACAAAGTATTGAATGTTTCAAATATCCTTAAGCCAAGCCTTCTCAATGTAGAATCTTCTGACAAAACTATATGTGTGCCTAAGATAAACTATGAGAGCGGAAGCGAGTCTTCAGATGATGACATGATAGAAGCTGTAGAAAGGAAATATTTGGCTATGAAATAATGTTCAATTATTTTTATTCTCCTAATTGAGCACTTAATTTAAATCTATTAATAGTACAATTATATATGAATTAAAAGTTTTACTATTACCTTGAAGAAGCTATGGGTAATAAGATGAAAATGTTGCAGTAAGTCTTTCTGAGAAAGCATGGCAGATGGAGTCGTCGCCGACACTTAAAAGTCTCTTTTTAAGGAGAAGCTGAGTTGAAGAGCATGTAGAGCTAGGAGAAAGAGAATTATCATAGTTAGGCAATAGACCTTCAGGCAAAGAGTCATCTTCATCTTCTTCACAACTTGGCTTAGTCACTTGTATTAGTATCAGCGCTAATGAGATAGGAATAATTTCAATAACTCCATAATAACAGAGTATAAAAACATCATCAACTTCTTGGTATTTTCCTGTTGAATAGCTAACTGAAAATAGCAGCAAAGGCAGGATTGATTTCAGTATAAAGCACATCCCACAGAATATTGAGACATATGTAATCCTTTTTGATACAAACTCACCAGTAGGCCCATTGAATATATCTTTTACATGGGTTGACAAAAGTTTGCCAGCAATAGCCAAACAAATTGTTGTAAAAATAAAAAAGGATACATTGACAATTACCAAGTTTTGCCAGACTCTGCCAAAAATGAGAAAACTTTTATCCTCATAAGACATCACGACTATAAAAATGTGAGAACTATAGTTCAAAAAATTGATAAAAATAAAGCCTGAGAAGGCAGTCAAGTTGTAAGCTCGCTTTTGGGCATCTGAAAGCTGCACACTGGTATTGATGTACATCTCTATCCAAAATAGGGCAAAAGTCGTTCCTAGGAGTGTAAAAGTGGAGCAAGGAAGAACATCAAGCATGTCATAAGTAAAGTCAGAGTAATTGAAAAATATATCCGCAGCCCACATGATGCGAACTATATAAGAATTTACGGATTAAGACAGCGGTAATAATACAATATGAGATCTTAGCTCTAATCAGCCCCCAAAATCGGTATAGAAGAAAAGCCTTCAACATTTTTGATAAACAAATAAGCAAGAGTAAAAAGTAAAGTCCAAATATAATATATAAACATATTTTTTGGTTTTTGGTGTCGTCTTGTCTCTCACCTATTTCTGACATATTTATCTCTCTGGCTCTTTAACTATTTTCTTTATCAAAATAAAATCTTTTTTAAATTAACCAAAAATGTTAGAGTTTAGAAAATATAGAACTTTTTGTGTAGAAACTAGCTAATAAAGATTGTTATTTTAATATCAGTTGATAATGTGTATAATTAAGATATCAAAAAAATTTTGCTCATTATCTTTAAAAGCATATATTATTTCTTATTTTTTCTTACATTCCTAGGATTTATTCTCTCAATATGCAGCTTCAGTTATGCAATTCCTAAAGAAAGTAGATGATTTTTATGAGCATTTCATTCTATATAACATTTTTTAAAAAATAATTTACATAAAAAAGGAGATCATGCTTATATTCTATGTAATTAAAATAAACAATTTACTTTCTCTTTGGTAGCAGCTTTTCATGTTTTTGGCCAACTTTTGGCTTTGGTTGCCTATCCATGACTGCTTTTATAACTAGTAAACTATCTTCAAGCTCCGTTCGAATCAGTTCATGTGATAATGCATTAATATACTCATCAAGATCCTTTCTTGGCTCGCTTAATTTTGGATGAGGCGAAGAGCTTTCTTCTTCATGTGACTCTTCTTGTATTATTGGAGGCTCAGAAAATTGGAATTTTTTAGCAGGCTTTGCAGAGCCAATAGGACCTGTAACAACTTGATTCATAGGGGATATCATTGGTGACACAAATCCTTGACTATCATCATCACTTTCGCCTAAATTATTAAACGAAATGGCAACAAGCTCAGGTTCTTTATTTTCTTCAGGTTTTCCAAAAGTTGCTAATCCGCTATATTCTTTGCTTTCTTCTGGTTTTAAAGCTTCTAAAATTGGTTTTTCTTGTTTTTTCACTACAATATCTTCTTGTCTTCCTAGATCCAGGCTGATTTCTGAAGAAGATTGATTTTCTTCTAGCTGGATCAGTCGATGCTCTAAATCATCAATTTTATTAGCCAATTTTGCTGAAACTTCGCTTTGCTCTTTTGATTTGAGCTGAAGAGCTAAAAATTGGTTAGAAACCTCATGATTTTGTTGAACATCGTTTAGCTGCTCATTTAAATAGTTTTTAGTCACAAAATTTGATAAATCCTGGGGTGGAGGAATATTTGATATTTGTTTTCTGAGTGCTTCGAGATCTTTGTCATAATCACGATTATTTATTATTGTTTCTAACTGCTTTAAATCTCGTCTGATGTTGCCTAGCTGGTTAAACTCTTCTCTTGTAACAAAAATAGATAAATCCTGCTGAGCGGATTGAGTTGGCATATGCTCTAGCCGTTTTTTTATTCCTTCTATTTCGATTTCAATATCCTGTGTATCAACTGAATTTTCTAACAATTTTAATTCTTTTTTTACCTTTCCCAGCTCTTCCGATGCATAGCTATGAACATTTCCTATATTTTGTTTAAGTTCATCAATTGTATTAAACTCTATCTGAAATAAATTCATCTGGCTCTTTATTTGTGAAATTTCTAAATGCATCGAGTTTTGAGCCTTCCCTAAATTCTGTTTAGAGTCATCTAGCATTTTCGTCAATAAATCATATTTTTGCATCACACTATTCGCTAAATCTTTTAATGATTTGCTATAGTCCTCATTGCTTTGCGAGTATTGTCTTGATATTTCTTCAATATCATTACACAACTTTCTTTCCACTTCTTTTATTTTAAAATTAGTTTCGGTTTGGATTTCTTCTTTAATGGCTTTTAATTCATAAGGCGAAATTGATTTTTTTGCAGTTTCTTTCATTTTTTCGTCCACGATCTCATAAATCAGGTCTTTGATTCCTGAGTTTTCTTTCCTTAAATCTCTAATTTGCATTTCCAATTGATTAATCTGAGATTGCCGAATATTTTGAAATGATTCTTCCAGTATTTTTAAGTCTTCTTTAGTCACATAATTTTTGGCATTCTCGTCAATTTTTCTGGTGTCACCAAAAGATTTCCTTCCGATTGAGTAAAAGGCGTTTTGAAGTTCGTCTTTGATGTCTTCAAAAGCCATTTGCTTATCTTCAATATCTGCAAGTCTGGAGCTGAGGGTGCGCATTTCATTTTGATGCTGCTTGTTTTTTTCAGAAATTAACCGCTCAATTGCTTGACGGACTCCTACGAATTCTTGCTGGATTAATGAAGTATTGTCTTCGGGTTCAAATAAGGTCGGACGTTGCCGCTGATCCATGGAAAGGTCAAGATGGGTCATAGTTGATGGAGGTCGAGTGAATTCGTCGTGGAGATAAGAGGTACGTTGGAGCCGTAGTAAATTAAGTTCAGTTTTGCGAAGAATTGATGATATTGACTCAGCCCAGTTTGCAGTACGTTTGATTTCCATATTTTTAGAAAAGAAAGCATAATTGAGCTATAAATCATAATATTAATATATCTCCTTAGATTGTAATTTTTAAATAAAAATCTGGGCTGGAATTTATTTTGTTCTATAAATTTTTAAGATATACTTATTTTAATTTAGAGTTGCAGCTAAATAGCAATATATTTTGTTCACATTAATGCATAATGTATGAAAACCTTAATATATCCTTCAAAGACCTATTAGTCTCTATATTAAATAAATCAATATCTTTCACGATATGGAGGGACTGTTATGCCCATATAAATTATAAATAATTTAGACAATGGATTGTCAAGATGATGTTTGCAATGAGACTCATATTTCTCTAAACATAACTTTCTCAGGAGATATAGAAGTTGATTGTCCACCTGACAAAAACATAGTAGGGCAAAGCGGATGGGCTCTCTTACACACGATGGCTGCCCATTATCCTGACAATCCCAGCGAAGAATGCAAAAAAATCCACCAGAAATTTATCCAGTCCTTCTCAAGAGTATATCCTTGCAAATCTTGTGCTAGCCACTTCAGATATATGATGAAAAATCAGCCTCCAGAATTGGAAAATCGAGAAAAATTGTCTGTCTGAATGTGCAATATGCATAACGAAGTCAATAAAATGCTTATGAAGCCGATTTTCAGCTGTGATATGCAATCATTAGATGAGCGATGGAGAAAAGCTGAGCCTCCTTGCAATTCATTTATTGACTAAACTAAATCATTATTTAAATGTAAATGAGCTCACATATAATAGGAATTTATCAAGCAATTAAGAAACTCGTATACATAAATTAGCTATTTTAACAATCTATTTCACATATAAAATCATGAAAATAGCCAATTTAGAATATCAACCCTATATTCTTTAGATTAATAAATTTACTTGCAATTTGAGAACCCAAACCCTCCACAAGCCAGCACAATCACAAAGAATAAAATGATCTGAATATTTCTTACAATAACAATAGCACTAACTAGCAATGTAAGTTTCGCATTTTTCCACCACATATGCCTTTTCACTTTGACAGCCTACATATTTCCTACCTGTTTTCTCATCGTAACAGCGCTTTCACTCATAAATGCAGTCTTGCTCACAAGTAATTCAATTTTTTCCCCTCTTGCCAAAACTTTATCAATGTTTTCTATCATGATATCTTTGGTCTTGTCAATATTTTGCCTTGCCGTTTTCAGTTTATCAGCAGATGGGTCGCTATTGAAATAATTAATTCTTTGCTTCATGACCTCTGAAAATTCTTTATTTGCGGAAAATCCAATTGCATTACGAGCTTTGTCGCCAAACTTTTCATAAAATCGGTCCTTTATGTCGAAGAGGAATAAATAGGCAGTTCTGTTAGAAAACCCTGCGTCAGCCATGCAAAGGAATGTGAAGCCATTCTCGTTGTGATAGTGGAACATATATTTGTTCTCGTATGCATATGAAGCTGATGAATTGTGCTTGACTTTGGCTAACAGCTTCAATGCAAGAAGTTGGAAGTTTCCTTCCGCAACTGCGACTTCTGCAAGGGGTGTTGTGGAATCGTCTGATGCGACAAGGGTGTATATAATTGATGCCATATTTATTAGACAAAGTATTTTCAAGCTTCTTTTAATTCTACAGGTATTTTATAAATAGGTGAGTGTGGGTTCTTTTAGATAAAAATATAAGTGAATTTGAAATTAATTTTATTGGTTTATGTACTAAAATTATGGTATTTTCAAAGTTTTATTACTAATTTTGAGATTTTAGCAGAGGAAATATATTGTTTTCTATTATGTTGACAAAAATAAAAGGGCGATTTAATTTACTAAGAAATCTATTATCAAAAAATAAGGACACTCCCTTTGTGCTATTACTTAATTTTAACAGAAAAAGGTGATAGTTTTCTTGGGCGAGTTTCATGAGGTTTGCAAATTGAATCAATTTCAGTTTTAATATCTATTCCAGAAAGTTCTGTAGTTGGTGCTTCATCAATTGTATTGCTTAATTCTTGAGGTTGAGGCATGCATAATGTGCTTGCCCTCACATGCATTCTAGGTAGGTTTTTTAAGAACTTCGTCGAAAAGGAGGGTACACATTTGATTTGAGGCTCATTAGCAATCAATCTTTCTCTGCTTTGGGCAATAAACGATATTCTTTCAATTCCAACACTTGGAGAATCATCACTATTTTCACCAAGCCTGTTAAGGTTTTTATTTACTAGCGCACATCTTGAGGAAAATAAACCAGGCATTGTTTTTGCCTTTGGCTGGCTTTTCCTTTGAATTCCAAAGTTTTCCTTTTTCCAACCGTTTAAGATTTCTGGATCGTGAAGCATTTTACGTTATAAATGGCTGTATCAAAATGCTAAATTGCTTAAGAACGTTAATGGTTTATAAAAATATCCATTTACGAATTAAAATTTTTAGTATTAAACATTAATTATCCTCTGTATGTGCTGTCAACTAGCACCTCCACATTGCCACTGAACGTTCCTACAATTTTTTCTATATTATCCTGTATATCTATTACCAATAATCATTCTCTTTTTGCATTTCCTTTCTCTTCGCCTGCATTTTCTTCAAATTCAGTTAATAAATTATTAATAAGCTGATGCATTTTTGTGCTTTCTTGTATTACTTGCTCTCCTAATTTTCCTACACTTTCTATAAGTTTTGACTTATTATCCTGATTTTCTGTTTTTTTCTTCAACAAAACTATTTCACGTTTTAATTTGCTATTTTCTTCTTGAAGCTTGCCAATCAATTTCAATGTACTTTCTATGCTATCAATTCCAGGACCAAGTTTTGTAGTTTTTGAGGTAACATTTTGTTTTAAATCATCGTTAACTTTTTTTAGCTCTGTTTTAAGATAAGAAACCTTCTTTTGGGATTTTATAGTATCATATGGCTGTCTCATAAAAAGCTGCCTTTTTAAGTCCAAAATTTGGGTTTTGTATTTATTTTTTAATTTTTCAATTTGAGCTCGCTCTCTTTCTCTTCAGACTGTATTTAATTCTAATACAAGTGTGTGTAGAACATTATCAGTAAGCTCATTTGGGCTTTTTTTGTAAACATCAATTAATTTGAAAATTTCTTGAGGAACCCAATTTTCAAGCTCGTCTGCCTTTTGTCCTTTTTTAGATTTTTTGGCAGATTGGATGTAATGAGCTCCCTTGCTGTCTTCTAAATATTGAGCTATGTGTTTATATTCTGTGGTTTGATTTAACAATTCCAAAAGCCGCTTATTATCATTCCTCATGTGCTCAACTTCTAGCATCAATTCCCCTTCCGTTCTATTATTTAAATAAAGGTTATCAATCGATTTCTCTGTAAATCTTAGCCTTCTTTGAAGTTGCTCCAGCTCTTTAGTTTTTTCCTCCAGCTCTTGTTTCATTCCTTCAAATTGTTCTTGTGAAAACACTTGATTTGAAGTAAGTGTTTCAATAGCTCTATCTTTGCATCTTATGACCTGTGCAAGCTCATCTATTTGGTTTTCTCTTACTTCTATTTGTTTTTTATAATTAAGTATCTCCCATTCTTCAGGCTGCTCCTCGATTCTTGCTTGGCTTTCTAGTTCTTGGCAGCGTTGTTTTAAACTTTTGACTAGTAATGCTTGATTTTCTAATTGGTCATGACTCCTTTCAATTTCATCTTGAGCTTCTTCTAGTTTAGTTACTAGCATTGCATTTTTTTCAAGTGACCTTACTAAGCTTAATTCGGTTTCTTTGAGACTGGATTTCATGATATCAACTTGAGTCATATAGTAGTTATCGTCTCTAGGAGAAATGGAATCAGAAGATCTAATACTCCAGTGCGCCATTGCAGTGTTTATTTAAATTGCATTGATCATTTCATAGTAAAATTTAAATTCAAAAATGCTTGATCACATGGTCTTTTATGTGATTCTAGCTGTCATCAGCTTGGTATTGGTATGAAGAGTTAAAGGGAAGAAGTCTAACTTAAAGATTTACAGCAGAAATATCATGCTTAGCTTCCTTCCTATTTGCTTGAAGCCACCTAAGGATTGGAAACCAATTAAAGAAATGACAATAAAGAAATCTACCAAAAAGAAAAAAAATTGTAGGTATAAAGCTTCCAAGCTAGATGCTTCAAAATTGAAGGAAAATAGCTTGGATTTAGATAAAGATAAAAAAAAATTTGCATTTGCAAATAATGGCTTGGAAGATAAAGGAATTAATAAAGAATCGACAATATTTTTTGATGGCCTAGAAAAGTACTTTGACTGTGTAAATCACAAAAATCAAGAAAATTTCAAATACGAAGCTACTTGTGTTTCAAAAAAATTATCTGGTAAAAAATCATATAATTATGAAAAAATACCAGCAAATAGAGCAAATGGTTTATCTAGGGCTTTGGAATCAATCCCTCTAAACCCTTATGCTCAAGAATTTAAACCTTCTTTCCAAAATGGAAAGTAAGCAATAAAAATAAATCATAGCTTCTATAAACTCTAAAACTAAACAAAATTTGAAAAATATAATTATTTAATCATAAATGCATTTTTTACCCATTTAGCAAACCTTCACGGACTTGTTTTTTCTTTTCATGATAATGCTTCAGCAGGAGTACTGCAATTACAGCAAGCAATATAGAATTAAGCACAATCCACTCAATCAGCACAGCGTCTTCTAAGGTCTCACTATTTACCATTCTAATTAAATATTATAATTATCAAATTATCTCCTCTATACAGACATTTTATAAGTCTCCGAAGATTTCATCCTAAAAGAATTATTCTTTTTCGTCGAATGCTCTACAAAATAATGTAAAGAATTATTCCATTCTTGAGGGCGCAAAAACCATTTTCCATAACTTTTTCGTCTGTTAAAAGGAGTATCCTGCCCAACCTGAGGAATTCGTGGAATCTGTTTAGGAGGAATAATGACTTTTCTTATCTCCATTGTTTTAGGTCTCTCATGGCTAGATGAATGAATATATTTTTTCTTAATTTTTGGCTTGTTAGTGAAACTTAAATTGTGGAAAGGTTTTTGTTCAAAAGCTGATGAATTTTCAATTTCTTCTAGTTCTATGTGAGGGTTTTTATATAATTTTGAAGGAACATCATCAATGTGGGCTAAAGTGTATTTATCTCTTATTGAGGTTTCGTTTATTTTTGCTCTTGAAGTGTCACGAGCTTGAAAATTTGATGACGAAAAATTCGTGATTTCTTCAAAATCATCGTCAAAATTTTCTTCTAGCTGAGAAAGAATACTGTCTATCATACTCATATTGTTTTTTGGTGGGAGTTTTTCAGATTTAAGAAAAATTCACTGCATTCCTTGAAATTTTCGCTGTCTTTTTCTATCCATAATAATTTAATTAATTTATCATTATTCATGGATGTTTCATGAAGAAAGTTTTTATTGAAAAATTAACGGAAAAAAGTTTAATTAAACTTTATAAAAAAATAAATTCTTGGTCTCTATTTCTATTAGCTTTGGCTATTGCAATTGATATATTCAATTTTAATATAAAATGAATTTAATTCTCGTTTTGTAATGTAAAATTAAATATAAAATTTTATTATTTTAAAATCTATACCACTTATGCACTTGAATTTTCTTGGTCTTTAGCTTTCCTTAGCTATAAAATAGTTGATAAATTCATAAATTAGAATTTATTGAATAAACTATTTTTGATTCAATTTGGGCAAAATAAAATTTCCTTAGCTGATTTAATTGTAATATATAGTATCTCTTGCTTAGTTTTATCATTTGGAAATCATAGATTCAATATATAAGTATCACTGAATATTGTCATTATCTAAATTTTTCAAATATAGATATCTTATGGTAATATATAGAAATTCAAGATGACAAAAAGGGAAATCAGCTGATAAAATTTTTCTTGCAGCTTTTTTTAAAGAGATTTACTTGATATTGCATTTCTTGGTATGATCCTTGGCATTCTGATTGATAATTCGATTATTATTTTTCAAGATTATTTCCGCAGAAAGTAGAATTTAAGACTCCTACATTTTTTAGGCTAAACAAAATATGAATAGCAGTGATAAGAACAACGACGGAGACAGATCAGATCTATTTTTACCTTGCCAGAATACTATTGATTTGACTCCTCAAACCTTAGTTATCAATAATGTCCTTGACCACAGTCAATTTGTTTTCCATCCAATTATTACTGATCCATTACCAAGAGACTTGGAAAACATTGACATTGATGGCTTTGAAGGTGATGAAGACATAACAAATTATGAGTGTAGCGAAATGAGCTCAACAGCAAATAGCCAAAATCGTGAAGGAAGGGTATATGAAGGGCAGATTATTGGAACCATAGACCTAACTCCTACTGCGGCTCCTGAAAGAAGGAGAAGGCGTGGATTAGACAGCTTAATCCTATCAAATTTCTTTACAAGGACAAGGAAAACACCCAAAAAGGAATATATAAGGCTGCGTGTTATTAGAGGCCACAAAAAAGCCCATCGGCAAATTTTCAAAAATCAATCCCCACTCGTAAATGCCTTGCATGCATATGAACCCAGCCAAAATTCCCAGTATCCACTTATATTAAAAATTTTAACAGAAACCTGCATGCGATACAAATCAACAATTAGCCAAAGCTGCAAAACTGAAAGTGGCCCCGCAACTGATGGCAAATCGAGAAAGAAAATAATCTCTAGTGATGAAGCAAAAAGCTTCAACAATAATTTTTGCAGAAATTATTTCTCAATCCCAGGAGTCCTTGAATCTTACTTCTGGTATATTGAGCTTATTTTTGCGAACAAAAACTCTAGTGTGCTTTGCAGAAAATTTGAGATGTTTTGTTGTGATGGTCAGCATTCGAGCGAATGCACAAATAAATGGCAATATTTGCATGCTTATTTGAATGATATTATGATTAGAGATCTTACGACTAGAGGCTGTGTGATGAGCCCTTGGTTTCCTGATGGATACCATCAAAAAAATTACACACTTGAATATCTGGAGCAAATTGAGAATGAGAGATTGGAGCAAGAGCAGAAAAGTGAAGATATTTTAAGGCAGTTAACTTATTAAGTTTTGCTAAATAATAGAAATTGTATTTGAATGATGCTTAAAACGTTAATAAAAAGTTAAATGTTTAATTTTTGCATGCTGCTTTCTATAATATTTAATATACAAAATTGGTTTGTTGGCATTTTTAATTTTAATACCTCCTAAATTATCTTAATTCTTTGGGAAGTACTCTATTTTTACTATAACTATAATTAAGATTAAGATCTTACGTCAATTCCTCGAGTGAATTTCTTTGAAAATAATTCGAGAGTGAGAATTCGATTACAATTTTAAAGGTTTTTTGTTGAAAAAAAATTTAATCAATAATTTACTTTATCCAGCTATGCCAGAAGGTTTCACTAATATAAAGAGGAGATTTGCCTTAGATTTTAAAAGGAATATGATTTCATAGTTTTAGAGAGGTCTTTAATCAGAATATACCCAAGAGTCAATTAAAGAGACAGCGAATTTTGCAAGACTTGGCGGTGGGAGAAAATAGTGTGCATACTTAAAATGCTCCTTGGCGGATCTATAAAGCAAGCGTCATAGAAGACTGCCTGTGGCATAACAAGTTTTAAGTTTAATGGCTAGATTTTAATTATTATATTGAAAAAGTTGCTGTTTGAGTATTTTTTATTTTTCAAATTGCTGCTTTTCGATTTTAAAATACTTGAAAGTAAAGAGATTTAAAAAATTACTTTTCCAAATACATAATAAATTAAAGATCTGTATCGCAAAATCATTAATCATATAATTTTGCGTTAAAAAGTGCACGGAAGTACGGAAGTGGATGAGTAAATAATAGAATTATGAAAGAAAAAAATCAAATATAATCTAGATAAAGGCTGTGCTTCTTTCAAAATGATAATAGAATGCTTTTCCTTTTCTCCATTTGGTTGATGCAAAGAGATAGACCTCACTATGAAATCTAGTATGAATTATTAGAACAAAAAATATGGAATAAAAATTTTAAAGCAAAATTATTTAAACTCATGAGAAAAATAACAATATAGAAAGTTTATAGTTATCTCTCATTAAATATTTAGAATATTATCTCCTATTATAAATAATTTGTATTTCCCTTCCTTTGACTATTAATATCTTGACTAATTAAAAAAGTGCATACGCTCAATTTTATTATTGCTTACTCACAAGAAAAATTTAGATTCTAGAATATAGATATATTTTCAAGCTGTTATAATTTTATTATTATTTGCTAAAAATAAAATTACTTTTATAATTAGCTTATGGTTAAAATGTTTTATTTTTTATTCAGTGGATATTACTCGCAAAGTAATTGCATATTTGAAGACTTCTATTATTGATTTTGCTTATAACACATACAATCTGATAAAATATCACAAAAAATAATATGCCAATTTTGTAAAAAACATGCTGCTTATATTTTTAAAAAAATAAGATTTTGACAAATTTAATTGTAATAAACAACATCTCTTGTTTAATTTATCATTTGGATCTCATAAATACAATATATAAGTACCATAGACTCTTGTCATTAACTGAATTTTTAAATATAGAAATCCCTCATAGTAATATATAGAACTTAAGATGAAAAAAGGGAATCAACTGGAAAATATTTTTCTCACAGCCTTCAATAGAGATATTTACTTGATATTTACTTGATATTTGCTTTCTTTGCATGATCCTTGCTCATCTCACTGCTAATTCTATTATTATTTTTGAAAATTATTTCCTGCAGAAAGTAGAATATAAGAATCCTACATTTTTACGCTTAACAAAATATGAACAACAGCAGTGACAGCGATGAGGAAGATAAATCCAATCAAATAGATCCTAATTCTCCTGACCAGAGCTCTATTGATATGGATTCTGAAACTTTTAATCTTGAAAATTTCCTTGACCATAGTCAATTTTCAACCTATCAAATTCCTACTGACCAAGACCTTAGCTACTTGCAAAATCATGACATTGGTGATATTAATGTTGAAGAAGAGAGCACACTATTTGAGTGCAGCAATATGAGCTCCGCACCAAGTAGCCAGAGCCAAGAAGGAAATACACATGAAGGGCAAATAGTAGGGATCATAGATCTCTCACCTACTGCTGTAGTTCCTGAAAAAAGAAGAAGAAGATGTAGGCTGGGCAGTCTTGTTCTGGGACAATTCTTTACACGATCAGGAAATGAGCCAAAAAAAGAGTACATAAGGTTGCGAGTTCTTAGAGGCCATAAAAAAGCCAATAGGCAAATTATCAAAAATGAAATGCCACTAACAAAGGGCCTGCATACTTTTGCCCCTAGAAACGGTATGCGTATAGATATATGAAATGTTTTAAGAGCCATCTGCCTGCAGAACATTTCAACAATCAGCCAAAGCTGTAGGACAGAAAATGGTCCGGTGACTGATGGTAAAGCAAAAAGAGCAACTGTCTCTAGCAATGATGCCAAAACCTGCAATAATGAATTTTGTAAGAATTACTTCTCAATAAAAGGAATTCCTGAATCCTATTTCTGGTATATTGAACTTATTTTTGCCGAAGCAAGCCCTAGTTTGCTGTGCCATAAATTTGAAATTTTTTGCTGCAGTGGTAATCATTCAATGATATGTGCAAAGAAATGAGAGACTTTGCATTTTTATTTGAATAAATTTATGATTCTAGACCTTAAAGTAATTGCACCTTGATTTCCCCCACTATATTGGCAAAATGAAAAATGTATTGAGGACCTAATTGGGGGTGAGAATGAGAAAACACTTAGTCAATACACTATATAAGATTTTGCTAACTAATAAAATTCTTCGAATTATAATCAATAAATTACAAAATTAACTCTATAATTTCTTATTTACAACCTGCTAAAGTTTTATAAGGATCCATTCGATAATTATTGCATCATCGAATTTTTCATATTAATTTTTAATTTTTAATTCTATAAATTTAAAAATTAGAATAAATATAGAATAACAGCCAGATACCAATTCTCAAACTTCCAAGGTATATAAAAAATAAAGACATTTCAAACCATAGAGCATGGTGGTCTTTATATTAACCATATGGGAAGGCCTGCAGTATCTGCCAGGAGGCTCTAATGACAATAATAAATATGGGAGACGACTCTAAACTATATAGTGCATATAATAAATTGTGTAGAATTGTAAATATGGAATATCAAGAAAATTCATCACAGAACTCGACCGCTTCTCTTGCCTTCCAAGTGGAAGCCTTAAACTTATTTACAGCAGAAGAAATAAATATAACTGGATCTTTTGATCCTAGCTCTTCAAATCCCATATTAGCATTTGTCGAGGACAGCACTGGGGATTTAGACCCAAGAGTGTTTTATAATATTGGAGATTCCCATGCTCCAATTCCAATGGCTCCTATTAGTGAAGAAAAGCAGAATTTTGACTTTGATAACATGCAACCTTCCTGGGAGCAGAAAGATGAAAATCCTGACCAGAATAATTTATATACTGGAGGCAATTTTAATGAGATTTATGGAGGTGAAGATGAGCATTTAATGGATCAGGGGCAATATGAGTCTACTACAACTGTCAATAGCAGCATTCTTAGCAGCAGTTTAAGCAGTGCTCAAAGCATGAGCAGTAGCAGGAATAGAAATTCAAAATTTACTGAAGGCTCAGTGTCAGGTATCAAAATAAATGTTGATAGGGCCAATTTTTCAAGCCGGTATCATGATGATACCATTTTCTTAATGAAATATTATAGCAAAGATAAAATCAAGCACCCAAAAAAAGAATATATAAGAGCTCAGCTAATTCGAGCACATAAAAAAGTCCTAAGACAAATTCAAAACAATCGGCCTCTTGCCAAGGTGATTCGAAATCTTGACGTTAAAAGCCATGAAATTATGCGGATTATTGAAGAAATAAAGCAGCATTTTTTCAATCATTACGATGTTTTGCATGAAGAATCAAAAACTGAATCAGGTCCGAATACAGATGGAAAATGTAAAAGAAATGAAGAAGCGCAGCATAAGAGCTGGAATAATGCGTATGTCAAGTCATATTTCTCTAAACCTGAAGTTCAAAAAGCTTATTTGCTCTTTATTGATCTCTTTTTCGCTGAGGCAAGCACAGAAACTCTTTGTAAGAGAGCCAATATCTACTGCTGCAAGAATATCAAGCATAATGCTGAGTGCCAGAAGGCTTGGGAAGAGATGAGGCATTTCTTCACTCACACAATGCTGTCAAATGTCGGTGTCACTGTGAGTAATTTAAATGAAATTGACCATAGTGTATTAAGAGAAGTAGAAGGAGTGCCTTCTAAACCTGAGGGATTTGAAAATAGCGATATTGGTCCGTTCTTAAATGATATGGAGTAATTAATTTATATAATCAGCAAGAGAATCCCTCGCAAAATTATATAGTGCTGATATTTATAAAGAAGAGTGATGGCTTATTATTGGCTCAGTTAATTTTAGTATTTAATAATTTATGTAAAAACAACACTGCTTTAATTAATATATTTATTGAAATCATTGATGATTAATATGATTTATTTTCTAAACTGTCGAGTGATGACTCACTTAAATTAAAATGGGTCAAGTTAATTGTTCAAACTGTACATGCACTAACAAAGAAGCAGAGCTGCATCTCGATTTAGCTCTGAAACAAGATAACCTCGCCGACGATTTAAGTTTCGGCTCTCTCCAAACTGACATTACCAAACTCTCATCAAAATCATTTTCTGCCCCGAAAACAAATCCCAGCCCGCTTCAGAAAAACTTAGAATCATCAGTCACTAAGCTTCAAGCATTATGAAGAGGCTACCAAGTAAGAAAGCTCTACTCCCATCTATCTAAAAACAAAGCTGCTCCCAGAAATCATTTTTTAACTGAAGATAAGCCAGCATTTATATCCAATCCCAGCTCAGCTCAAAAAGAGCACAGACCTCCTTTCACCTATAAAAGTGGAGCAGTCTACCAAGGACAATGAACAGGAAATAATAGAGATGGTCAAGGCTGCCAAATATGGCCAGATGGTGCCAAGTATGAAGGCGAATGAAAAGACAATAAAGCAAACGGCCATGGAAAATTTTGGCATACTGATGGAGATATATTTGAAGGTCAATGGAAAGACGAAAAAACTAATGGAAAAGGAGTCTATCGTCATCAAAATGGAGCATGCTATGAAGGGGACTGGAAAAATGATCTCCAAGAAGGATATGGCGTTGAAGAATGGGCTGATGGAAGCAGATTTCAAGGCTTCTATCATAATGGCAAGAAAAATGGCTTTGGACTATATGCATGAAGTGATGGAAGCAGATATGTGGGACATTGGGTAGAAAATAAAATCAGCGGATGAGGCTGCTATACATGGCTTGATGGAAGAAAATATGAAGGAGAATGGACTAATAATAACATGCATGGAAAAGGTGTTTACACATGAAAAGACGGAAGAAAATATGATGGAGAATATAGCGTTGATAAAAAGCATGGGTATGGAACTTATACATGGGCTGATGGAAAACAGTATAAAGGAGGCTGGAGAAATGGTAGACAGAATGGAGAAGGGATGTATATTTTGACTAATGGTGAAGTAAAAAAAGCACTCTGGCAGGACGGGAAAAAGATAAAAGATTTAGAATAATTGTAACGATTTTTAAAGGTATCAAATGGTTAGCGAAGCTTAAAATTTGGCTTAGAAAAGACTGCAGGCTTATCAGCATCTTCAGTTTTCTTGGCAGGCTCTATAGGCTGTTCGAATCTTTCAGAAAAATCCTGCTGGGGTGTGCCTTGAGGACTGACAGATGATGATTTTTGAGGAGTATCTCTGCCAACTTCTCCTTGATATTCATCGATATCAGATCCAGATTCCTGGCTTTTTTCGTTTCTGGATTTCAAATCTTTAATTTTTCTTGCTTCTCTGCTGAATCTTATATTTTCATCTGAATTCTTGGAATTCATTGATTCTTGTGATTTCATGACTTTTTGGCGGCTGACATTCACACTTTCATTGTTTTCTGGCCTTGGAATTGGTTTAAGCTGGTTATGTCTAACTGCTCTTCTTAACTCTTTAATTTTCAGCATACTTAATCTACATTCTTGGTCTTTTTCTTTCAATTTGATATTCAAAGTATTGATATTATACCTGCTTTCTTTTACCTGAGATTCGAGCTCTTTTATCCTTTTTTTCAGTTTTTGTTCTTCTTCTTTTTTCTTCTGTTCAGTTTCCTTGATTTTTTCTTCTAATTCCCTTATATCCCTTTCAGTGATTTCTTTAGGTTTAGGCTCATCTTCTTCTTGCTTTTTCTGTTTAATCATAGCTTTTATTTTTCTGCATTTTTCTTCTAAATCCACACATTTTTCGTGCTGCTCCTTCAATATTTTTTCGTCTTGTTTTTGTCTTGATAATAGCTCTCTATATCTTTCTTTTAATGATTTAATTTCTTGTTTTAAGGATTCAACTTTTTCTGGGTATCCTTGAGCATTATTTGCGCTATCCAGAGCTTTTTTTTGCTCTTTTTCGATTTTCATGAGAGATGCGTTTTCAGCTTCAAGTTCTTGAATTCGTTTGCTGAGGTATTTTGATTGATTTTCTAAGTCAGTTATTTTGGATTCATTTAGATTTCCATCTAATTGCTTTTTCATGTTCGCTATGTCTTTTTTGTATTTGTTTATGCGAGCAAGAGAAGTTTGGAGTTCTTTTTCGGTTTCTGTGCTGCCTTCTTCTCGAGGCGGAACTCTCGCTCTTTCTCTTTCCTGCTTCTTTTGCTTGTCTAATGCCTCATCAAGTGCTCGACTTAAAACTTTTAGCTCACTTCTAAGCTTTTCGTTTTGTTTCTTTAATTTGTCAATAGCTCTGGATAGAAATTACATGACTGGATCAAGATTGCTTCCTTCTTGATTTTCTTCAAACCCGTTCATAATACAAATATTAAATATTTTTTGTCATTTATTGAAATAAGAATAAATTATTCAGGAGGAATTAATATTGTTGGTATTTTAAAAGAAAGTTAAAATGAGTGAAGATTTGCAATATTAAATAAGCGGTTTCATATAAATATACTAACTTTTTAGGTGTTAGTAAAATAGCAATTTATATCATAGCATTAACAATTCTATATTTTTGACTGAAATATTAGCATACATCAATGGTAGCTACTCATCTGATAGATAGATTCAAATTGTTATACTCTGCATTTCTTCAGAAGTCAATTAATTAATACCAATTTTTTCTTTGCCTGAATCATAAATTAATAAAAAGGGCTAAACTCTCTCAAAACCAAATTCATAATAAAAATAATTTTCAATACCTAATTTTATCTTTTGAATGTTTTCTTTCATTGGAAAAAACCTTGAGCTTAATTTTTATGTTTTCTGATTAAATCAATATGACACTTTATAATAAATTACTACAAATGATTCGTCGGAATGAGCGTCGCTTGACAATCCCTTCTCCAAAAGAGTCTCCCTGTTATGATGATGGAAAAGATGAGATGGTAAGTAGAGTTGAATTTCCATTAAAGCAAGAAATTGTCGTCTTAAAGCACAAATTGGAGAAGCTCTCTCTAAAATACAACGAAGCGGTGGAAGACAGAAAAAAGTATATCGAGCAAATGACATTGTAATTTTTATGCAGATCAGCAGACCAGTTTAGAGAATCATGTGATGAAAACAAATTTATGACTGAAACGATTTCTAAATTAAATGAAGAAAATATGCAATTGCGTCAATACATTAGCAATATAAACATAAAATCTAAGAAGCCTAAGGGAATCTCAAATAAACTTAAGCAGGCTGTTGATGATTTAAAAGATGAAATTATTTTATTTCACGACTCATTTGAATCTCAAAGCAGGGTGGTTGAAAAATGCTTAGAAAGTTTGGAAACAAATTTAGATGTTGGAAATAAATTAAGAGATCTTATTGAGTATTATTTAGATGCATCTAAACAAACTGAATGCCAAATTAAGCGCCTCAATGCAAATGTGAATGAACTGTGCAGTGATCCTTGTACATTCCAAGGAAGAATTGTGATGAAAAAGGATTTATCATTTTCTAATGAGTCAAGCTCAAAAAATATGCCTTCATTGTTTGATGAGCTTAACACTGCTAATGACAAGCAGCCATCTACTATTATAAATGATAGCCATGTTTTGGATAAATTAAATCATTTAGAAACTGTTCTTGAAGAAATAAAAGACACTTCACAAATTATTAAAACAGGGAGAGAAACCCCAAAAAAAGTTAATTATGGGAAGTATTCAAACCATCCCATAAAAAGAATTAAATCAACAAAAAACATTAGAAATATGATGTTTGCAAATTATATTAACCTCCTTCACATGTAATCAAAATTAAATTCTAATGTAATCTATTTTTAACTTTATTTGCTGTTGCTAATAAAATTTCGATTAGATATGGTTTATGCACTCAGCTATTTGCACTAGTTCTAATTATAAATTATCTTTTAAATGGATAATGGCTTAATTAATAATAAGAGCAAATATTATAAAACGAATGGCAAAGCGACCCCAGCTTTTCAAAAGTAATATTGAAAACTTTTTTATTCTTTCCTACTATGATCATAATGCTCAGTTATTCTATATAAATTAATTTTTTGAAATGTAAACACATTTATTAAAAATTTACTTAAGCCCCAAGCAATCATCAGAATATGATTGTTTTTGATGGCCTAAAGGCCAAATTAAACTTTTATTAAGAGAAAATATAGGAAAAATTTAGCAGCTTTTTCTTCATTAAATTGGAGTGTTAGTTCACTATTTATTTTTTCTATTTTCCTTCTAGATTCAGTTTCTTCCAATCAAATTATTTAGCAATTAAATAAATTATAAATTGTGAACTAATTAAAAATGCGTTTTCTATTCATTTTGTTCGCTTTGTTTACTCTTCCTATCCTCTTCAGCCTCTTTCGAGCAAGACATATAAGGATGTGACTCAAAATATGGTTGCTCTAGCCACTTTCGGCATATAAGCAGCACAAGAGTAGCAGCAAATGCGATTACTGATATAACTAGCCAGACTTTTCAGCACTCTCTTTCCCCATCTTCTGGACAATATTCTTCAAGTAAGGGGCCTGCAGTTACTCCTGTCAAAATAAAACTTAAAGCTAAAGGGCTTGCAGCTACGGCCAAAAACACTCCTTCACGTCCTTTAGTAGCTACCTCCATCGTATAATCAATTATTCTTGGTGCATGAATAGCTTCCCCTAAGCTCACAAAAAACACAAAAATGCACACTGTTAAATAGCTTGCTCCAAATAAAAGTACCAACGGTGCCGCAGCTGTAATAAAACTCCCAAAAATTAACAAAGTGTAATTATTCATCACATATATCAGCATCGTCAAAAGAGGAATAAAAATAATCATAAGTACCTCATGAAGCGCAATCACATATCCGAAATGAGCCCCATCCTCAATGTCTCTATACATATAAAGAGGCAAAGTGATATTAAGATGATTATAAACAGACCGTATAAACGAAAGAATCACACATAGTAATACAAGTCTCCAAAAAGATTTTAAAACCAAAATTGACCGTAAATGCTCCCAATTTGAGCCTTCTTTTGTATTTAAATCCATAACTTCTTGTCCTCTATAAGAGAAATCCAATTCTCTTAATAGTAAAGCTAGAAAAAACGCAATTCCCATACAAACTGCAGAAATGATAAAAAGAACCCTAAAAGTTTCTTTATCCTCATCACCTATAGTAAGAATAATGTCAACTGCTACTGCAGATATTGCGATGCTGCCATAAAATACCATCATATAAACTGAAAATCCCATGCTTCTTGCGACATTCGATGTGTATTTTTTTACTGCAAGCTTTGCTGCTGGAGGACTAAGCACAAGAGGGACTAAAATAAATGTGCCTAATATAACTAGTTGTATATATCTTTGAGTAATAAATACAAGCAGCATAAATCCTATAAACCCAGATCCCATTGAGATCATCATTGATACTTTTATGCCAAATCGGTCAGGAATACTTGAAAGCGCGACTGTATACATTGCAGCTAAAATCCCAGTTACTCCATATATTAAGCCAACTGTGGTGTCTGAAAAGTCTTGGACTTCTGATAAATAGATGGCCCCGCTGACCAAAATCATTGAAAATCCACCAAATCCGACAGTTTTAATAAAAAGAACCATTCAAAGGTCGTTCGGGGAGCTAAGTAGATCTTTGTAGCTTTTTTTGTAATAATCTTCCCAAGATGGATCTTTATAATCAGAGTTGCTTATTAGAGGGGCTGCATCGTTGTCTTTGCCTGATTTATCTTCGTCCATTTTCGAGTTTATTTGCCTTTTTAAATAAAACGACTAGCTTGGAGTTCTCCTTTATGTTAAAATAAATGATTTTTAATGCCTAGATTAGCACGCAAGCTCTAATAGAAGAAAAAAAAATTATTATATTTTTAAAAATAATAAATCTTTGTTTTATAATTGAGAATTAAATTGACGAGTTAATAAGTATCAAATAGATTGAGCGTGTTCGAATTTAATTACAACTTTTTATCCTCCATAAATATTTAATGCTAAAGACAATTAAAAAGTTATCCACATTTTTCAGATTTATAATTTAAATGCAAGTAGAGCGCGTGGAAGACAAAGAAAACATGCAAATTGAATCAGGCCCAATACCTATACAAAGACTAAAGGATTTCGGAATAAACCAATCTGACATAACAAAATTGCAAGACGCAGGCTTTCAAACAATAGAATCAGTTGCCTTTTCAACGCGAAAAGTCCTTTTAGCAGTGAAAGGCATCTCTGAAGCAAAAGCTGACAAAATTTGCGAAGCAGCAAGAAAACTATACCCAATGGGATTTATTTCTGCTTCAGACCAATACGAAATCCGTAAAAACCTTATTTATATCACAACAGGCAGTACAGAATTAGACAAACTATTAGGCGGGGGCTTGGAAACTGGTGCGTTAACTGAACTTTTTGGTGAATTCCGCACAGGAAAAACCCAAATATGCCACACCCTTGCAGTGACTTCTCAACTGCCAACTTCTAATGGAGGGGCTGCTGGCAAAGTCATGTATATTGACACAGAAGGGACTTTTCGTCCTGACCGTATAGAATCAATTGCAAAGCGATTTGGCCTTGACCCTCAAACAACATTAGATAATATAGGCTATGCCCGTGCTTTTAATTCTGATCATCAATTGCAATTGCTTATTCAAGCAGCAGCAATAATGGCTGAAAGTCATTATGCTTTGCTAATTGTTGATTCAGCTACTGCGCTGTATAGAACTGATTATACAGGTAGAGGAGAACTTGCGGCTAGACAAAATCATCTTGGAAGGTTCTTAAGGAATCTGCAAAGGTTGGCCGATGAGTTTGGAATTGCGGTTTTAATTACAAATCAAGTAGTTGCACAAGTGGATGGAGGAGCTATGTTTCAAGCGGACTCAAAAAAGCCTATTGGTGGACATATTATGGCACATGCATCAACTGTCAGACTTTCCTTGAGGAAAGGGAGAGGGGATAGCAGGGTCATGAAAGTGTATGATTCACCAAATTTGCCTGAAGCTGAAGCAACGTATATGATTACTGAAGGTGGCATTGCGGATTACACTGAATAATTAATATTTATTTTTCGATTAAAAATGTTCATAAGAAATTGTGAAATCATGTTAATTATTTTACTGATTACTTAGTTTTGGGTGGGGCTAGCTCAGGTAAACTTCCTTTGATATTTGTGAATTTCCCATCTCCACCCACTATTCTGGTTAATGTCTTTTCAATATCCCCTTCACTTAGCTCTCCTTGATGCAGAACAAATCTGCTTCTCTTGCCATATTTCAAAAACACAAGTTTATCTTTTCCTACTCCCTCAAACTTGTCTGCATAAACTTTATCAGTGCTCAAATCAAGCCACATAAACTTGATACTAATTCCTCTATCTTTATTGCTAAATTTGCTGGCAAGTACCCTTGACATCGTAATAATATGCTCATCTGGCTGTGACTCTAAAAAGAAAATTCCACACATTCCTTCTTGTTTATAGCAAATGTCATCAACTGAAAGTTTATGCATTTGAGGTAAGGCTTCAATGATCCAAGATTTTGTGCTGGAGCTTTCTTCGTTTCCTCCATGGACAAAGGTTTCTGAATACACATTAAGCCATTCGAAAATAGAACGATATTTGATTTCTCCTGAGTATTCTTTATGCTTTTGATCAACTGTTTTATAAATTATGATTTTTGGAAAAGTCTTGATTTTGAATTTCTTTACTGCAGCATCATCATCTTTTCTGGCGATCCCAAAGAACATTTTATTTTCAAACGAAACACTAAGAGCTTTGAAGAGAGTGGGGTTTCCAGCTTTTTCTGTAAATAAAATCACTTTAGGAACTGCTGGTTTGTCGTCTAGAAAAGTCTGCAGATTTTCGTTTGAAATTTCAATTACGTTCGAAGGGACATATTTAGCTGCGTATGCGCTAAGAGATTTAGAAGTGACTTCGCCTTCATATAGGCTAACTGGAGCTGGGTATGGCGGGTAAACTTTAATTGATGGAAACTCTCTTATATCATGAGCTTCACATAATTCAGAATATTTATCACAATCAACAGAGCCAATAATAAAAACACCTTGCCAGTCTTCAGCAAAATGGTTCATTTCTGCAGCATAAAGTTCAGATCTCCCATCATTTTCTTTATAGTAATGAACAACGCTCACTCATTTATCTCTCCTCCTAGTAACTTGCTTATCAAAATTCTGTGTTGTTAGGACATGAACACTTGATGACGATAAATTGTAAAGAGCAGCTTGTGTGAATCCTAAAAGAGTTAAAAACACGTGTAAATACGCCATGTTTTTAATTTTAATTTAGCTAATTCGTCATAATGAGAGCTGAGTAATGGGATGAAATTTTTAAAAAATATATAAATATGCAGGAAATATTCTTAGGAAATGAAGACTGCATATGAAAAAATTATTTATAGGTTTCTAATACCATTTTATCTGCTGGATCCATGATAATTCACTAATTTTATGTCGCTATAATTAATTATAGCCAAAATAATGGGTTGTTGTCAAACATCTAACTACCGGGTTGGAGAACTTTCATTTATGGAAATCAGAACAGATGCTTGCAAGAACTCTCTAAAAATAAAGAATGAAGATAGTTTTGTCGAGCTAAGTATTTTATCAAATAACAACTCACTACCTGATACAAATCCTACTAAATCAGATGAAAATTTTCGTTTTTTTTCTTCAACTTTCCTCTCCACGAGTGGCTTTCAAAGCGGAATAGAGTCAGCATTCCTTGGATCCCCTCCTTCTTCAACAAAAGGAAGTTTATTTAAAAGCCCTTCGCTAACTATGACTGAGCCTCAAAAATCGCTGTATAATTAATTCTACAACAATTTTCAAAATAGCTAAAACGAGAAAAATAAATTAATTTTTACAATTTTATTTAAAATTCATTGAAAAAAAGAGAATTCGAGCATTTTTACAATTTTCTAATAAGATTTATCAGCAATAAATTATACGATTTATTATTTAACTTCCACGTGTAAATATGAAATTTCTGCTTCTTATACTCTTAGTTGCAGTACTTGCCAAAAAAGACAAATATCCAGATTCCAAAGCTAAATCCAAGCCTCGATATTTATCAGGGGAACTTTATTGTAATGTTTGCCAAGGAATTACAAGAGAGCTTTTGAAGAAATTAAGGCATAGATCTAGTGAAGCAGATGTGATTGCAGCTATGGAGGATATTTGCAATATGTGGACTTATACAGCTTATGATTTTCCTCCACCTGAATTCAAAAAAGGATGTGGTGCTTTTGTTGGCTACCATGCAGAAGAATTAGAAAGGATCCTTACTCATAGAACCATGAATGATGCAGATTTAGAAGCTTACTTTTGTCATGAATATACAAAGGCATGTGAAGATATTTTCTGGGAGCATGTTCCTGGAGATGGGATAAACTCAGCAGCTGCACCAACATTTAAAGAACCTGAAAAACCAAAAAGTCCACCTCCACCACCAGCTTCTACTAAACCACCTAAAAAGCCAAAGACTGAATCTCAAAGTGAATCAGGAACAAGTGTAAACCAAGAATCTCATTCAGAGAAACAAGATCCTGAAAAATCAGATAAAAATGAAGCACAGAGTAAAAAAAATTCAGAGCCTGAGAAAGTAGAAGAAGTTAATCAAAATTCTCAGAAAATTGAAGAAGCAAAGAAAGAGGACTTATAATAAACTACAAAGCCCTTAAAAATAATTTATTTAGATTTTTTAAATAAAATATACACATATATAGAGCGTTTAATTCTTATTAATCTTTTACAATAATTTTCTTAAAATCTAAAAATGCTAGAAAACTTAAATGGAAATTACCTTGCGTGGTAATTCAATTTAATTCAAATTAAATAAAATGGTATCAAGACATGAACTTCAACTAAAAATTCAAAATCTAGAGACCCAAATCGTCAAAGAATGAATGAAGCAAGCCTACTTCCGAACTGAAAACAACCACAATGTCAGCATCTTTATCCAAGAGATTTCAAAAATTGAAGAACAATTAACAGAGCATGCAGAAACCCAAGAAACTCTTGTAAAAGAAGCCTTAATCCTTACAGGAGATGAAGGTCAATCAACTCCTCGATTTCTATCTCCTCGCGGAGGTTTAGAAAATATAGATGATCTTGATATAGAAGAGATGGATGAGACCTGAAGAGTTTGCTTTAATTTGATTTTCTCAATGAAAAATGCTTTAGATTCAGTTTTTGATAGAGAAAATTTTATGATAGCACAATACAGAGGATTTATTGAGAAAAATCAAAAATTTGAGCATGGCATAGGGAAAAGTAAAGAAAATTCTAAATATGAAGAAGAATGTGAAAAAGTGAATAGACTGACAAGAAGATTGAAAATGATGGATCAGGATTTTAAGAACCTTCAAGAAGAGCTTGAAAGGCTAAGAGGAGAAAGAAAAAATTTTCAAGAAAAAATAACGACGAGAGTAATAGATGAAGGTTGTGAAAATTGCGAAATTTTAAATGATAAGATACAAAAACAGTCAAGAAAAATAAAGATCCTAGATGATGAAAGAGAAGCAATTATTTCAGAAATTGCAGAATTCAAAGAGCTTCAAGAAGAGCTAGAAAAAACAAATGAAGATCTGCTGAAAAAACTAGATGCTGAAGAATCGAAATCATTTAAACTTGAAGAAGAACTCAGCACCCGCTTATATGCCCTTGATAAGGCTGAAACAATTATAAAAAAATTAAATGATGAATGCGAAAGGCTAGCAAAAGAGCTCGGAAAAGTTGAGCAGGCAACCAATAACCTCAAAAAAGAAAGCAGATATGGGGAAAAAGATTATATTGACTGCAGAAAAAAAATTAATGATCTTGAAATATCTAAAAAAACTGAAGAAAGGCTCAGAGAAGAAGTAAATAGCTTAAAAATTAAGCTGAGTGATTTAAATGATAGTAAAAACTTACAGATTAATGACCTAAATCAGTCTATTCAGCAGCTTATTACAGAAAAAACTAACTTAGAAGGTGCATTAGAAGAGCTAGAAGAAAAATTTATTGAGATAGAAAAAATGAGCCAAGAAAGAATGGGAATGTTTTATCAGTCTTGCAATAAAGCACAAGAACTTGAAGAAGCTCTAGCCAGAAAAGAAAATGAAATAAAAATAGTTGTAGAGGAGAATAAAGCAAAGGAGACTGCAAGAGATCAAGAAGTAGAGCATTGGAGAAGGCAGGCTGAAAATGTTATCAGACATTTGCATAATTTACAGACTACTGAAATCGCTAATAAAGTCACCAATAGGCAGCCTCTCAGAGAAATGCAAATTAAAAATTCAGTTAAAAAAACAACACGATGCAAGTCTCCATTAAAAGATTCTCTTAAAGGCTCTGAAAATTGCCAAAACCCTGAAACTCCACTTTCATCCTCAAGCACGAATCATTTATCACAGCAACTTGAAGAAGCCCATCTAAGAGAAGCCAGACTTCAAAAACAATTAAATACAATCATAGCTGACGAAGCTAATATTATAGAACGAGGAATTTCCCTTCTAGGAATAAACACAGGGACATGCAGGTCAGAACTAGAAAGATGGATTATGAGAAACGAAGAAATGGAACAAAAACTCGTTGAAATGGGCAATGCAAATATATGTTTCAAAAAAATGATTGGGGATTTAAAGAAAACTATAATAATTAAAACTCAACAGACGGAAGAACAAAAAGAGCAATACGAGTTATTAAAAAAAGAAATGCAAGGATTTATTGATTATTTAATTTCTGAGCTGAATGAGGCTAGAAGTTATACTTTAAATGAAGCCTTACCAAGAAGCCAAAAAGTTTTATCGTCAACTCTTAGTTCTGCTCATCAAAAGATTGCAGAGCTGACAGAAAGAGCAAATCTTGCAAGAATTCAGGCTGAAGAAAATGAAATTTCTCTTGAAAATGAAAAAAATCAGCACATTATGACTTATAAAGAGCTTGATACAATCAAAAGAGATTATATTAGACTAAAAAATGACTTGTGGCATATAAGAAAGCAGCTGAACTTAGAAGCTCCTGCCAGAGTTCACCAAAGAAATGCATCATTTTCTAATGCAGAAGACTTTGACCAAAGTGATTCTATTTTTGTAACAAAATCATTAAATGTAAGCGGAGAAATGACTCAAAGAGAAATATCAGACCTAGAAGAGATTAGTGAACCTACAAAAATAATTTTGCAAACCATCAAAAATATGCAAAATTATAATGAAGAAATAAGAGCTGAAATAAATAAAATAAAGACTGACAATACCATTTTAAGAAATGAGTATGAAAAATCTGAAAAGGAATGCGGATATCTAAAAGAAATCGCTGCAAAAGAAAAAGATGAAAAGATAAGAATCAGAACACAGGTAACTGAAGAAATAAGCATGCTTAAGCTAAAACTTGATGAGGCAGGCTCTTATGCACAAGATGTCATGAAAGAAAAAAATATCCTTGAAGAGCAGTTCATAAGAAATCGAAAAGAGTCAGAAGGCGCCCAAAACGCATTAGAAAAAGCTTTGTTTGACCTCAAAGCTAAAGATGAAGAGCTAAGGAGATTTAGAGAAGATCTAGATCTTACTTATGAAGACATAAGAGCAAGCAAAGATTATAAAAGTCAAATTATTACTCTTCAAGAGATAATCGATTCCCAAGAATTAACTGTAAAAAGCTTAAAAAATGAAGTTAGCCAGCTTGAATTTTTCAAATCCTCAATGGAGCTATCCAGATCAAGAAGAGATGCCCCTGAAAAAGAAACCCCTTATTCAAATCGTCATAAAATTGAAGAAATGCAAGATGAACTTACATATATGCGGAAAGAAAATACAGAGTTAAGACAAACTTTGGAAAGAATTACGAATGAGCAAGACAGAACACAAAGAAATCTTCATCAAAGATCTCGCAGTGAAACTGAAAGAAGTGGCCACGAGGAATCCATTATGCGCAGCTCAATTACAAGTAAAGAAGCATATACAGACCATTTAGAAAAACTTTTATCGCAAAAAAATGAAATAATTTCTCAGCTTGAAATAAAAATAAAATCGACTGCACAAGGACAAGAATTAGAAATGATTAGAAAAATGGAAAGTGAAATAAATAAATTGAAGAAAAAAATTGAAAATAATAAAAGAAGCTTCCAAAATAGAGTGAAAGAATTTGAACTACTACTGAGATTTATTGAAGAAAAAATAAATCTTTCGTTTGAGACGGAGGGGTATACAGCTATACCAAAATCTGATAAAATGTATATTTTGGTTAGAGAACTGTCAGAAAAAAATCCCACACTTGCAGAATGATTGGAAGGAATTTCGAAAAAATTGGAAAACTATGGGAATTATTTGAAAAGAGCGAAAGAAAATGCATATTATAAATAACAAAAATATGATAATCTATTTAAATTTGTTTGTGCTATATACTTATTAGGAGTTTTTTTGTGATTTGCTTCTTGGCTTTTTTAATTTTGAAGGCTTTATCTCATTTACTTCTTTTAATGGGCTTTTTGCCATTTCCTTTTTTTCGAATGCTAGCTTTTCACTTGCTAAGTAGGTTTTCGGTTCGTGCAGCTTATGAGGACTCCTCACATTGGAATTCTTTCTACTACTTTCCAGTCTACTTACAAGAATCTTTAAGCTTTTTTCTGCACACTCTTTTTTATATTCTTCTTGCTCAAGCTGCTCTCTAAACTTTCCTAGAGATTCATAAACTTTTCCATGTCTAAACATAGCTTCTTCTTTTAAATTTTGCCCTACATTATTTTTACTTTGTTTTTCAAATTTTTTTATTTCATCAATCACTTTAAAGATCTTTTCACCTCAATTGCTGATTTCTTTTTCACTTCTAATCTTCTCTGTATGAGTTTCTCCAGCTATTTTATTTAATTCTTCACTGATTTGATATTTAATATCTCTTAAAGCTTGTAGCTCATCTTTCACTTCTTCATATTTTACTGTCTCTTCGATCCTAATTTCTTCCAATCTTGCATTTTTCTGTTCAAATTTTTCTTCTCATTCTTCATATTCCTTTTTTTTAGCTCTGATTTTTCATTGGACATTTTCTAATGTTTCATCAGTCATTAGCATGGCTTCTATTTCTTTTTTCAACTTCGGGACAATATTTTTCCTTCCTAGATCTTGATTATGCTTGAGGTTAAGCTTAATATCATTTAAATATTTGAAGCTTATAGGGTTAAGATCCAAATTAAGATGAGAAATTTTTGTGTTATATCTGGAAACTTCATTTAATATTTGTCCTGCTTCATCTTTTAAATTATTTTCTCGTAAATTAATCTCTGAAAGTGTTTGGTTCAATTTCAGAGCTTGAGCTAGTGCAATGCCTGATTTATTCTTTAATTTATTGCTGCTCAAATCCAAGAATTTTAGAATTGTATTTCTGGCAATTCCATAAGAAATTGATTCAGTGCCTTGATCGTTAATTTCATTTCCGCTGAGTATTAAAGTTTTTAATCCTTGATTTTTAGCTAGTCCTTCTGCAAACATATGAATTCCTTCTGATTTAAGCTCGCAATTTGACAGATTTAGAGAGCTCAGACAGACATTATCTGTTAAAAATGCAAAAAAATTTTGAGATGGACCATAAACCATGGGATTATTTCCAAGATTCAAAGCTTTCAATGTGCTATTTCTTCTTAATGAGCCAAAAATATACGAAGCTCCTCTGGTTGATATATCATTTTTAGATAAATTTAAAGTTTTTAATGGGCAAGCACCATTATATGCTCCCATGATCATATTTCCTATTTTTTCAGAACCTTCATTTCCTAATTGATTGTTTGAAAGATCTAAGATTTGCAAATTAGAATTTACTATAGATTGCGAAAATTTTTCCATTAAATTTGGACCAAGGCTGTTATTTGAAATATTTAGGGAGACCAGGCCTCTGTTATTTTTCAATCCTTCTATTATATAATCAAATCCTTCAATTCCAATAGATGTTCCAGCAATATTTAAAAATGCTAAAACGCTGCTACAAGTTAATGCTCTTTTAACTGCTGCGGCACCATATGCTCCAAGTCGGTTTCTATGCAATCCTTCATGCGAAGAAATATTTAAACTGGTAATACTTCAATGATTTGCTATCAAATTAATTACAGTGGCTGCTCCTTCAGGAGTAATGTCATTACTGCTAATATCAAAATGCACAATTGACATATTTTTACAGAGAAGCTTAGCTAAGACGATGACTCCTATATCTCCCATCAAATTTTTTCCTAAATATAGATAAGCAAACCCTGTATTATTTCTCAAAGTTTCCCCAATTGCTTTGGCAGCATTCGGACCAATTCCTGTTTCTTCTAAAATAATCTTTCTATTCATAAAATGCTTAAAGCAACAGTTAAAAAATCTTTTTTCTTGGTCAAAAAGTAACGGTATATTTAGATCGCTGCATTTAGCTTCATAAATTTGATGAAGTTGCATTAAAGTCAATCCCTGAACAGCTTCTTGAGGCAAAAATGAAGCTAGTGCTTTATTGATTGGAGAAGCTGAAGATAGAGCAGTTAAGGGTCGTTGCGTTGAAGATATAGCAGAATCATATAAGTCGAACTTAATAGGAATAAAATTATTCGATCGATTTGGCGATATAAATTTGGCATTAATTTCAATTTTCTTTCTCATTCGTTTAGTTGGCTGCGTACTTTTTGGTCTGGGAATTCTAGGTGAAACAGATAGAGGTGTTGATTCATTTAAGGATGGCTCATATTTAGTTTGTATAACAATGTTGGATCGATTTGGTGTGAAAGAATTGTCATTTTCGATTGTGTTTTTAGTGCGCTGAGAAGGCTGTGTGCTTACTGGCCTCATATCTCTTGGTGTTGCTATCATTGGGCTTCGATTTGTTGAGAAACTTGTTTCTAATTTATTTCATGAATTTTCAATTTCTTTTCTTCTTAGTAACATATTTCTTTATGAAATTTCGCATTGTTGAAATTCAAAAATCTAAACTATACATAATTTAAATTGCAATATTTATTTAATTCTATTTCTACTTTTATATTATTAAAACCAATTATTTAGAATAATTGTAAGTAAAAATGTAATCACAATTGCAAAAATAAGCATGAGGAAAACATTTTGAGTCTTTTTATATTCAAACATCGCATTCTTTTGTAGCTTTTTTTCTAAATCTTTTTTCTCTTTTTTAATTTCATTTTTTACTAAATCATTTTTAATTTTTTCTTTTTCCAGCTCTCCTCTTATCTCTTCTATTTTCATATATTCTCTGGCAATTAGCTCACTATATATATCCTCTGTAAATTCGCTATATTCTTTTTCCTTTTTGGGTGTTTCTTTCTTAACTTCAACCGCTAAACTTTCCTTTTCTTTTAATTCTTTTTCTTGGATTTTAAATAGTTTTTCTCTAATTTCTAAGCTTGTTTTAACTTTCATTAATTCTTGATATAAAGATTCAGATCTCTCTTTATGATAATCTCTTTCTTCTATGGCTGCAGCCAAATTAATTTCAAGAGCTTCTTTATCTGCGTTTACTAAATTAAATTTTTTGACATACTCGTCGCATTCTATATGTGCATCAGTAAGAGCGGATTGGAATTCTTTTAAGGAAGCTTCAGATAATGCAAGTTTTCTTGTAAGAACACTTATTTTAGTATCTTTAAAATTTATTTGGCTAAATGAATGATTGGTTTCATCAGATATATTTAAATTTTGAACGATGCTATCTTCGGAGCTCATGATTGTTTTATCATCATCTGGAGAAAGCTCATAGCAAAAAGAAGTATAGGAACCTTCTTTACTTGCAGATTCCAATAGAGAGGTCATTTTTGGGTCTATCTTAGGTTCAAAAGTTTTAGGGATATTTTGGTCTTGAGCTAGTAAAATTGTGTTTATGGAGTTTGCTTGGGATTTAATTTGCAAATTTTTATTAGCAAAGGCTGTTGTTGACTTATAAGCTTGTGATCCAATTTTGGCGGAATTCAAGTTTTCTTTATCCATTTTTGAAATTATAAATTTGATTTTTTTCAAAAGAAGTGCGAATTTTGATTTAGATACCTTCTTTATAGTTAAAAAAATCTGTTTTCATAGACTAAAATTTTATATACCATTGTCACATATATTAAATATCTATCAAAAACAAAATTTTATATCTTGCCAATCATTAATTTTTTATAGGCTCTAAAATTTTATAAATTATTCAATTTAATTTTTCGTCATAGAGATTATCAAAATAATTATAATTAATTTCATATAATCTTGCTTTATTTAATTTATTGTTAATTTTATAATAAATGTCTGAAGCCTATGAAAGAGCTGTTCAGCTCTTAACACAAACTTATTCTTCCGTCAGTGATACTGAAAGAAAGCAGGCAGAAGAAGAGCTCCGTATCCTCAGCCAAGATACCAAAGGCTTCTTTCAACTTCTCTTGAGCATCATATCCTCTCAATTCTCTTCTAATCAGCTCAAGCAATCTGCAGGAACAAGACTCCGCAATTTCATGAGAGAATGCATTGAATCAAGTAAACTTACTGCTGAAGACCGCATGCGCATTGCAGAAATGATTTTTCAGATCATCATAGGTCCAAACATTGATAGATCTATACGAGGGATAACAAATTATGCTCTTAATCCTTTAATATCTGACGATGCCATGGGAGTATGCTGCAATCGCTTAGCAGCCTTAGCAATTGTAGGACTAAAAGGAGAAGCTCATCAAGTCTTTGGCAGCTTGTCAGTGGTAAAAACGATTTTCAGCTGTATGCCATCACAATTCAATGCTGGGGATTATTCTAAAATACTCCTTCCACATATGATAGAAGTTGGTAACAAAGCCTTTTTTCAGCTTGGAGCAGCTTTACAAGCCTCAAACGAAGCTTTGGCAATAGATATTCTTTATATATTTGAAGAGTGGTCATTATCGCTCAGGCAAATCCTTGAGCATTTTGAAGTGGTTTCCAACAAAGGAATCAAAGAATTTGTGGAGCACGTAGAGTTAGCATCGATATTTGCAAACACGATAAATATTAGGATACCTGATGCCAGACTTCCTAATGTAAACTCTGTTATAAACTTATCAAGTGGCACAGTTTCAAATTTAATGAACCAAATAAAGGCAAATATAATTAAATGCCTAAATATTGTGATACAATACTTTATGGATTGCAAAAAGAAAATCTATGAAGAAATGGGCGCAAAGGTCATTTCTACTATTGGTGCTGCTATTCCAGATTCCCCATTTGTTGACGCTGTTAATGCTGTGCTAGAACCTCTAACAATTTCTTTATTAGCTATATGTGTTCATCCAGAGGTCAACCAATTTATCATACAAAGCTGGCTGGCTGAAATTGTTATAGAAACATTAAATTTGCTTCACAAATGCAGCACAGAATCAAGATTTTATGGGATTTTTGGGCAATATTATAAGCAAATTATTGTTGACATAATTTTAGAATTTTTGAAGCTTGACGAAAACGATAAAGAATTATTTGAGGCACAGCCTGATGAATTTGTGAATAACTGCCAAGATATATGTGAAAGGCAAGAATCTGAGACTGTAAAAACTACATCAGCCCAGCTGCTGGAAACTATGTGTGATAACATTGATGGAGCATTGCCATTTGCTACATATTTTGCATATGAGTTGATAGAATCTATTATAAATCCTGAAATTAATAAAGAATATCCTATAAGCAAAGAGCTTGCAAATACTTACTTTATGGCTTCAGATAATGAAAATAAAGTAGCTACAGCCTTTATGATACTCAGTATTTTATCATTTGGGATATCCCGAAGGTCTGATCTTCTTAATGGTATCAACAACTTGTTAGAAAGAATAATGGCAACTTTCTTTTCTGCAAGCTCATCTATGATTATTCACCAAAGAGTTTGCCAATTTTTATACTGCTTTTCTGAACATATTTTCCATGACAAGGCTGAATATTTCAGAAGATGGATGCTTTATGTTTTGGACTGTATATTACAGCAGTCATCTAGAGCTGTGTGCATACAAGCCTGTGATACATTCTCCTATATTATGCAAGAAGAAGAGCTTATGTTTAGACTTGAACCATTTATGGGTGAAGTTGTTGATAAAGTTATTGAAGCAATCCCAAGTCAAAAAGAAAAATCGTTTTATGAAGCACTAGTCGAAATAGTTCAAAATTTCAGTGAGTCGCTTGAAAGAAAAATTGTGCCATTAATGATAGCTTTAGTAGGAAAAATTGAAAGCGAAGTCCAATACCAGATTGCTAATAATAAAAAAGATTCAATTATAGTAATCAAGTCTTGGAATATTATAAGATCATTAATAAACTCAATGTCAATATCAGGAGCTGATCTCGAAGAGCTTGAAAAACTTTTATTACCAATTATTAATTATTTACAGTATCCTGAGCAAGTTTCCTTTGTAGATGACATAATTAGTATTCTCCAATTGATACAAAAAAAAGCAAAAACTATATCAGCGCTTCAATGGGAAATCTTTAATCATTTACCTGTGCTTCAGAGTAAGCAAGATAATGCCTTGCAAAGCGTCTTTAAACTGCTTAATACATATCTCAGATTTGGAAAAGACACCTTCACTACTTCACCACAAAGAATGGCCCAAATCGTAGAAATGGCAGGAAAAGGATTATTTGCGCAGCAAAAAGGGCGAATAAGAGAAAGTCTGAATTGTGAAGGAGCAATTTTATACCATTTGCTATTCCAAACTTTCCCTGGACAATTAGATCAATATTTAGATAAAATCCTAACTGACACGTTTATACGCTATTCTCAAAGCACTACAAATAATTTCTTCAAAGTCCGTCTTCTTGACACCATTCTTTCATCATTTACTTACAACGCTACTCTAACGGCCAATATTCTTTCTGCTACCCAAACATCAGAAGGAATTTCCTATCTACGTTTCTCTCTGCAGGAAATCATAAAATATGCTAGCCAATTCACACATCAGTACGATAGAAGAGTTGCAGTCATTGGACTGTGCCATCTATTTATGATGCCACAAATGAATAATGACATTTATGAATTAATTGACAAGATCTTTGAAACAGTCATAATAATTCTCAGCTACAAAAAGCCCACAGAAGAAGAGACTAAACAGAAAAGCCCAATTGATATGCTTATGGAAAATTTATTTGACTCTGATGAAGATAGCTTTGACTCTGAAATCTTTGTGAAGGGAACAAAACTAATATATGGCGGCAGTGGAGAAGATGCTCCAGGACAAAGAGAAGAAAAAGAAGCAAATGCAATTTTAGTGAATTTATTTAGTCCTATATTTGTTGTTGATGAATATACTGTTTTTAGAACAATGGTGAGTCAGTTGCATACTACTAATAGAGATTTTATGGTAAATCTTACAAGGAATCTCAGTCCTGTAAGAGGGCAGCAGCTTGTAGAAATTGTCCAATCAAAACGTATACAAATTAATGACCTGCCTGGAGAAAATACAGAAATAAGAAGAGTGGTCAAAGTAAAGCGCAGAAAGCAATAATCCAGGTTAATTAAAAGATTATTACAAATTATTACAAATTCCATTTTTTTAATATTTCTTTAGCTCCAGTCTGCCCAAAAGCGAGCGCTTTGGATGTAATTAATTGTTTTCCACTTGTAGATTTCAAGAAAGTTGTAAGTGTGCTTTTTGTGCTGTTTCTTCTTAATAGTTCTGGTGTCGTTTTTATTAATGAAACTTTTCCTTTTGTTTCACTATGTGATTCTGTATTTTTTTCAGAAAATTTAAAATTAGAATGCTCTGGGGTGTTGTGGTGGAACGTTAAACAATATTTATTTCCATATAAATAATGAGATCGACGATCATCATGATATACTATTCCTGGAATATTTTGATATGATAAAGGGAGATTCGGCTTTCTTAATGGAACTTTGCTTAACCTTTCAAAGACTTCTAAAGGATTTTTCTTCTCGATTTCCATTAGTGAAACAGTTGATGGGCTTTCCATATCTCGAAGAGTAGCGGTTGGGCATCTTTTTGGGATACTATTTTCTATCTTATTTAATGGAAATTTATTTTCAACTTTTGAAGGTTTTTTAATGATTGGAATTTTTTCCTCTTCAACTTTTTTTATTCTAGTTATTTTAGTTCCAGTTCATTCTTGGTAAATCTCATCTGCAGCTTTTATCATTTTTTCATACTTTTCGTCATTAACTGGGTAGACTTTTCTGTATCCTCCACGATGCTTTTCTTCTCATTTATCTCTTCTAATCATAAATTTAATCCTTTTTTCTTCTCTCACAGATTTGCTGTCTCTTTCAATTTTTCCTGTTAAAGCTCTTTTATTTAATTCTTGTTTTTGCTTTTTTATATAAATTCTTCGGTTTTTACTGGAAATATTCATGAGTACTATAGCTTCGCTTATGACGATTTCTTTGATTTTTCAATCTAAAGGAGAATCAGTTGAAAATGAAGGTGTATGGTTTACCTCAAGGACATATGGATTTAATTTATAGTCCAAAATTACATCAAATCCTAGAAGCTCAAAGCACATACTGTTAGAATAATCATCAGGCTGACAAGAATGATAATGATGTCTTAAATTTGGCTGCACCGAGCAAAGGGTTTTTATTATCATATCATCAATTTTCGATTTTAATTTTACTACATCGTAACCGTTTTCTTCTAAATAGTCAAAAGTTGACTGAAGACTTCTTTTATGGCCGATATCGTCTTCTTCTGAGTTCTCATTGTGAATAAAGTTTGGGTTATTTTTGTTAATTGCGTAATTTGTCAAATGCATGCACATATCTTCAAAATTTCCTTCATTAGGCTTTTTGTATTCTTGTGTTGCGAAACGTGTTAAACCTTGGTCATGGATAAAAATTCTAAGAGGTTCACAGCCAGTTACTAATACATAGATCCTTAAATCAAATTTAAGCCCATCAATAAGAAAAGGCTTTTCGATATATTCTTGAACCACATGTTTTTCTGAAGAGTCGATTTCATCAAATTTTCTTGTTAGAAAAATTCCTCGACCTTGGCAAGAAGCTTCTGGCTTTACAATAAAATACGAATTTTTCTTTAACTGCATATATGCTTTTAAATCTCCCATATCACACGGAACCACCCAGGTTCTTGGGAAAAAATCATATTCCTCAGGAAAAAGTTTTTTCAATTTCATTAAGTTATATGCAAGATAATTTTTTCTTGATACATTATACATGCCAGGAAAATGATTAATTTTTTGATATTGCTTCATATTTGACAGTTTATCTGGTGGAACTGCGGAATCTGTTCACAATATATCTCAATTTTCATCAAGTTTATCATTTGATAAAACCCATTTAAATAAGGTTCCTGCGACGTGCTTCACAATTTCATATTTAGTGAAAGCAATATTGCAAATAATGCGGCTTTGTTTTGATAATTTCATCCTAGGTCCTCCTTCTTCTTGAGTCCTTTCCATTATTATAACGGCAAACTTCTTTTTCAGAAATTATTATTAAACTTTTGACTATTAATATAACTTCACATAAATTTGAAAATATTTCAGCCATATTGAGGATTATGTGGAATATTTTTATAAGTAGAAATTAATTTCTTTGTAATTTTATTATATTTAAAGACAAAGCACAATTTCTCTAAACAAGTTTTCATTAAGTCCTGCGATAAGTCTTCTTCTTATCATATGTGGAGTCAGCTCCAGCCTATAATATTCGGCTAAGTCCTGAATCTGAAGACTTTCAGCAAGATCTGCAGGTGAATGTCCCATCGAATTATTGTGTTTTAGCACAACGTGATACTTTCTCAAAATATATTTCGCGACAGTCAAATTCGGGTTTCCGAACAAATTTTCTTCTTCTTTTTCAACATTTTTTATAACTAAATTTTCAGGTGCTTTCAGATCTGGATGCGATGCTTTTCTCTCTTCAATTTTTTTGAGTCCTCTTTCTTTTTCTTCCTGCCAATATTTCAAGTTCAGCTCTCTGACCTCAGCAAAATCTTGATCAGTTGCTTCTCTCACTTTTAGACCTCTTGCAATGGAATGAAAAATACTTTCACCATCTTCTGTTAGCTTGTGAGGAGAAATATGAAGTTCACGAAGCAAATAGATTGCGAGGCTTCAGTGGCCATTAAGAACGGCAAGATGCAAAGCATTGTGGCCTTGAGGATCGCAAGCGTATATAAAATTTCGTGGATCAGTAGAAGATTTGAGCTGCTTTATTGAGTTAATATCTCCTGTGATGCAAAACTCTAAAAATTGTTGGGTGCTCATAATTATTATAAATTATGATTATATGAAAAAATTAAGATGCAAAGCTGTTTAATCTCTTTTTTCCGATTTTTTCTTTTAAGATATCAAGCTGAGAATTCATGCTTGCACATTTTTGATCCATCTCTGAATTTTCTAATGTCATAGATTTGATTTGCTTTTTAAGAAACTCAAAAACTCCTTCTTGCCGCCGATTTTGATAAGAAAAATCTGTTTCGATTTCTTTTACCTTTTGATTTGGTATATTTGGCAAAAATGTTATATCAATATCTTTTGCTGAAATTACATTTAATTCATAATCAAAGCCCTGGATACTTTTTCTAAGTTCTCTCATCTCAGTTTTAAGCATGTTTATGCTTTCAGTTATTCTTTCTGTGGACTTTGATATAGATTCTTCAGACATTAATATAAAATGAATATTTTAATTATTTAGACAACTATCATTAAATTCTTGTCAATCTCATGTAAATGCTATTTATTAATGCATTAAAAACTAAATTCAGGATAATTAATATAATTGGTTATATTTTTCTAATTAAGTAACTATTTTACGACTGAAATAATAAAAATATTTAATAAACATTTTTTATTCTTTCAATTTTGGTTTTTTATTTATTATGTCTTGTTTGATATTTTGGGGATTTTTGAAATCCTTTGATGCCCTGGATAAACTTGGGTTATAAGGTTTTGGCCTTTTGAAAGGCATTTTTTTCTTTTCTTCTTCATATTGTTTTTGAGAAAGCTTAATTTCATTTTGTCGATCAAATATCATTACAGGGCTGAAAATAAGCTTATTTTTATCTTCCCTAATTGTCTCAAAATTTTCAAGCTCTTTTGACCTCAATTCTTTGATAATTTCTTCTGGGTCTCTTTCTCCAATCATATTAATTTCATCATTGATTTCTCCATCATATACAGCATCTTGAAAAATATCTTCATCACTATCATCAATTTCTTCTTTATTTTCTATTTTTTTGCCTTTATTTGCAAATGATTTTGAAAGAAATTTTATAATATTTTTGTCACTGCAAGCCTCTATCATTGTTTTTTTATCTTTTGTTATATCTCTTCGAAGAATAGCTGGATGGATTTCTTTTAAGTTGACATCTATTATATATGACATTTATTAAATTATTTCTAAATTTTTAAGCTAATATCAATTATTTTTTCATCAATAAAAATAAGCCTTTATCTAAAAGTGCTACCTTTGCTTTTCCTATTTCCATTTCAATGTCTTCTACTTCAGCTCTTTTCTTTTCAGTCACTTCTTTCAGCATATTTCTTTCTTCAGTTATTGATTCCATTGATCTATTAAGCTTTTTAAGCGTTCTTTTCATGCTCTACATAATAAATACCCTTATTTTTTCTTTTGCGTGATCAATCTGTATAGGCTCTATATAGAATTTCAGTTCAGAAATTCTAGCTTCATTTAATTTTTCTTTTATTTTTTCTCTTAAAAGTTCAGATTTTTCCGCTTTTGTTTTTGTTGCTTTTTCTGCATTTTGTTTAGCTGTTTTAATAAGGTTTTCTTTATTATTTCTGATACTTTGAATTATTTTGGCTTTTTTATCATCATATTCGAGCTTGGCTTCTAACATCAATTGCTCTTTTTCTAAAACTTCTTCCATAATTTGGCTCAACTTTTTATCAATAGCGTGTTTGGAAGTACCATTTAGGTCATCCAATTTTTCTTGTACATAATTCATCAAATCTCTTGCAATTAAACTTTCTTCTTTGCCAAGGCTATGCAGAGATTGATATTTTCTTTCAACTTGTGATCTAAGAACTTCTGCATTAGTCACTAAACTAGAAATTTCAGAATTTTTTTCTATTTTGCAAACACTTGAATCCTCCTTAATTTTCTTAAGATAACCCTCACATGCTCGCAGTTCTTTTTCTTTCTCACTAACTTCAATAGTTTTCGCTTTTACACTTTCTCTAGTATTTTCTAATGTTTTTTGAAATAGCTTAACCTGCTGTGTTTTTTCTATAAATTCTTTATTTTTGTTATTTACCTGGTCAACTAAACTCGTCATATCTGTTGAGCTCGCATATTTCTCAAGATCCAAATTTAAGTCAGATATTTTAAGTAAGCATTCTTTTTCTGAAACCACAAGCCTAGAGAATTCATTTTTCCCTTCCTGTATTTTATCTTCCAATTCTTTGATTTTTATATTAGCTTGTGCAATTTCTTGCATTAGCTTATTTAAAATTGATTTTGTTTTTTGGAGGTCTTCAGCTTTATTTGAAATATTATCTTTTAGCATATGAATACTTTTCTTATATGAAGAATCAGGAATTGGTTTATCAGGCTCTGAAATGTCATCTTTGACTTCTTTTGAGTCTTCTTGCTTATTTATAACTTCATACCCACAAGTGATTTTTGGGGCATCAATATTTTCAGGCAAAGCCTTTGGAATAGCGTCTTGGGTAATAGTTTCTCGTATCGGCGGGTGTTCTAAAAGCCATCTATGCTCCTTACAATCAGTCGCAGTTAGCCTTCTGGATGGGTCTCTTTCTAAGCAATGAGATATTAAATCTTTGGCCAATGGAGACATATTCAAAGGATATTTTGCTTTAGCTTGAACAATGCTGGCTAGCATGTTATCTCTTTTTCCAGATTTAAAGGGAGTACCTCCAGTAAGCATTTCATATAGCAAAATCCCCATACACCATATATCAGCAGCTGTACTATGGCCTGTTTCTGAAACGATTTCAGGAGGCAAATATTCTAATGTTCCACAAGTTGTATATCTTGGAGCTCCACTTTCAGCAGAATAATAATTAGACCATCCAAAATCAGTAAGTTTTAAACGTCCATCTTTGTCTAACAAAATATTTTCAGGTTTTATATCTCTATGTATAATTGCTGGGACATGGGAATGTAAATATTCAACAGCCAAAATAATTTCTCTAAAATATTGGGCAGCCACTGGCTCTAAAAAGGTTCTTTCTCTATAAAGTCTATGGAATAAGTTTCCACCTTCAGCCATTTCCATGATAAGATAAAAAGATTTTTCATCCTCAAAATGATTGTAAAGCTTTATTATATGAGGGTGATTTAATTCATACATAATTAAGACCTCCCTTCTAAACTGTGGTATCATTTTAGTTACTTTTTCTTTAAGAACTTGTTTAAGCGCATACTGTTTTGAGGTCAGTTTATGTCGGACTCTTCAAACCTGACCAAAAGCTCCTTCTCCCAGCCTACGTTCAAAGTCAAAATCATTTCTTGTTAATTCTTTTTCTTCGCCATTTAGAACTGAAGGAGACTCGAAAAGGAGCTTAGTAAAGTTCTTCTTGGACATTTATTATTCTTACTTACTTATTATATCATTGGAATGAATCCAATGCCAAGACCTTCGTTGCGAGATTTCAAAGAAGTCCAAGACCCGAATCGCCGCTTACTTGGAAAGGGTTCATATGGAGAAGTTAAACTTATTCAGCATATTTCGACTGGGGAGTATTTCGCTTTAAAGCAGGTGAATAAAGAAATATTGAAAAGGCAATCTTCGGTTATGGTATTACTGAGGGAAATAAATATCCACAAAACACTGAAACACCCAAATATCATCCAACTCTATCATCACTTTGAAAATGATCGATTTGTCTATTTAATTCTTAGCTATGCCTCAAGAGGTTCTTTATTCAGAATGGTTAGACAAAATAATGGTCTTTCAGAAGAAAGAGCCTGACGATACTTTACACAGACCTGCATTGGATTAAAATACCTGCATGAGCGACAGATAATTCACAGAGATTTAAAGCCTGAAAATCTGCTAATAGATGGAAATGATAACATAAAAATCTGTGATTTTGGCTGATGTGTGCAGAGCAGTGAAGAAAGGAAGACTTTTTGCGGGACTCTAGATTATATGGCACCAGAAATGGTATTAAGTCAAGGGCATTCTTATCAAATTGATTTATGAGCTATAGGGGTACTATTATATGAAATGCTGCATGGCTGTGCCCCTTTTAGAGCTTTAGTTGATAAAGAAAAATGCAAGCAAATTTTAGAGCCTCGTATTGAATTTGGGCAGCATATCAGTGAAGATGCTAAAGATTTGATAGAAAAACTGATTGTAACTGACCCAAAAGAACGTTTACCACTGAATGAAGTTTTAAGACATCCATGGGTAAAAAAATTTGCTCCTCAAACTGACCTTAGGCTTGATCAAAAAGTTATACATAATGAGTATCAAGAAGGTAGAATTATTGAAATAGAAGGGCTTCTCTGTACAATATATTACCCAGAAAGTGATATAACCCAATATTTATCAGTTCCAGATGTGCCGTTTACTGTAGAAATTCTTGAAAGTAATGATATACTTCATCAAAATTCAATAGAAAGTGAAAGTTTAGTAAGCGAAGATCAAGTAATCCAGAAGCTGCAAAACTGGATTTTAGCACCTATTAAACGTAAAAAGAAAAGACAATCCACAAGATTGTCTAAAGAAACCTTACCTATGGGAGATACAACCCCAAATACTCCTAGGCCAGCCCAAACAATAGGTCACAATTCCCGAAAACTCAGTATTCTATCACAGTCTGAATCTACCCCATCACTATTAGAAAAAGCTTCAAGAGGATCTATAAGGCGCTCTGATAATCTTTTTAGGATCTGCTATATGAATGACGGCGAAGATCCTGCAGGAGGTCTCTTTAACAGCCCTGAAGATGAAAAAAATATAATTAAAGAAAGAAATAACAAGGTTGCTATGGTGTCAAAAACAAAAAAAAGCAAAATTCATGTTGCAAAAATTGTTGATAGAAAAGCCCAGACTATTGGTTCGCTAGATATGAAAAAAATTTTAGATAAAAATGATATTGATTTAAGTGCAAGGACTTTACGTGCTAAAGAAGAAGAATTATTTAAACTGCATAGATCTATAGAAGGAGGAAATTTAAATAAATTTCAAGACAGAAAATCATTGAATGTAAGGCCGATTTCTAAAAGAAAAGAAACAACCAGTTGGTTTTCCAAAGTGTTTGGGTGTGTTGAAAGAACTTAACTGACTCCATTGTTCCGTTATAGTATTCTTGCCTATTAAATAAATCCTTTGTATTTTACTTTCACTACTATAAATAAATTTTTTCAATTTAATTAATTATGAACACAAAGAAATTGCGCAGCTTATCCCAAGGAAACGCTGTAAAGGTTGATTTTATCAAAAAGAACAAAGTTAGCATCTCCATTATGGCAAAAAAGGCAAAAAAAATCCCAAAACCTAAGCGAGCAAGCCAATTGCAAGGCTCTCCTGGGTATATTCAAACAACTCTAAAAAGTTTTGGAAGATCTTCTAGTGCAGATAGTTTTTTAAAAAATAAATTAACAATTGATTTAGATGAGCATACTTCACAGCAAGAAGACGTTTTAGCATCTTTAATGTCACCTGTCCTAGAAGTTGATTCCCCAAAAAGCTTTGTATCAGCCTCCCCAAATCAAATTATTGGTAAAAATGAATTGTGCCGCCAAAACATGGATACCTACACAATAGATCAAATTTTGGAAAGTTTGGAGCCGAAAGAGATGCAGGAATTTCCTATTGAAGAATATGAATTACCGCCTACACCTCCAAATCATCGACCTGGGACTATTGTATGGAATCCTAATGGAGATTTTTCTCAAAAAGAGTCTGAAAATAAGGATAAAATTAATGCTGAAGACAGCATTAATCATACACCTTTGAAATCAGAAGATCCTTTGTTTAGAAATATAGAATATTCAGGAATGAGTTTAGATGAACAAATAAAAAGATCTGCGAGGAGGGTGAAAATTCAAGAATCAGGTGAAGAGTGCCCTGATTTGACTTGAACTGAGGTGAAATTAAAAATAGACTCAGTTAAAAAGCAAAAACATGAAGAAGATAATTTAAGTCACTTTGTTTTAACTGAAGAATCAGATTTTGCTATTAAACCTCCAGTTGTTGAAGACTTAATGATATTGGAAATTAATACGCAAGCATGCTCTGATGATGAAAATCAAGTTTGAGATTGCTCTACCCCAAAAATTGAAAGAAAATCAATAGCAATTCAGACAGATAAGAAAGAATTAGAAAAAGGAGTTTATTTGAGGAGGAGTGCAAGGCTGGCAGCTAAAAGAAAAGCTATGACTGATCTAAAGAGAAAAAGACATGAAGTTGGGGGAGTTTTGTCACTATCAGCGCTAAGGGGTTCTACAAAGAAAATAAAAAAATAATTAATGGTATTTATTGGGTTTATTATTAAAAATCATATTTATAAGAATTAAATAAATGCCTGATAAGAAAAATAAGCAAATAAATATTTATGATTATTAAAATGGACGAGATGAGGATAAGTAAAAATTGAAATTGACTCAGGAGGAAAGGTTACTACAAAGGCAATATCTTTAAAACAGTTTAGCTTTGTTTTCAAAGATCTTTTAATTATGTTTTGATGTCACATTTTAATATCTAAATTTAAAATATTTTATGTTATTTGTTTTAAATAACAAGAAATTTATTAAAATTAGCAGAATAATCTTTACAATGGTGTAGAATCTTGCATGCTAATAATTTTTAAATTTAAAGAAAATTAATTTAAACCATTACATACAAAATCTAAATTAAATTATGGACCACCCAGATATTGAGCTTGCATCTTATAGTGGCACAAAGCCAGACTATACTCTCAGCAAATATGCAACTTTTTCTTTTCCTGAGCCAGAAAACTTAAAGCCGATTCATTATCCTCAATGCTCTTGCAAGACGAGCCAGAAAAGTTTTTCTAAGAAAAACTTGAATTCAACCTCAAACAATCCCGATATTGTTGATTCATGTCCATTTGCTAAACAATGGACTCAGCACCTTAATATGCCAGAAAACGGAAAAGAGCTTTATACGACTCTCATCCAGATTTCACTCGAAACACCCAGCCTAAACTCTTCAGTCCGACAAATTGAGTTAGACGCCAATAGAACCTTTCCTGAAACTGAGTATTTTACTGGTGGAGATGGTAAAATTGTACTAAAAAGGCTTTTAACCGCATTTTCAAAATACAACCAAACAATTGGTTATGTCCAAGGAATGAATTTTATCGCTGCGACACTTCTTTGGCATGCAAGCGAGATCGATGCATTTTGGCTCTTTGTCGGTCTTACTGAAGATTATGATTTAAGAGAAAGCTTTTTAAATGGATTTCCAGGACTTGCAAAGCACTGTCATATTTTGGATTTCTTAATGATTGAACAGCTTCCAAACTTATATAGCCATTTTGTTCAGAATGGAGTATCAGTTCAAATGTTTGCTACTGATTGGTGTTTTACTCTTTTTACCAGTCTAGTCCCTATTGAAGAATCGCACTGAATTTTTGGGAAATTTTTTGAGATGAAATGAACGTTCTTTTACAAGCTAGTTATTGAAATTCTTGATAGATTAAAAGACAAATTATTATCGTGCGACGATGTTGTGAATATTTTGACACCTCTGAAGCCTTATCAAAGTTCTCCAAAAAATTGGCGACTTTTTGTAAAGACTCTCCAAAAAGGAAAAGAAAAGCTAAACTGACAAAAATTGGCCAAGGCAGCAGAAAAGAGAGAAATTGACGAAAAAGGGGTAAATACACTGCTAAATGAGGCTTATAATAGGAGTTCACATAATGACACAGGAGAAGAGTACTTCAATAAGCCTGTATAATTAGAATAAAAATTAGAATTTATGTATTAAACAATACTCAAGATTATTTGGCTTTAATTCGAATGACTTTCTTTTTTCCGTTTGGATAGTCTATTTCCCATTTTCCAACTCTGACGCCTTCTTTATATTCTCCTTTTAAAATAATTCCACCATGCATAATTACTTTTCCTTCAATATCATGCTTTTTATCATTCACTCATTTTCCTTCGTATTTTTCTCCGCTTTTAGTGTCATCTAAAATCCCAAAACCTTCTTTTTTATCTTTCACCCAATTGCCTTGATAAGTGCATCCTTCGTTTGTTTCTCATGTTCCATAGCCATCTCTAAGCCCTTCTTTAAATAATCCTTGGTAACAACTTTTATCAGGCAGTGCCAATTTTCCTTCTCCATGCCATTTATCATTTTTTCAGGATCCGGTATAGACTCCACCCTCAAATACCAAAATCCCGGTTTCTCCATGTCTCATTGAATCTTTTCAGTCTCCTTCATAATAATCTCCATTCCCATAGCTCATAATTCCTTTTCCAGTCATATTTCCATAGCAAAATTCTCCTTTATAAATATTTTCAGATTTAATCCATTTTTTAATTCCTGTGCTATCTGGGAAATCATCGACTCATTCTCCTTCATATTCATACTCATCAATAACTTTAAGCACTCCTTTTCCTTCTTTTTTGTTATTTTTTCATTCTCCTTTATAATGTTTTGTTTTATTGTCATAGGTCATCTCTCCATATCCTTCTCTGGAGCCATTTTTAAAATCTCCAATGTAAATGTCTCCATTTGGCCAGGTTTTTGTGCCTTGTCCATGCTCTAGATCATTTTGCCATTCTCCATTATACTCGCTGCCATCTGTGTAGGTGCATATTCCTCTTCCAGATCTGTGGCCTAATTCTCAACTGCCTACATATTTATCATTATTTGGTGTAATTAATGTTCCATTTCCATGCCGATATCCATTGCAATACTCTCCTTGGTAAGATCCTGAAATTTCTTCAATTTCTGGTTTTTCTTCAATAATATTCCCTTGTAAAATTGTAGAAATTGAGGTATAACTTATTAAACTGTCAATAGATTTAGTAAAATCATCAAGCCTTATATTAATTTTAGGGATTTCTCAATCAGATAGTTCGGAAACAATTTCTTCAGGTTTTTTAATTAAATAATAATCCAATTTCCCAATATCGTTAGCTTTATTAATGCCATTCACGGACTCACAATATAAAATAATTTTGTTACATTTTCTATACAATTCGCTTATAAATGCTATATTCTTCACAGTAATTCGTTCTATTGAATTTATCATAGTTTTAGTGGTGTTAAATAGTTGTGTTTCCATGATAAGGAGACTTGAAGTTATTTCTTTTAGTTTTGATATAATATGTTTTTTAGTTTCAGGATCAATATTTATATATAAAGTCTCTGAAAGATGCAATAAGCTTGGCTTCAGCATGTGTTCACCTATATGAGCTGCACAAAATAAATTATTGCTACATCTGCACCTAAATGTAGGAGATACTTTGCAATCAGGATATGAGCAAGTTTCTTCCATATTATATCAAAAGGACTAGTTTATTTAAATTAAACTATCATCTAATTAGTTACCTCTAATTATCTTTGATTTAATAATATTTAATTAATTATAAATTATTTAGAAATTCGATTAAGTAACTCATATGTCTCATAAACCGAAATTTCAGGGTTTCCTACCAACTTCCCTTGCCCAGCTCTTAAAAATCCTTCTTTGGATTCTTTCTGTACATCGCATGACTTCAAGCACTCAGTAGCTAAAATAGGGAGTTCTTGAGGTTTAAGATCACTTGGTTTCATTGCTTTTCTAATTTCCCTAATAATTCTAGGATCAAATTCTGGAGAACTATTTTTCAAATTATCAAGACTTCTGCTGGTTAAGATGCTTTTAACACTTTTGAAATAAGTTTTATGGTGAAGGCTTGCAAAAATTTCTTTTGGTCCTACCAGCTCTTCGATTTTCTCATTTTGTTGTTCTTCTTGGCTTGAAATTGAATTTTTTAACTCTGGTTTTGGTTTTGGTTTTGGTTTTGGTTTATTTTTATATTCATCGCCTATTTCTCTGATATCTATGTGCCTCGCCATTAGCTCATCTTTAACTCTTTCTAAATTTGTTCTGGGTTTGAAGTACATCCTTTCATTAAGTTCTTTCTCTTCATCTCTATCTCGCCATTTTTCTAAGAGATTTAATGGGACTGAGCTTAAAAACTGGTTACGGCTCATAGAATTGGTGAGTCTTTGCTTTTCAGACTGATAACCTTTTAGTATAAGATTAGCATGGCCTTTAAACTTAGCTGGATTTGTTGTTCGTCCAGCCGTTTCAAGAGGTTTTTGATAAACATTGATTTGTATAGGGTTTTTAACCATACTAACAATAAATTGGCTGATTCTATGATCATAATTATCGTTGAGCTTTTTCCTTATTTTTAAATTTCTTTGTCTAAGTTTATATGCTTTCTGAATTTCTTTTTCCTTTTCTACTCTTTCTTTTAATTTTTGATCATAGGAATATACATTGAACATTACGATTTTTTATAAATTAATAAGAATATTTTATTTAAATAAATATTTAGCTTCTATATTGTGGTATTGTTTGAAACTATAGATCAAAATCAATAAGAAATTCTTGAGATAATGCACAATCAATTAAAGACAGCTTTTTATCATCGGCAAAATATGAAGGCCAAAAATAAGACGGAATTACATCACTCTTCATTACTCCAACCCTTTGATAAGCTGCCGCTACTAATTCAGAGCAAAAAAATCCTTCTTGTCCTTGCCCATTATTTTTTTTTCTTCTTTTTGTTAATTTAAATCTAAATTTTTTTCCGACTACTTCATCACAAAATTCAGCAATTTTGTCATGGACTTTTTCTGAATTTTCTACATATAGTTTTCTATAAACAATTTTTGAGTATAAAAGGTGCCAATTTTTATCAATAAATTCATCTCATACTAATACATTTACACCTAGCACTCTTGTTGCTTCTAATATCATAATTGTTCCTTTCAGGTTTATAACTAATGCAACATGATCGTATTTACTCCCTACGAGCTTTCTTTGAATTGTAGATGATATACTTTTGCTTTGAAATAATAAAATATCTCCACTGCTTGCTTCGTTTAAAAATTCTTGATGTGAAATACGAGCAAATCTCCAGAACTTCTTTTGTGAACTGATATGGGATAAAGTATGCAAATTTCCTTTGGAATGCTCAATATGCTGAATAATTGCAGTTGCCCAAGGTAAAAGTTCATCCATTGAAGAAGCTCGTAGGCGAAAAATTCTTTTCGAGTTCAGGGGCATTAGAACTAATTCTGAGTTATTTTTGGTTTCTAAAACTTGAATATTGACTGTGACTTGATCAAAATTTATTGTTGCAGATGGCAATCTTTCAGTCTGGCTGTGATAATATAATAGCTTGTGATCTTTAAGCACGAAAAATCTCCACTGTCATCTTTTTATTAAATGTGAAGATTTCTTTTGAAGCCAGCCAGATTTCTCCATTAGATTTGAAGTTTTTAAATTTTCTGTCTCTATAATTGATTTTTTAGACCAAAGATTTTCTGAAAGCACAGAAGCTGTAGGGATGTTGTCCATAGAGGCATTAACTGGGTCAGTATGAATTTCCATATTGATGGTACAAATAACATTTCTCTCTTATTTTGTTTGAAAAATTTATTTTATTTATGTATAAAATGTTCTTTGCGCAACTGTCAGCAATTTAGGCTATTACTAGCAAATTATTTATTGAGAAATTTTTTAATAAATTTCGAAAATTATTTAAATTTATAAAATGAACAGAGCAGAGAAAAATTACCAAGCTCAATTTGCGTCATTAAAAGTCAAACAGCCACCTGGTGGAAGTTCATCGTTTGCATTTGGATGGAATAATGAAACCAATACCTCTACAAGGCCTGCAGATAAAGAAAACAGCATAGTCCATGCAGAAGAAACTAAAAAAGGAGGCGAAACTCCAGCAGGAGTCCTGCCGCCATCAATGGCAAGAGAAACAAGAGCTACTGATATTATTAGCAATAATCCAATAGCCAAGGAAGAAAAAAAGAATCCTGAAGAAACTAATCAAAGAAAAAAAGCTGAGGAAGAAATTTTAAGAAGATTTAGAGTTGGCGAAGAGAGAAAAGCTGAGGAAAGGAAAAAGGCAACGAAAACTTCAGTGAAGGTGAAAAACCCTCCTGGGGGAAAAAGCTATGTGCCATTTGGATAGATATAAATTCTAATTACCATGTGTAATAAAATGTATTTTTTAATATTTTCTGTTCATTTTCAATTGATAAGAACTCATTATCTTTAGGATCAAGCATTATTTAGATGCAAATAGATTGTGCTTTAATTATATTATGCTGCACTGATAAGATAATTTTAATCAGCATTAATTAATTGCAAAAACTAAGCATTGGCTCCTAATATTGCTATATTCTGTTCTAATCACTAAAATCGTAAAAATAAAAAGCTCCTCAACTGTAGAATAACAGCCTAGCAATGATCAATAAAATTTTCAATTTTTATAAGAACTCTCAAAGCCATAAAAATGGCATTGACTGTGATTGGAGGAGCGAACTTCTTTGGAAGATATCTTATCCGAGCCTTAGCAGGAGAATATTCTGAAATACGTCTTGCTGATATGTATCCTTACCGCAAATCAGTTTATGCTCTGCAAGAAGAAATCGGTGACAAGATAACAAAGCATCCGCTTCATTATCCATTAAATCTTCGTCAGTGTATTGAAGGTTCTAAAGATGTAATAGTAGTCACCCATGACTATTTTAAACTAGCTTTTGGGAAAAACTTTTATCTTGAAAAAGCTGCAGGATATGCAAAAAATGCAGGAATCAAAAGATTTATATGGGTTGGGCCTCATGAACTTGACCAATTAAATGATCTTGATGGAAACCCAGAAGCTTTGATTCAAGAAACTATTAATAAGGTTAGACTGCTGATACCTGAATTTTCTGTTTTGAGAACCAATTTAATATTTGGAGAGAACTGCACATCTTTAGTTATTCATAAAGCCCTTGAATCGCTAGCGAACTCGCAGACAATTGTGACAGCAAAGGAAGGATCCAGCAAATTCCAGCCAGTTCATGAAGCCGATGTGCTGAAAGCATTTAAAGAACTTAAAGCAGGAGAAACTGTAGAATTGGCAGGGCCTGAAGTATTGACCTGGAAAGAAATTGTTGAAACACTAAGCAAATATGCAAATGTTAGCGAGCCATCACATGAAGGGTTTGGACATAGATTGTCAAGCTATTTAGGGTCTTGCAGCAAATTTGGGGACTTATTTTACCCTAGTCAGTATGTCCAACTTTACAAACTTTTGAATGAGGATTTATTGCCAACTCCAACTAAGACTGGAACAACAAAACTATCAGATGTGTATGGAGCTTCAAAATTCAAAGGAATTCCTGCTTTAGATTGGCATAGGGTTATATTGGATTAGCTTAGTAATCTAATAATTGAAAATATATCATGCTTCGTTAATACAAAATGATATAACTATATATCTTAAAATTGTGCTTCAAATTAAACAATTCTCAATCAAGCTATATAAAACAATTATTTTTTACAGAAGCAATCGTGAAAAAAATTAATTCCGCATAATTTATTGTAAGGAAAATGTTTATTCAACAATTTCTTTATCTGCGATAATTATCGTTATTACTAATTGATTTTAAAGCCTATCTATTTAGTAAATTGGATATATTAAATGTGGATTTTAATGAAGCCAACAATAGTGATTTAATTGCTGAGAAAATAAATATTTAAAGGTTTTTTAATGAATTTGTTTTCTGTTTCGAAAAATCCATGAAAAACGATGCTTTTAAATCACACATTTTGGAACTGATCAGATAATTAAGAAAAGTCTCCATAAATATCAGGAACAAATTTCTTTATTTAAAAAGTACTTAGACAAAATAAGCAACCATAATTACTGCCAAATCTCAATTATTCATATTAGCATACTAAACTTCCCTCTATAAGAAACGACCCAAATGATAAAAAATTACCCGAGACTTTAATAATATTAATCCTTTTCTAATAAGTTGTTTATCATCAACTAGCTACCCAGATTCCCAACAATATAAGTATAATCTTTCACGTCTAGAAGTCAATATTGGTAAAATTAATGGTGACTATGTATAGCCCAGATACAAATTCCATCATAAAGGCCTTATCTGATAGCTTACACATAAATTCCACAGCACCTTCACAAATTTCAAGAAAAAGGCGGATAAAGAAAAGCCACCTTTTAGAAATAAGCAAGTCTGCAAGCCAATCTGAAGACGATTTAGAGCTATCTGCTTGTATGCTATCATGATTTTGTTCACTGGCTGTCCCATCTAGGCTTAATGTTCTTTCTCTTCAAAATAGCTTCACTTCAACTTTTATCCGTCAAATGTATATAAAAAAGCTCACCGAAGGAGATTATGAATTTGCGATGGTTGATAATATACCAAAACAATATGATCAAGAAATCACAGAAGATCATTTTTTATTTCGCAGAAAACCATTTGAAGGCTATTCATATACAGATCCAAAGTTCCAGGCTGAAAAAAATTTCGAACAGATTATTAGGCTTACGGACACAGAAGAATATTTAGATACTCTTACTGTTGACCCAGAAATGGCTAAATATCCAGAAAAATTAATCGATCTTATTAAGTCTATATCAAATAAACAAGCATTTATTGTCCCTTGCCGCTGCTTTTGAGATAGCTCTTTGAAAAGATGAATGTGGGAATACCCATCTTGGTTTTCTTCCACTTCTTATAATTCTTTATCATCATGGGTTTCTGCTGGTTTTGAAAGAGCAATTTGAATGAAATATTGGATGCTTAATGGACTTGACCCTAGAAAACAAGGAGAAACTCAAAATTTTGTGGCTGAAGAAGCTGTAGGCGAAGATAGCCAGCAAAATCAGATGAGACTTGCTGAATTTATTGGGCAGCTAAACGATAAAACTAAATTTTCTGTTATAGGGGAAATCGATGAGCTTACAAAAATTTTTGCCGCAGTAAAATCAGAGCTAGCTAATTTAAGCAAAGACCAAATTAATACGTGGGCGTATCCACAGATTGCTAGATTCCCATATTTTAATTCCATGGCGACTGGGATTTTTGCATATTGTAACCCTCTTATGGGAGGATTTCATATAAATGCACTGAGAAATAAAATTCAATATTATCAGACTGCTAAAAGCGTGGAAATTATTATTCAAAAGCTTCAATCAGACCCCCCAGAGAAATTTATCGAATTTTTATCAAGCTCACCTCTTGACAGAGCTGTTACTTATCTAGACATCGTCACAAGAAAAGTTTTGCTTCGTATAAAAAGTGCTTTAACAGAAAAAAATGCTGAAGATTTACTTAAATTAGAAGAAAACCAAACAGCCAAAGGGAAAAGAAATGATGAAAGCAAGAAGAAAAAGAAAAAAAAGAAAAAACATAATAAGGCCAAGCAGCAGCAGCAAAATGTTCAGATAATAGAGCAAACAGAGCAAGCAGAAAAAGCTGAGAAAAGTGATAGAGAAGATGAAGAATCTGAAGTAGTGAAAAATCTTTTGGAAAATATTATGGAGACTTTATACGCACAAATCCAAAAAATTGAATCAAATTCGAATTCTAATTCAAATGATTCAGAAGATACACAGGTTACTGATGAGCCTCTTGAATTCAAAGAGGCCCACATGGATGAATCACAAAAAGAAGAATTTAAAAGAGTTGAAATCCATAAGAAAAAAGCTAAGAAACAACAGCAACCAAAATACAAAAAAAATAACCACAAGCGACCTAATACTGCAAAATCTAATGGTCAGTCTTCCGAAAATAAATATAATAAATCTTCCCCCCAAAACAAGCAGCAATCTCCCAAAAAGAATTTCCAATGGCAATCTCCAGTAACCACAGCTCAATCTGCCACTCTTTCCAGCGACGTTGAGTTCCCTCCTCTTACTTCTTCTTGCATCAGCCCTAAAGTTAAACACAAACTCCACCAAGAAATTATAAAATTTGGCAAAGAAATCACGAAATTCACCAATGCGAAATCCCCAGTCATTTATACCTTAATGAATAACCTCAATGAATGGGCATGAAAAATGTTCCCAGTCGCTACGGTTCAGCTTTTTGGATCATATGGCAGCGGATTAGCCTTAGATGATAGCGATATTGACCTAGCCATCACAAATGTAGGCTTATTTGACAGACCAAGTATTCAGCAAGCATGTGCACAGCTTGGAGATTCTCTTATGTATACCCCTTGGGTCTCTAAATGCACAGCCATTACAACTGCGACCATTCCAGTTGTAAAACTTGAAGTGAACCCTAAATACTTATGCGAAAACCAAGAAGAAGGGACAATAATGGTTGATGTCACTTTTGATGATTCCTATGATACAAATATGGGGACACATTTAGGATTGTCTTCACTTATGATGACACAAAGTCTTGTAGGAAATTATCCACATTTCAGAGAAATTGCTCTGGTTTTGAAGAAATTATTATATTCCCATTCATTGAACTCGCTTTATCATGGTAAACTAATATTCAGGTGGTCTGAGTTCTTATAGTTTGACGCTGTGAATTGCTGCATATATGAATAGCTCAGGGCTGAAAGAAGATTTAGGAGAAACTTTGCTAGGATTTCTCGATTTTTTTGGAAATAAATTCGATCCAAAGAAAACAGGAATTAATGTGATCAACGGAGGGTAAAATTTATTTTAGCGCATTTTACAGCCTGCAAGAAAACAATTATGAAATCACAGTTACAATTGACCCAATTAATCCAGAAAATAATACAACAAGATCTTCGTATAGAATACAGGAAGTTTTGAAACTCTTTTCCTGGGCTCATAGCAAGCTCGAAGAATTGACAAGAGCTGGAAACACAAAAGAAATACTTAAACAGATATTTAAAGGATAAGTCAAAAAATAGGGAAAAATAAAAATAAAAATTTTGGAATTAGCAAGCTATGATAAAGGATAAACCAAAAAACAATTTTTTTATTTTGACTTTATTTAAAATTAAATATGTTAACTAGTTTTTCCACTGTCGCCTTCTTGATTTTCTCCTGGCCCTTGCTGCTGTTGTGGCCCACTTTCTTGATAAATCGTTTTTCCTATTTCTAATGATAATTCTTTTATTCTATCATTTCCTCTCCTTATTTCATCTGCATCATCCTGCTGCAACTTTTCTTTTAATTCAGGAAAATCAATTAATGCGGATTTTGAGAATAACAATTTTAATAGAAATAATGGCTTAAGATATTTAAAGATTTTGTAAATATATTCTTGAAATTTATTAGATGAGAAAATGATAATTCCTCAGAGCATTCAGGATTCCTCAATATTTTAATAGTAATATTACAACTTAGTTAAATTAGATAAAGCATATATTTTCTTATCAAAGCTTCGCTCATTTCACTACTTTTTTATATGAGAATTTTTACCTTATAATTCCTTTATATATCTAAATACTTAATTTATCAAAAATTTATTATTAATTTTCCATCTCAAAACTTAAGCGTTATGATCAAAGAAGAGCTCCTAAAAGTTAACGAAATTCCAAAAAGTGATTATGCTTTACCATCAATATCTACTTCACGGCCAAGGCTTTCAATAAGTCCAAATGATTCAAATCACAATCTAGCATATCAACAATTATTAAACGAGCTTAATAGAAGCATTCATGAACAAGAACTTAAAGAGATTAATTTTAAAAAATATCTTCAGGATGAAATTGAAAAAGATAAACTTAAGCAAACTGAAAGACTTAAAAGGAAAAAGCAGCATGCTGCATATTTGCAGCACCAAATTGAAGAAAAAGAAGCCAAGCAAAAATGCTTAAAACTTGAAAATTTAAAACCAGGGATATCCGAAAATTTCCACGGATATCCAAGCATCCCTGAAACACCTAAAAAAGAAAAAAGAAAACGAGAGTTGTCGCAGCAAAAATACTTTAAAAAAGAACTCGACAAGCAAATGGAAATCCAATCGCAAAATCATGAACATCAGAAGCAAGAAAATCTGAAATTAGAGAATAAAATTATTTCTGATGCGAATAATGAGCTAAATAATCAAAAATTAAGAATGCTAGAGAAGAAGAAGTTTCATAAAGAAATGTTAACAGAGTCTTGAAATAAATCAATGCAATCTAAAGAATTGGCAAAAGAATTAGAAAAAATAAAGGTTAAAGGAATAAAGCTTCCTAAAGGTTTTGAAAGAGAAGAGACAAATTTTGTAAAAAATAACGAAAAAATGTTGGACGAGCTAAAAGATGTGTCAAGTATTGATGAAAAATTATCAAGCAGGAGGTTTATGTATAGAAGTACAAGCATGCCTGAAATTACACCAATAAGCAAATTTATTGAAACCTCTAGACAAAATTTGATTGAAGAGACAGAGAATATAGAAAAATATCACAATAAAATTAAAAGGGTCATCAATCAGACAAAACATATTAGAAATTACAGTAATCCAAACTTAAAGCCTACACTTATAAAAAATAACGGAAACATAATGAGAGCAGTAAGGAAGTTTCATAGCTAGCAAATATTTTATATTAAAACTAATCAAATTTTAGCATTTTGAAGACTACTATTATTTACTAATGAATTAATATTTAGCGAGTAATAACATACATATTCAAACTAAATCATATTAAATTATCTAAGCCAAATAATTATTTAAGAACATAGGATCTTATTTTTTCTAAAATACGCACATATGAAGGGTCATCTAATCTTCCCACAAAAGGAGGTGGCTTAGGTTTCCCATCCTCTCCAAGAGTTCCAATTTCTCTAAAAGGTAAAAAGCACATAGTCCAGAACCTTTCTTTTTCATCTTCATTTGCTCCAGAAATCAAATGCTCCATAATAAAATTGATAAAGTTCATTTGATTTAATTTTAAGTCTGTATCAAACCTTGGCTGGCCACTTAATTTTTGAACTAAAATTTTTGTTGATAAAATACCTTGAGCATCTGGGCCAAGTGCTGCAAATGTTTCTCTTACAAGCTTTGATCGTTTGGCTTTAGTAATTTCATTTTTGATGTTTTGAATTTCATTTAGTTTATTTTCTATAGAACTTTTCATGCCTTCTATATCAGCTTTCATGTTATCAACTACATCTCACATTGGATCTTTATAGACTCCAAAGTATTGTTGAATATACTCAGCTGGGGAATCCGGTGGGTTATCTGATTGCCTCAAAGCTAAGAGAACTAAAGTAAAAAATACATTTAACCATAGCAAGCACAATTCCTTTATCAGCGAGGTATTCTCGAAATTCTCTTTGCTTCTTGTCTCTTTTCATAGCTTGGAGTGTAAGAGATTTATCAACTTGGCTGTCCTCCATAACTGTTTAATAAATTATGAAAATTAATAGAATAAAAAATTTTATAAATATTTATGTTCAATTATCAAAATTCGAAGAATTAAAGGATTTATTATGATAGAAAATCTAATAAAATTCCGATAAAGTTAATTTATTAATAAATAAAATATATTAAGATTTAAATAGCAGCCACAGTATAAGCCATAATTCTTAAATTATTAAATTATTTTTCATTTATCTTTTGTAATCTAAATTATAAAAAATCAAAATTAATGATTTTCTTTTTTCAGTTAATTTCTTTTTATCTCTATCTATTTTCTCTATACAATAATTATATTTTTTATTTGTAATTCCCCGAAGGCATAAATAATAAGGTAAATAAATAATCCACCATAGTGTTTAAAAAGTTTCTAAAATTTTAATAATCGCTAATGGTTTATAAAGATGTTTTTCCGAATTATGGGCGATATGTTGCATGTTGCATCACTCCTCATCTTGGCTTTCAGGATCAGAAAGACAAAGAGTTGTGTTGGGATATCATGCAAAACCCAAGAACTATATTTCATTGTATTTGTTGCCCGATATTTGGACCTCTTTACATATTACGTGTCAGCTTACAACACACTGATGAAAATAACCTTTATATGTTTAACAGGCTATCTGATATATCTGATGAGGTTCGCTAAAATATATAAGCAAACTTATGACTCCAGAGGTGACAACTTTGAGTACTGGAAATACCTTCTTGGTCCATGCTTCATCCTTGGATTATTTTTCAATACAGAATTCACCCATATGGAAATATTATGGAGTTTTTCGATATTCCTTGAAGCTGTTGCTTTTATTCCACAACTAGAAATGCTACGCAAGATGAGGGAGGTCGAAAATTTACAGTCGCATTATGTTTTCTGTTTAGGAGCTTATAGAGTACTTTATATCATTAACTGGATCTCTAGATTTTTGAACAATGAAGAGATTTCTTATATTTCACTATTTGCTGGTATTATACAATCCATTCTATATGCAGACTTCTTCTATTACTATGTTCTTGCGAAACTCAATAATAAGAAATCAGTTACGTTACCAATCTAAATAATCAAATTATAGATTAATAATATAAGAAATTAAAATAATCTGCTTATACTTTAAAGCATCCGGCAGCAAGCTATTGAGGTTTAATTTATAAAAATGGGAAAACTGCATTTAGAGTACTTAGATTCCAATCAATTATATGTGTGTGGAAGTTGCAAAGCTCATTTAACAAGCAGCAGAGAGTTAATTTCAAAGGATTTTTGGGCTGGAACTGGAAAAGCTTATCTTTATAATAAAGTTATCAATGTGTATACAGGAGTATTAGAAGAAAGGATGCTAAGGACAGGACTTCATAGTTGTTGTGATATTTTTTGTAAAAATTGTGATTGCAAGCTTGGATGAAAATATGAGTGGGCTCTCGAGCCAGAACAGAAATACAAGGAAGGAAAATTTATTTTAGAAAAAAATTTAATAGAGAAAGCTGAATGGGAAAATTAGATCATTAAGTTTTTCATAGAGTTGAATACTCATATTAATAGAAATATTGATTGAATATTGATGAGAGTAATATTTTCAATATTATATTTCTTTTTGATATTAATCTGTTTTCAAATTTAAGAATCTTAAGATTGGAAATTAATTTAAATTAATAAAATGAGAATTCCGATATTAACAGAATGCTGGTTAAATATTAGGATATTTTGGTAGGATTATTCGTTTTCTAGTTTTTAAATATTAAAGCTTATATAATGGATTAGTTTAAAATATATATCCTAATTTTACTTCCAATATCTCAAGAATCATTCAAGCTATTTAATATCATGCTATGTATTTTAACTTGCCTATATAAAGTCCACACTTAAGAAGGGCTTATTACTCTCCAATATTTCATTTTTCGTGTTCTACTTTTCATCAGAAATAATAGCACAATTTTCCTTTTAAATTTTCAAAAATTTAATTTCCCAAATTAATTTTCTTTTGTCACTTTTTCTTTAGCATTGATCCAAATAATATGAAAAACGCTCCTAGATATATTTAAAATAACTTTTAGGCAATTAAATTCAAAAAATGACGTTCAAATTAATTGATATTGGCTATAATTAAAAATGTCAAGTGATTCAATGAGCGATGAAGACAGCGATTTCGATATGGACGTTGAAGAAGGAACAGCAGTAGGTAGTGTTCAAGTCTCAGTTATGGAACCTCAGAATATAAAGCCAGCTACTAAAGAAAAAACTCCGGAAAGCAGCGATGAAGATTTTGATGAAGATGAAAGTGGAAACGAAAGTGAGAAAAACCCACCTGCAAAACCTAATTTACCTGAAAATAAGGAAACTAAAAAAGAAGTTTCAAAAATACCTCAGCCAAGCAAGCTTCCATCTCCAAATCCTACCCCTAAGCAAAATATACAGCTTGATGCTAAAAAAGAAACAAATCTTTCAGCTGATTTAAAATCTTCAGCCCACACAAAGACTAATAGTACTGAAAAAAGTAAAGAAGTTGTAAAAAAAATAGAAAAATCTTTTTCCCACTCAGAGCTGGACTTTGGTGATATTATGGCTCCAAAATCTGAACGTAAAGAAAATATTGACGTAGAAGAGAGATTTTATAAATACCAAGAAAAAGTCAAAGAAAAGGTTGATAAAATTGCCAAAGATATACATCAAGAGGAATTTAAAGAATGCACATTTAAGCCTTCTGTCAATGCAGATGGTAATAAAAGAACTGTAGACGAATTTATAAGTGAAATGAATAACTATGAGAAAAAGAAACAAGATAAATTAAATGCAAAGAGAGAAGAAAACATAAAATCGCAAAGTTTAACTGAGCAAAGTTTCCAGCCATCTATTTGTGAAAAATCATTGCAAATTCTTGCGAAAAAGGGGGAGAGCAATGAACCTGTTCATGAGAAACTATTCAAAATGAAAAAGACTGAAAATAGTAAGCAGGTTAAGAAAATTTTAGAAGAGCAAGAGAAAATTGAAAAATCTCAGTTTAAACCTACAGTGAACACAAAATCTAAGGGGCTCAAAAGATCTGGCTCAATAGACAAAATTTTATATGATGATGCTGTAAGAAGAATCCACAAAGAGCAAGAAGCCCCGAGCCCTCCAAAAGAAAAATTTATAAGCAATAAATCTGAACAAGTTTTAATTGCAAAGCTTAAAAAAGAAATGCAAGAAGCTTTTATATATCTTGACCCTGAAAATGAGAATAAGCTGAGCTACTCCAATACTCTACATTTATTAGAAAAACTCTTTCTAATCAAAAGTAAACCTGAAAATCCTAAGAATATTGAGGAAAAGGAACTTGTGATGAAAATGTGAAAGCTTTTAGGTGGCGATAACGGATTTACAACTAAAAAAAACCTTGAAATATTTATAATGGGAGTAATGAATTATTACCACCCAGAAATGAGTGCTTCTATTGATCAATCTTCATCTATTACAAGTTCAATAGGAAGACTTGTAGATGGAGAGTTCACATTATTAGAAGACGAGGTAGTCAAGCTTCATAGAGTATTCTACATGTTCTATGAAAACAGAACAAACCAAACACATCATTCCAATATTAACCCTACATATAAAAATAAAGTAGAGTACTCTTTTCGCCCACAAATAAATAAAGACAGTTCAAAAATGGCTGATGGTGTAAAACTCCGCAGAACTGAAAGCTTAGGCTCAAAAAAATGCCACGAAGACTTATTAATCTCAGAAAAACAAAAAATTGACGAAAAAATAAATAAGCTTAAAAAAGTATATGAGCAAGAAAATCGAAAAGAATGCACATTTAAGCCTTCAATTAACAAAAAGCCAGTCTACAAAATGGCAGAAAAAAATCCCAAAGATACACTTGCCGAAGAATATAAAAAAATAAGCGAAGATCCAAGTGTGCATCGTTCAGTTGCCTTATATAACCTATCAGAAGTTGAAAGAAAAAGAAAAGAAAAACTTGCAAGGACAGCAGAAGAGCTTGAGATAGAAAAAGCACAAGCTGAATGCACATTTACCCCTAACCTTGAAAAGCCGATTTTAAATGAAAATGCAGATTTATTAGAAAAGAAAGGGGTAGCAGAAACAGTGAATAGGATGAGAAGAGCGAGGGAAGAACAAGAGTTGATAAAAAATATGAAAGAAAGAGGGTTTACTAATAAAGGTGAGCTAAAACCTTTGAATTTTTCCATGGAATCTGAGAAGCCAAAGTCTTCACTTTCCCATTCGCAGTCTCAAACTATTTCTAAGCCTCCTCTACCATCAGGGAAGTTTAAGCAGCAAAGAGATTCGCATAAAGCGCTGAAGCAAGAAAAAGAAGAAGAGAGGAGAGAGACTAGAATAGAAAATAAATCATAAATAAGAATGTGAATTTAACTATTAGAATTTCACAATATAAATAAATGCCATTGTAAAATTACCAAAAATAGATTAAAATTAGTTTAGCGATATAAACAATTGAAAATAATTTCTATAATAAGTTAAAGCTCAAGTTTTACTTTTTTAGATCCAAAATTAAAAGATGAGTGCTCTCGGATAAACTGGAACAAATTTTCATAATTCAAGTCATCTTGGAATAAAATTCCATTTTTATTATTGGCTGGGAAAAATTTTATTGTAGGAAAATCTTCCACAAAATGGCCCTTTACGCTGTTGTGATATGCATCGATACTCACTATAGCAATTTCTTCAATATTTTTAAAAGTATAAGCGAGCAGCTCATAATCGGGTCCAAGATTTTTACAATTAGCAGAAAATGGTGCATAAAATTGCACTAAGACGTCTTTATCTGCTTTTAGAACAACTTCTTCAAAATTTTGAGCGACTATTGTTTTAACTAATTCTTCACCTGATTGTTCCAGGATTGGCTCAGATTTTATATAAGGCTGAATTTCTCCTTTTTTCCATTTTAATATAAAATCCTCAGCATCGCTTTCTTTTACATCTTTAGAATAGAAATACTTGTTGACTTCTCCTCCTTTATGATCAATTATCATAAATGTCGGCATTGAATATCTAGAAACTCCAAAAAACTCACCTATTTTTCTATATCTCGGTAATGATAAATCTGCATGTGTAAAAACCAATTCATTTTTATACTCTTTTGCTAGGTTTTGATAAGTCTGATTATATTTTAAAGCATCTATTTCATATCTAAAAAAAAATAAAGCAGGGTGCTTTTCTTGGAAAATGTAATAAGATACGTCGTTATTATAAGGCTGGGTCCACGGTGTTTTATTGTTTTCAATCCATTTAGTTAGGTAGTATGTAGATCTAATTTCTAAATAATGAACAATTTTGTCATCATATTGCTTGAGCATCATAACATTTCCATCTTTAGCTGAATACTGAGAAAAAGAGCTATGATTTGTTGAAACAATAAACAAAACGTCATCAAAGTACTTGGAAGCAGCCACAAAGTACTCAGGAGGTTTTAGTTTGGTAAATAAAACCACTGAAACTTTGGAATTTTTCAAAATTTGCTTGAATTCTAAAAAATCATGGACTGTTTGTAGCTGGGGTCGAGATTTTTTGATTACCCATGAAACTATTGCACTTTCAGTAAAATTTTCTGAATAATTAATTGCTTCATCTTCTGAGATCAATTTAAGTGTAGGATATCCAGTTATACCATAAATTTCTCTAATTATAGGGTTAGCAGTTGCATCAACTTTTGCTATGTGTATTGGTGGATTTCTGGCTTTTAATGTAAAAGCTGCCTTGGAATATTCTTGAGCTAATTTTTTGCTATGTTCACATCATGGAGCATGAAATTCAACTAAAATAGTTTTTTGCTGTTTTAGAGCTTGCTTAAAGTTCATATCGTCAAGAATCCAAACGTTATCTTCTTCAGATATTTGGCTACATTTGCAAAAAATCAAAAGGAAAGCCCATATCTGAAATAGCATCTGAAAAAATATGTTAAATGGGATTTAATATTTTGTTGTATGATATTAATATATCACTAATGTTTATAATATTGAACTAATTCTCTATAAATTTTATTTTACTGCATGACTCCAGAATTGTGACTATTCTTAAAAGTCGAATTTTCTCAAAAGTCCACCAAAGACTTCTTATAGATGATACTTATAAGCATTTATTCTAAATCTCTTCACATATTCCAAGGACATCATTTTTTAGCATCTCTAATTTAATCGTTAAGCGCCGAATTTAGTTTCAAGTAAAGATAATACAATTCTATTTAAAAATGTCAGACGAACTGGAAACTGAGCTTCTTATGGATGCAATGCACAGGAGACGAGTCCTTCAGCAAGAAAACAGAAGTGACCACAGTAGGCCTTATCGCTTAAATAATGATGTTGACAATCTAATAAAGATCTGTACAAGAAAAATCACTATGGATGGAAATCATCCAAAAGCCTTATTTATTCGTGCTTCTAGCTATATGAAAAAAGGGCTTTACGAAGAAACAATAAAAGACTGCAATTCTCTTATTCAGCTTGAACCCCACCATGTAGGAGCATTCTATCTAAGAGGTTGCGCATATGACAAGCTAGGCGAAATTGATAAAAGTATCCTAGATTTCACAACAGTCCTTGAGCTTGACCCTTGTCACGTAAATGCAGCTTATGCAAGAGGAGCTTGCCAAAACCGTAAAGGCAATTTCGCACAAGCCATTGAAGACTACTCTATGGCTTTAGAAAGAGACCAAGAAGGCAGAAGATCTCCTGGCAAATCTTACGTCCGAAACCTCCAAAGCTCATTCAGTAACACAACCAATTCTAATGAAGCCAAAGATGACCCTTTTTCTTTTGTGCCACCAAGATCAAGTACTCCTCAAAAGTTTGAAAAAGATAAAGAAATTACAGATGTTGTCCCACCTCAAAGAATAGCCAAACCTAATGTAGTTCCTAAAAGGGAAAATAGCTCAAAACCACAGCTGAGCCCTAATTTGTCTGAAAAAGCATTAAAAGAAGCTGAGTGATTTCACTCACAAGGCTATGCTGCAAGGCAAAAAGGAGACTTTGAAAAAGCTATTGGATTCTATACAGAAGCTCTAAGGATCAATCCAAGACATTTTAAAGCACTTTTCAATAGAGCTTTTGCATATGATAAAACTGGGAATTTTGAGCAAGCGATAGAAAACTATACAGCAGCCATTGATTTGGATCCTCAAAACGCTTTTGCTTATTATAATAGAGGAATTTCATATGATAGAAGTGGGAATTTCCCAATGGCAGTTGAAGACTTTTCACGTGCAATAGATCTGGAGCCAAATAAAGCTGATTTCTTCCATAACCGAGGTTTCGCATATCGAAAATTAAAAGAATACGACTTAGCCATCAAAGACTATACCCAGGCTTTAAAACTTGACCCAAAACACTTCAAAGCTCTTTATAACCGAGCTTTTTGTTGGGATAAAATAGGAAAAATTGCTGAAGCAGAGCGAGATTATATGGAAGCTTTAAGGTTCCAGCCTAATAACGTTAACACCCTTCATCATCTAGGAACTTTAATGGAAAAAACTGGAAACTTAGAACAAGCCTTAGAGTGCTTTAACCGAGTTATTGAAATTGACCCAAATTATGCACCTTCATATAATGGGCGAGGACTGGTATGGGACCGACTTTTTAAGCATCAAGAAGCCCTTGAAGACTTCACACAGAGCATCGAGCTTGACCAACAAAATCCTGTTTATTGGCATAACCGTGGCTGCTGCTTGAGAAATGCTGAAATATATGAAGATGCTTTAGAAGACTTCAATAGAGCCCTTTACTTAGACCCATCTAACCCAATTATTTATGCAAATAGAGGCCTCACATGGAGAAAACTAGAAAAATTCGATAAAGCGGTGGAGGACTACACTAAAGAGCTAGAAAATGGAGGAGCTTCTGTGAAAGTTTATAATAACAGGGCTTATTGTTATGCTAAATTATCAAATTATGATGAAGCAATCAATGATTATTCAGCTGTGATAAAGCTTGACCCAACCAATATTCATGCATTACATAATCGAGGTATTTCGTATGAGCGACTTGGGGATTATGAAACAGCCATAAAGGATTTTTCTAGTGTTATTGATCTGGATTCAAGGAATGCTAATGCTTTTTTCAACAGAGGGTGCTGCTATGATAGTGTTGGGCAGCTGGATAAGGCTATTTCGGATTATTCCATTGCGCTGGAATTAGATATGATAGGTAAGGAATAAATGAAAAATTATGAAACTTATTGGTAATCATCTGCATAACTAGAGAATTTAAATAAGCAGGTAAATTTAATTTATTTAATTCTTGGTCGCTAATTTCTACTATCCTCTACCTGGTAACTTGGTGATGAATGCATTCAAGCATCTTAACAAAGGAGCCATATCCAAAGGGCCAGGAAATTTCTCAGATGAAATTACTGTACACAATTTCATCTCATATTACAATTAAAATAAGTAAGTTATTTATTATCTGATATCTCTATTGGGCGGGTTTATTTTTATTGCGTATACGGACTTCTCTGTATTCTTGAGTCACCATGCAGCAAGAGCATCCAATCCAATAAAGTAGGCAATCCACCATAAAACTCCCATGAATGTTATATTTTTCCCTTATCTTGCCGCGATTGATAGCAAGTCCAATGCAACAAAGCCAGCAAGCTATACAGCACTCACCACATCCTCCTTGGCCTCCATTCATTTCCCAAACTGTAACCCCTTGTAGCAATGCAGCTCCAGCTGTACAGTTCGAACAAATTAAGCAAAATGCGGGAAAAACATTACAACAACCGGCAAACTCAGCTGTCCAATTCTCTGTCATTTTATTATTACCACTGATTAATATGAATAACTGTTTTAGGGTATTGATTTAAATTAAGGTGTGGTGATTATTTAAAACAATCAAAAAGGATAGGAAAATTAATAGCTTCGTATAATTTAAATGGAAACTATAAAGGAATAAATTATGCAAAAACCGTTTCTATCTATTTTGATACCAAACAATAGGGAAGATACCAGAAAATTATGAAAAATTGATGATTGTGAAGATTATAAACGTTTATGAATATTGATAAAAACAATTTCAACTCAGATTGAAGCTAAAAACATAATAAATCCTTATTTAATATCGGCATATTATTAGTAAATACCTAATAATTTATTATTTAGTTCAATACGCAGCTTTCATAAGTTGGGATCATATATTTGATGTTAATAAATGCGTCTTCTCCACCTGTAGTTTCCAGCAATTCTAATGTTTCTTGTATAAGCTCTCCTATATTTTGCCTCTTTCTCTGTGAATAATCAATCTTATCTCCAGAATTTATATTTTTTTGCTTAAAAATATTAAATATCGGCAAAATCTGCCTATAATAAGGCACTAAAGCTTCTCCAATCATATCTGCACATGTTACCAATTTCTGTAATACTTTCAAGACTACACTGATAATATCAGCGTCTCGAGTATTCAAAGCAGTTTTTATTGGAATAATAAGCTGAGGAATCACAGGTAAAACTTTATTCCCTCCATGTTCAAGCATATCATGAACTCCTTGTATAGCCAAAAACCTATAAGGGTCATGTTTTTCTCTAATCCCATCAAAGAAAATAGGTAAATAATGATGATAATCTAGCTGCTCCACTGGAACTTTCCATGCAATTTTATTGCCTATTCCATGACTTATAGCTATAGGAAGATCTCCACGGTCATAAAATCTCCTGAATTCACTGGGTGGGATTTGTCTTCTATTAAAAGCTCCGGCTCTAGGAGGAGTTTCAACTGGCTGTTCTCTTCCATGGAATAATGAAGAAGTTTTGCCTCCTGAGCCTCTGCCTTTTTTAACAAATTCGTTAGGCTGGCTTGCAGCTTGTGATGCTTCATGAACTGGGTTTAAATTGAATTCAGTTGGAATTTGTTTTGAAGGAATCACATAGCCTGGAGGAAAGTCACCAAAAGGAGAATGAGAATTGCGAGGCAAGTATTTAACGTCGGTTCCGAAACTTGGACCGCCAGTCTTGCTGAGCATCTTGCGGAGATGGTCTTCAGTCGAAAGAAATTGAGCTGGAGAAGCAGTGTAAGCCATAACTGTCGATAATTATAAAGAAGTTTCTAAAATAATGGAACTGAAAAGATCTGCAAGAAAAGGTAATATTTTAGAATATTTTCTTAAATAAATTAAAACATTAAATTAATTTATCTTTATTTCTGATCTTTTCTGCTTAGGTTTTTGACCAAAAATATTTAAGATTTCAAATAAGCAAAGCCACAAATAAATATTAATAAATTTATTCTATATGTCAATAAATAAATTAATAATGTAGCAACACATCACTATAAAAAATGTCGAACCAGGCAATGCTCACAACAGCTCAGTGTTTAGACAAAATTGGCTGAGGAACGTTCCAAAAAAGAAAATTTATCCAGTGTGGACTGGTAATTTAAATTAAGGCTTGAACAAATAGTCAACTATGAGTAGTTCTTATAGGTATTACACTTTCAAGTATTGCACATGAATGAGATATATCAAACTCATTGAGAGGATTTATTGGAACTTTATATCAAATAGGCATGCTTGCAGGATCTGTTTTATGAGGATATTGGGCAGATCGATATGGAAGGATGTTTTCTCTTAAAAAAAGCTTGCTTATTGTGGTCATTTTTAGCTTATTCATGATTTTTTCATTTTCTCTTGTAATGTTCATTATTTGTGCATTTATCATGGGAATTGGAGTTTCAGGTGAACTTGTTGTTGCTGGTGTAGTTTTTAAAGAATTTTGCCCGCCGAAAAATTCTGGCTATGTGACTGCTCTGTCTTCGTTTTTTGGGATGGGTGGTGCATTTGTAGCTTTGATATGTGTTCTTATCGAATTATTTAACTATTCTGAAATTGCAAACTGAAGATTTGTTATTTCCATTATATTTTTCTATGATTTGATAATTTTTATATATAGGCTTGATATGGATGATACCCCCAGCTATTACTTCGCTAAAGGAAGTAAAGAAAATTCAGAAAAAATACTTAAAAAGATAGCTGTTGTTAATGGCAAGAATGAAGCAACAGTTGCACTAATTGATCCAACTTTAAATGAAAATTCCGTTTCAAAATCAAAAGCAAATTCTTATAAAATGCTATTTCATAAAGAACATATAAGAGCTAGCTTATTGCTAACTGTTATTTATTTTACAAAAATGTTTGGATATGTGAATGTTTTGATGTTTATGCCAAGATTTTTAAGTGAATACTCAAAACTGACACAGTACATAGCAATTTTTATTCAACAATTATTTGGGATTCCAGGTGTTTTTCTTGCAGCATACTTAGTTAATACGAAATTTGGGAGAGTGAAAACATTAGCAGCCTGTGAATTTTCAGCAGCATTATTTGTGTTTTTATTTTTGTTATCTGGTAATGTAGTTTCAGTTGTGATATGTACATCACTTATGAGTCTTGTTGTATTAATGGGATATGGATGCCTTTATACAGTTACACCTGAATCTTATCCTACAGAAATTAGAAATACTGCTAGTGGATGGCTATTTTCAGCTGCAAGGATAGGAGGAATTATATCTCCTACAATTACAGGAGTTTTGCTTGATATTCCAGGAGGAAAAGAAATTGCATTAGCTATTTATTCAATTTCTTTTCTAATAGACACTGTTTGTGTTCTATTTCTTGCAGAAACAAGGCAAAATAGATAATAAATTTATTTATTTCTTTTTTTAAAAACATATTTTATTTTCTTAAAAAATAAATTTACTACTAAATCATATTTTGCAATTTAATTTTTTCAAAATTTCCTTTAGCGCACTTTCTCTCTAATTCTTCCTCTCAAAACCTGAATTTTCTGATCAAGAGGTTGACGACTCTGCACTTTTGGTCTGAATAGAGGCGGTAACTTAAAATCTGAATCTCGAGTGCCAGTTCTTTTTGCATCAAAAGAACCTGGAGATTGGTTTCTTGATCCAGGAATTCTTTCCGTTTCTGCACTAATATGTCTGTATTGTGCAGCTGGAAGCCTATTCGCTAGACTTAAAAAATTTCTTGGTAATGTTATAGTTCTTAATAAAACATTTGAGTCTCCTTTTTCTTCATTATCCAATTTTAGATGCCGATGAACATTTGGATTATCCAAAATCTGCTGACAATTAGGCCTTAATGCTGGATTCACCTGCAGCAAATCTTTAACTGTATTAGCCAAATAAGCTGAATAAATTTTCGAAATTGGTGGATAATGTCCTTTCGTGACTTTTTGATATAAGCTACTCATATCATTCGCTCGAAAAGGCGGAATTAGCATAATAGCTTCATAAATTACACATCCTAAGGACCAAATATCACTTTTTGAGTCATAAGGCTGGTCTCTTCATACTTCAGGACTAGCATAATAAGGCGTCCCAGTCTGTGTATAAGCTAATTCTCCACTTGAAACTTTTGAGACATTCATGTCCCCAATTTTTACACTCCCGTTATTACATATAAATACATTTGCACACTTAAGGTCTCTGTGGAGGACAGACATATCATGCAAAGCTTTTACTCCTTTGACCATTTGGATTAAAATATCTCATATTTCGTTTTCTGAAAATCTTGTGCCTTTGTCTCTATGTTGATGAATTTTTGATAGAAGATCTCCCCCATCTGCAAATTCCATGATGATGCTAGGTAAAAATTACCATAAGCTTCGTGAAGATTCATCAACAAATGCTTCTTTATAGCCAATTATATTTTGATGACTGATAGAAGCAAGAATTCTGACCTCGTTTAAAGCGTTGGTTTTTTCTTTTTCTTTTAAAGGTGCAAATCTGACTTTTTTTAGGGCATAAATTTGGGAATCTGAAATTCTTCTGACTTTGAAAACTTGGGAATAAGCTCCTTCGCCGAGCTTTTGTATGATTTCGAAATCTCTAAGTGACATTATAATAATTGATTTTATAACAAAAAAAAGGAATTTAATGCATTTACGGTAAAATCTGAGATTTGAAGGAAAATTGTCGAGATAGGGATTTTCTTGAAAATTTATGATTTTTGCAAATCAGACATTGAAGATTAGCAAGTATAAAATTTTAGGAAAAGATAGTTAAAAAGAAATTTATCAGAAATACGACATGATAATCAGCTTAAAGTAAAGAAATTGCGGTAATCTTTGCAAATAAATCAAGAAATGTTTAAAAGATATCATGCACTCTGACTAAACTCTAAAAATGGATAAAAATGAATTGCTATAGATGTGGAGGTATAGGTCACCGCGCAAGAGATTGTCCAAGTGAAGAAAAAGCTTGTTTTAACTGTCATAGGCTTGGCCACACTCAAAACGAATGCTCTGAGTCTGTAAAATGCCACAATTGTGGAAGTTCTGATCACAGAGCAAAAGATTGCCCAGAGCAAGCTGGTCGAGATATTAAATGCTATCGTTGCAATGGATCTGGACACGTGTCAAAAAATTGTCCAAGGTGCTACAAATGTGGAGAATTTGGGCATATGTCTAAAGAATGCTCTTCGACAGGGGATTCAGTGTGCTATAATTGCGGACAAGCTGGACATATAGCTAGGAATTGCGGACAAGCTGAAGCTGCTTTAGATCGTAGAGGTGGCTCAAGGTGTTATCGCTGTCATGAATTTGGGCATTTTGCTAAAGATTGTCAAGCTTAATTAGTAATATTTCATGGATTTTACTGAAAAAGTACTTATTTTGTAATGAGAAAGGCTCTGCTTGATTGTAATAATTATTTAATTATAACATAGAATGGCATCAATATTAACAGGTGCAGGACAAGGTCTAGGGACTTTTCATGGAGCTCAATACTTCCGTAGAATCTCTGAAGCAGTTAACCCTATTGGAAATAATGAAGCTATTCACTTGGACGGCGAAAATTCGTTGCAGTCTGAATATTTATCAAGTGAAACTTCTCGATCTTCTGCAACTTCTAACAGTGTTAATTCTAACCCAGATATTATAGTAGACGTTAACAAGAGAAGATTACTAGAAAGAAAAATAGACAAGGTTGATCGTGATTCAAAATTACTGAAGATTTATGATTCACTTATTGCAATTCTTGCTATAGCAGGACTAGTTGTCGCAATGGTAGAATACGAAGAAAATTATAGCAATGACGATGTCACTACTAGCAACGGAGGCTCTTTAAGGCTTTTTGTGTCCGTTTCTACAGGAGTCTTGTTAATTTTACTGATTTTTAGATCAAAAATTTCATATAGTATTATGAGAGAAAAGAAAATTGGTTTAGATGTTGAGGTGCCTCCTTATTTCAAAAGCAAGCATTTTGCATTTTTATTAGTCGAACTTGTGGTTTGTGCTATTCACTGGCCCCCAGGAAGTGACTATTCTATAGAATTCCAACAACTAAACGGTGTTTTAAAACAAAGCATGGACTCTATATGTGCTTGCTGAATGCTTATAAGAGTATATTTAGTTTTCAGGCTTTTTTACCACTATTCTGCATGGTCATCAAAAAAGTCACAAGCGATTTGTAGCGTTTATGGATGTGATGCGAGCATTTTGTTTTCTATTAAATCCTTATTAAAAGATCGGCCTTATTTCTTATTAGGTTTCAGCATGATTACAAATCTTGTTGTATTTGGGTTAGCTATAAGGATTTTTGAAAGACCTTATACGAAAAATAATCCAAACCAAAGCCAAGATTTTAATTATATTTGGAATGCCATGTGGGTCATTATAATCACTATGACAACTGTTGGGTATGGAGATTTTTATGCTAGAACACACGTAGGAAGGCTTATTTCAGTTTTAGCTTGCTTTTGGGGAATTTTTAATATTACTTTAATGGTTGTGACTCTATCGAATTATACAGCGTTTAATAAAGGTGAAGAAAAAGTGTATAATTATTTGGGAAGGACCACAGCTATGGAAAACGCAAAAGTCCATGCCGCAAAGTTTATAAGAGCAGCTTACCAACGATATCTTTTGATAAAGCATGGAGGAAAACAGCAAAAGTATTTACATGAGAGAAGAGAAAAAACCTATGAGATGAGAATTCATTATCAAAAATTTAAGGAACAAAAGAAGTAAAATTCATGTAGGCTTGCATTATTTGCAGAGCAGTCAACTGAAGAAATGTTAAGAGTTCTTAGTGAAGGACTTAATATAAAATTTGAAATGATAAATTTTTTTATTAAGCAAGCCCAGGATTTAAAAGATCAAGTACACGAAATAACCCGTTCTCAAAAGAAATCAAAAGAAGCATTAAAAGCAGCAATAAAAAACATGGAAATTATAGAAGAAGAAATCGATAAATATGCTTCTCTTAAATATAAACTGTAAAATTTTTTAAATAAATTTTAAGCTAAATATTTATTTTTCTACTCAAAGCTCCGTCTCTCCCTAAGTGTAGGGATTTCTATATTTTCTACATCATCTATAAGCTTGGCTTGACTAATATTCTGGATTAATGTGTCAAATTCTTTCAACTTCTCCCAGTTCATGTCATATGCTCTTTCTATTTCTTCAATTTCTATTCTGAATGCATCATATATTTCATCCTCTATTAGCGTTAGTATTAAGGGGAAAGAATATGGGCTTTGAATTGGAGATTCTTCATCCAGCCTGCTCCTATAAAATGATAGGATATCATGGAGCTTTTCAACAGTCAAGTCAATTGAAACTGGGCCTTTATTAACGATTGTTCGAATATCTTGATAAGCTTCTGATATGCTGATTTCATGCTTGAATAATTTCATTGAATTTTCATATGTATCTCGCTTTATATTTTTACCACTTAAAACTTCATCAACTGCATCATCTAATAGTTTGTTGTAAATTCCAAAACATTCTTTTACATATTTGAAATATTCATCAGAGCCTCTAGGAAGTCTTCTTCGCTGCTTTCTGCTGTGAAGCTGATTTTTTTTATAGTATTTTGAGTATTGTTTTCTTATGAGATGGAGGAGATCAATAATAGTTTCCTGAGATAGAACTTCAAGGATCAAGGTTCTTGCTCTGGGTCTCGTATAATAGTAAAATCCAAGCCCGCCTAATGCTAGAAAACTTCCACTGAATATGAGCCAGCCTTTTAGGCTTAAATTAAAAAGGTTGAAACCTGATTTCATTTATATCGATATTACTCAGCTTCATATCTATTTTAATCAAACGAAAATATTGAAAAATAGTAAAAAAAATCAGAGAAGAAATGCAAATAAGGGTTTTAAAATATCATAGATAAAAATTTAAATATTTATTATTATAATTGGCTACTTCTGTAGATTCTGAGCGTGGAGGAGAGGAGGAAAAGTATAGCTATGGTGAGATGGTGTCTATTGCTATCACCCGATAACTTTCAAATAATATTTTGAAGAGATTTTTCTGCAGCAATCAGGCTAAACTACAAAGGAGATATGATTATGATGATAATTTTATCAAAAATAATTTAGAAAATTAATTCTTGATCAGACTCATAATGATTTATATCAGAAACATTTTAGATTTTATCAATTTGGACGGCTTCTTAGGAGGTATGAGTAATAAGTAATTCTGAAACTTAAATGCTCTATTATTATAATAACTACATTTTGACAGCTTACAAAATATGTAAAATTTGGTAAACTATAAATCAATAATTCTAAATAATTCAATAATTTTTAATAATGGAGATTTTAGCTATTTTATTAAAGATTGCCAAATAACTTGAAATTAATTATCCGCTCCATCCAGCCATAGGGCCATGGAACAAATGCGATTTATTTGGTCTTGAAACAAATTCTTCCACATTGGCTAAGCTTCTTATATGGCTCTTATAAGCCGCAAAACATGGTGAAATCCCTGATAAGTAGTTTGCATCAATAGCATCAAGCTTATCAAGGACTTCATATAAGAAAAAGTCAACATATGTTGGGTGGTCTCCAACTAAGAATGTTTTTGCTTCAAGATATTTAGCAAGCCTTGCCACCACTACTCTTTGACTTTCAAGAGCTCGAGGTATAAGGGTCGCTGCTTCTTTGGGATAACAAGCATTGCTAATTTGGCTATTTAAATCTCTAAGGACTCCAGTTAACATAGAAACATAAGCTTTTTCAACTATGGTATTCCCAAGATAAGATGGGTTATATTTGGCACAAATGTATTCATATATAGCCAAAGTTTCACTTAACTTGATGCTTTCATCAATAAAATAAGGCAAATTTGGGAATTCCATACCTAAAGTTTCTTTAACGTCAATCCATTCCAATCTATTGAAATCAGGAGCAGGACCAAAGTGATAAAGCCTATCTTCAAACGCAACTCCTAGGTGTGTAAGAAGCATTCTGAGAGGCTCTCCCAAGCCACGAGCATCCCAGTATCCTAATATTGGCTGCTGCATTTTAGATATTTATTATTAAAATAAGACTGGCTTGAGAATAAATGATATTTTACTATTAAAATGATTTGATATAAATAAATTTATTTTAGAATGAAGAAAAATTGATTTTTATTAAAATTAGTGCCGAAAATATATGCTATTAATCATAAGGAAATAAATTAACTTATTAGCCTCTCCAACCAGCTGCAGGGCCTTGGAAATGTAGCCTATTAGGTCTTGAGACAAATTCCTCGACATGAGCCAAGCTTCTTATATGGCTTTTATAAGCCGCAAATATTGGTGAAATTCCAGCTAAATAGCTTGGATCAATAGCATCAAGTCTATCAAGCGATTCGTAGAAATAAAAATCGACGTAGGTAGGGTGCTCTCCAACTAAAAATGTTTTCCCTTCAAGATATTTGACAAATCTTGCTAATACTGGTTTTTGGCTTTCTAGAGCTGGAGGTAAAAGGGTCGCTGCGTCTTGGCTATAGGCGGCTCTTCCAATAGCGCTATTGAAATCTCTTAGAACCCCAGTGACCATTGCCACGTGCGCTTTTTCCACAATTGTATTGCCAAGATAAGATTGGTTATATTTAGCACAGATGTACTCGTAAATTGCCAAAGTTTCAGTCAACTTGATGTTTTCGTCAATAAAATAAGGCAAGTTAGGAAACTCAAATCCTAAAGTTTCTTTAACATTTAGCCAATCTGATCTATCGAAATCTGGAGCAGGGCCAAGTCTATATTGCTTATCTTCAAACGCAACTCCCAAGTGAGTGAGAAGCATTCTAAGAGGCTCGGCATAGCCACGAATTTCCCAGTATGCGAGAGTTGGCTGTTGCATTTTTGATATAAATTATTAGAGATATAATTATTATGATTGGTTCTAGAAATTAGATAATTTTACTATTAAAATTAATTATACATTTCAATTAAAAATTTTTGCTATACATGAGTAAAGCCTTTTGAAAAATTCAATAATATTTTTATTACTTCAAAGCTTCTTCTTTTGAAAAATTAAATACTTAATAAATAGTTCTAAATAACTCCTTATAAACATTAAAATGATGATTTATTAAAAAGATTAGTTTCCCCATCCTGCCATCTTGTTGTTAAATGCTAATCTCGGTCTTGACACAAACTCTTCTATGTGTGCTAAACCTCTAACATGACCTTTAAAAGTCTCAAAGTTAGGAGAAATACCAGTTAAGAATTCAGGATTAAATGCTTCAATTCTGTCAAATAATTCATATGCGAAAAAGTCAACCCATGTAGGCTGATCTCCTATAAGAAATCTTTTTCCTTGAAGATAGTGTGCAATTCTTTCTAAACTCGCCCTTTGGCTATCAAGAGCCATTGGAATTCTTGTAGTTGCATCATGAGAATAGCTTGCATTGATAATTGCATTATGGATATCTCGAAGAACTCCAGCGCACATATTTGCATAGGCTTGCTCTGTCAGTGTTCTCCCGTTATAAGCAGGGTTGTATTTTCCTGCAATATAAGTAGAAATTGCAACACTTTCAGTGAGTTTGACTTGGTCATCAATGAAATAAGGAAGGTTCGGGAAATCAAGTCCAAGGTTTTCTTTATCAGAAAGCCATACACTCTTGTCGTAATCTGGAGCGTCACCAGTGGGATAATGTTTATCCTCAAAAGCTACTCCAAGGTGAACTAGAAGCATACGAATAGGCTCGACTAGACCTCTGATTGACCAATATCCAAGAATGGGTTGTTGCATTTATTATAGTAGGCATTGCTAAGATGAATAAAATCAACAAGTAAATAAATTAGCTTTAAAAATTTTCATATAAATTCATGTGATAATTATAAAGTTGAGCCACATTTTTATCAAAAAATTGTTGTTATGTAAACTGGGAAAAAGAGGTGTTTTATTATTTAAATCTTTAACACTTTTATAAACATATCATGAATAGATCTGTATTTTTTGAATATATAATTTATATTATACAGCTAATAAGAGCATGCATATAGTGCCGCACAAAAAAATTGTTTTATAGTCTCTAGCCCTCAATTTATGAATTAAAATAATTTCCTATTTTACTTTTGGATAATTACTCTTTCAAAGCATGCATTAACATGGTATGGCAAAGGGACCTCCATTTAAGTTTTGCAGACTATATAACATAATTTACAGGAATCTTAAGGAAGAATATGTATCTGGAAAGTTTTTCCTAGGGCAAGTAGAATAATAGCTAAGAGCAGGCAGGAAGTGCTAAAATAGAGAATAAAGCCCGAAAAATATCTGAAAATGAGATTTTCTTTCTGTAAACTCTCTCAAAGTTTAACACAAATTAGAAATTTATAGCCAATTAAAAAGGAATAATGATCCTATACAATGTTGTAACTATAAAGAATTTTTATTTAAAGTGGGCTGTTTCCCCATCCTGCCATCTTATTATTAAATGCCAATCTTGGTCTTGAAACAAACTCTTCTATATGTGCTAAACCTCTAACATGGCCTTTATAAGTTTCGAAGATAGGAGAAATGTCTCTTAAGAACTCAGGATTAAATGCTTCAATTCTTTCAAATAATTCATATGCGCAGAAATCAACCCATGTAGGCTGATCTCCTAAAAGGAATCTTTTTCCTTCAAGATAGTGTGCAATTCTTCCTAAGTTAGCTCTATGACTATCGAGAGCAATTTGAATCCTTGTCGTTGCATCAGGAGCATAGCATGCCATGGAAGCAGCATGATTTATATCCTTAAGCACTCCAGCGCACATATTTACATATGCTTGCTCTTGAATTGTCCTTCCAAGATAATCTGGGTTATATTTTCCAGCTATATAAGTAATAATAGCATTACTTTCAGTGATTTTGACTTGATCGTCAATAAAGTAAGGGAGATTAGGAAAATCAAGACCAAGACTTTCTTTATCAGCAAGCCAACCGCTCTTATCATAGTCCGGAGCATCTCCTGTAGTATAATGCTTATCCTCAAAAGCTACTCCAAGGTGAACAAGAAGCATGCGAATAGGTTCAGCCAAGCCTCTGATTGCCCAATAGCCAAAAATAGGTTGTTGCATTATTATAGCCAGACATTTTTCACTAAAATTTCATCTAAATAAACGTGGCTACTTTCTTAAGATAAATTTTTTTTAATAAATCGTGACATGAATAGAATTAATTTTAAACCGGAGATTCTTTAATATATCATTTATTATATACCTTTTTGGATTAAATTTTAATATAATATAAATCAATTCAATTTAAACAAATATTTCTATTAAAACTAACCATCACAATTTTATGAAATGAAAGTTAAGAGCAGGCAGGAAGTGCTAAAATATATAATAAAGCCCAAAAAATATCTGAAAATGAGATTTTCTTCCTACAAACTCTCTCAAAGTTTAACACAAATTTGAAATTTATAGCCAATTTAAAAGGAATAACGATCCTATAGAATGCTGTAACTATAAAGAATTTTTATTTAAAGTGGGCTGTTTCCCCATCCTGCCATCTTATTGTTAAATGCCAATCTTGGTCTTGAAACAAACTCTTCTATATGTGCTAAACCTCTAACATGGCCTTTATAAGTTTCGAAGATAGGAGAAATGTCTCTTAAGAACTCAGGATTAAATGCTTCAATTTTATCAAATAATTCAAATGCGAAGAAATCGACCCATGTAGGTTGATCTCCTGCAAATTTTTAGCATTAGTAAGCTCGTCTTCTAGCTTACTATTTCAGCATGAGTTCAACCTCTTCCTTAGTAGATGCTCCTTGGATTCATCTTCTAAAGCATCATAATTTTATTCTTAATCTGCTACAAGGAATCTTTTTCCTTGAAGATAGTGTGCAATTCTTCCTAAGCTAGCTCTATGGCTATCAAGAACAATTTGAATCCTTGTCGTTGCATCAGAAGCATAGAATGCATTAGAAGCAGCCTGATTTATATCCTTAAGCACTCCAGCGCACATATTTACATATGCTTGCTCTTGAATTGTCCTTCCAAGATAATCTGGGTTATATTTTCCAGCTATATAAGTAATAATAGCATTACTTTCAGTGATTTTGACTTGGTCGTCAATAAAGTAAGGGAGATTAGGAAAATCAAGACCAAGACTTTCTTTATCAGCAAGCCAACAACTACTATCATAGTCCGGAGCGTCTCCAAGAGTATAGTGCTTATCCTCAAAAGCTACTCCAAGATGAACAAGAAGCATGCGAATAGGTTCAGCCAAGCCTCTGATTGCCCAATAGCCAAAAATAGGTTGTTGCATTATTATAGCCAGACATTTTTCACTAAAATTTCATCTAAATAAGCGTGGCTACTTTCTTAATAAATTATAATAATAATTTAAGATATATTTTTTACTATTATAAAAAGTAGTGGAATTCAAAATGGTTTGGCTTGGAGTATTATTGGCGCCTTTGGTCAGTTGTCTTTATTTAAATTCGTATACAGACCCAATTTATTTCAAAGATATAAAGCCTATGATTGGAGTTCTCACTATCCCCAATGATATTGAATATGCTTATGCAGATTATGCCGAATCTCACATGCGAGCTACTTATGTGAAACATATAGAAAGCGGAGCCATGAGGGTAATTCCTTTGCAATATAACTCAACTTTTGAAGAAATTGACTACTTATTGACTAAAATCAATGGTAAAAATTATATAGGAGTATTTTTTACAGGTGGATCTGCGAAATTGTTTATTAGGGAAGAAAATAAGGAGCCTCGTTTCACACAATTTATGAAAATGGCTGAGTTTATAGTCAAGAGAGTTATTGAGAAAAACGATAATGGAGAGTATTTCCCTTTATTCACAACTTGCTTGGGATGGGAGATGCTGACAATTATTCTGACTAATAAATGTACACTAGAGACCTCAAAAGGCATGAATTATACAACGAATATCATTTTTACTGATAAAGTGGCTACGTCGAAGTGGTTCAAAGATGTAGATCCAAGAATATTATACTATATGTCAACTATGAATATGACTGCACAAAATCACCAGTGGGCCATTTTCCCTAGCTATTTGGAATGTAATTTATATTCAGCTGAGCCTATTCTTAAGAATTTTTTCAATGTTTTGGGGCTTTCTAAAAATTTAGAAGGAGAACATTATATTAGTCTTGCTGAAGCCAAAAATTATCCAATCTTCTCAACAATGTTTCACCCTGAAAAACCACCTTAGTAATTAATAATTAGCCGCTGGGCATTTGCAGATGTAAATAATAGTCCACTTTCTATTCAAATCAATCAATATTTTGCTCATTTTATTGCACAAGAAGTAAGGAAAAATTCAAATAAATTTGGCAGCTATGAAGAATATTTAAAGTATGCCCTCTATCAAACTGCAATGCATCATCTTGGACCAGATGAAATCCAAGCTTATTTCTTCGAAAAAGTTAGAAAAGAAGACTAGATAATAAGTAATAAATCATCAATTACTAATTATTTTTATTTTAGATTAAAACTCTGAAATTATTTCAAAGTATGATTAGATTTCGTTGCTGATCGTATTTCTAATATAAAAAGGAATTAAAATGTCCATACAGATTAAAATATAATAAAATTGGTCGCAAATGTCGCATACTATAAAGATAACTAAATTTGATGTCTCAGATCACACAGAATATACCTTTTTAGTTTTTAGTCATCATGATGAAGGTATTTGGCATTTCCGAAGGCGTTACTCAAATTTATTATTATTCCACGAAGCTTTATCTCAAGTTATAAAATCTCCGCTACCTATTTTTCCAGAAAAAAAGTTCTTCTGCAGGCTTTCTTTATCATTTATAGAATCAAGACAAAAAGCCTTACAAACTTATTTCACTGAAATCACAAAAATTCCAGAAGTTTTTCGGTCAAAAGCTTTTAAAACTTTTATTAAGCCAGATGACAGAGTTATGGTAGAAAATCCCAAAGAAAAAAAGCCTGTTCAGTTCGAAAGAAGAAGTGAAATTGAAATTTACAAGCAATTGGAAAATCAATATAGAGTAATCATGGAAAATTATACATTAAGGGTTATTGATTTATCGTTTATTGCTAATCCTCCAAATGAAGAGGATATAATTGAAAAACAAAATTCGTATAAAGACATCATTAAAAAAATTGAGATTGAAGAGGGTCAAGCAAATTTACCAATTGGAAATGAAGATAATAAGGAATATTTAGAAAAGCCTATAGGAAGTTATGAATGAATGGATACTAAAATCGATTTATTGAGTAAAACTATCGAAATATGTCATCTTTCTTGCGAAAACCTTTTAAATAAAATTTAAAATTAAATCTAAAATAAATAGAAGCTATTTATAAATGATATTTATAAAAAGTGAATTGAATGCTTTTATTTATTTAACATTAGAATTATATCTGACCATCAAATAAAGAAATATAAATATTTTACAATTATTTTTAGAAGTCTACATTATTAATTTGTATAATATATTATTTAATGATGTAAAAAAGATTAGATTTGAATCCTTAAACATCTTTAAAATCAAAATTAAATTTTTATGTAAAAAATATTCTTATTGGTTATTTGTCCTATATAAATGAAGATAATATGGATTAAATATAAAAAAGTCCAAATAAACTTAAAAATAAATCCCATTGAAATCTTTTCTATCTAAATATAATTTATTAATTTAATGCTCATTAAATTAATCTAAGCTTATTTACCTTTATAAAAAATTATCATTAGTAGGTGGTATTTTTATTTAAAAAAATAAATAAACAGAAATAATGGAAAATTTTAAGAATCATACATTTATACTTAGAAGAACCAGCGAGCAAACAACCCATGCCAAAGTCCAGCTTGAATTTATAGAACCTCTTTTATTAGCATTAAAAAGGAACGTTCAAAGTTACTATTTAAATCTACCTGAAACCATTGTAAGTGGATTTGGCTGTAATGAACCTCACATGATATACACAAAAGAAAACGGCCAATTATCCTGACTTGAAGGAGTAAAGTCGAGTAGGTAATCCCTAGTTAGTGTTCAAAGATTTTTTAAGCGATGTTACTATTTCAAAAGAGAACCTTTTCCAGTTAACATAATAAAATCAGATAAAGGGAACTTTGCTGACTCTTGTAAATGTTTGCTGAGTACGAAAGAAAGCTTTGACCTTTGAAGGCAACAAATAAAAGCTGGAAAACCGATGCTTATTCAAAGATTCATCATTTCTCCAAATAAAGAAATTTCTAAGGTGAGGATTACTTATATTCCACCCAAGGGCTATTTATCTTGCAAATTATTACGGAACAAAATTGATATTTGTGGAGAATTCGCAAAACCACTTATCGAAAACAAAAACGGCTGAAATAAATTCAAGAAATTTCAGACACCTGAAACTGTGAAAACAGATTATACGATTGAGGACAAGTTTTTAGTTAGGAAAAGCATAGATTCATCTTACACGGAAAGCGAGTTTATTATTAATGATTCTTTAAGGACTCAGATGGAAACTTTAAAAAATATTGTAGAAAAAGGACACTTTGCACATGGTAAAATTATTTGCCTAGAACTTCAAGCAGATTTCGGACAAGATACTGACGAAAAATGATATTTTTTGAATTTAATTCACTACAAAACTGAGCTTTCAGTCCAAAAGAAGCTAAACCCAACTTCTTTTGGACTTCTTATAGAGAGGCTCTCGAGAAAAACCATTAAATCCTCGTATGGAACTCGTAAGCGCGGCTCACATGACAAAATCATGGTATGCTCTTCTCCTTGTAGCAAGCACGAGCCAGCTATTCATGTCATAAAACCCCGGCCTTTTTCTGCAGACAAAACTTCAAAAGCTTCAAGTCTATTATCTCCAGAAAAGCCAGGAATAAGGCTTTTTTCACTATCATCAATAAAATTAAAATCAAATTCAAGCGCTCTCCTTGAAATCCCTCGTTTAGATGAAAGCCAAAACAACTCGACAGGATCTTTGAAAAAAGAAATTATAAAAGATTTAAAATCAATTAGTAAAAGGGATTTTGAAATAAGGAGAAAAAGAAGATCAAAAACTATGGGATCGATAAAATCCAAAATTAAATAAAATCTGTATATACCGAAGTCTAAATTTCTTATTTTAATTATTTTTTAAAGGCCGTCTAAAGTTAAATTATTCTTCCAAGTCCTCAGCTGTAAAGCACTTATAAGCAGCCCAAATCCACAAAGGTAGCCATAAAACCCTGTCATTGAATAAAATGTGTAGCCACACTGCAGCCTCTCGCTTTCTACCTGCTTAAACTCAAAAGTACCTGAGAGAGTGCAAACGTCTTTATTATTCAGCTCAGAATCGTTTACTGCAAATAAATCAAACGTGCTTGCCATTAGCAGTAAAAACGAAAAAATATAAGATACTTGGACAACCATGTCTGCTTGCTTTTTGCTTTCTGTAGTTAAACTCCTAATTCCCATAAGAGTGCCAAGGATTGATACCAGTATAAAGCAAACTCTTAGTTCCGATATAGCATTATCCCATGGGCATACCATTGTTGCACTTGCTTTGGCTTCTCCTTTGTAGTTGATTATAATTTCTGCGCTTAATGGGCCTTTGACATTTCGACAGCCTACATAGCTTCGCAATTCGTGGCATAGAGAATTATATGTTTGATTGCTCGAGTCAAGCTCGCAGTTCCATGAATCGGTCATCCCATATAGGCTAAGAGCCAAAGCTCCAATTAATAATCCTAATGTAATAAATAGGACTACTGCAGTCTTTCTTGTTGTGTCAGGAGCTTCCAAGATAATTCTCTTAGCGTCTTCTGTTGAGAATTGGAATGACTTTATATTCATAATAATAGTAATTAAAAATTATAGTTAATAAGGTGAAGAATTTATATCAGCAACTGTTTCACAGTAGGAGCTTGACTGCCTGCTCTCCGATATCATGAAATTTATTATAGGAGCTTCATCAGGCTCCCAGGGCCTTGGAAGTACTGGGTCTTCACGTTTAAATACAGAATCCTTAGGATCTACATGAACCGGAAGCCTTATTCTGACAGGTTTTTTGTTGCAAGCAAGTTCATAAAATACTAAGACTTCAATAAAATGTGTGCATTTTATCAATACTGAATAATTGCTCGACGTATTCATTTCTTCATGAAGAGCAATTTCAGCGACATGTTCAAAATCTTTATCTAAAATATCTCCATTCTCAACATTTATTCAAGAAGTCACTGACGATAAATCTTTTCTTATACTATACACCTTTGATTTTATCATAAATTCTTGATCCAATACAACATGCCCAATTACTCTTGTGATTTTTGCAAGGCATTTTGAGTTGTCTGGGGTCAAATTGTATTTGATTTTCCCATCAGATTGACAATGGCAATCTCCTAATACACTCAATTTAAAGTGAGTAAGTCCTTTTTTGGTGCAGCAGCAGCCGTTCACAATATGTGTAATTTCCATAATTGGATTTGGCTTAGTTCTTGTGTTTTTGTTTCTTAAAATCATTGCTCGTTCGTGCTGCAATGATTTTTCTGGGTGAGCATTGATTGTCAGTTTTGCTGTGATTTTATAAGAAACCTCTGCTTTTATATATTTATCAGTCGATACGTTTCCAGCAAAATAATAAGTTGAGGGTGCATAGCGGGGTGGCTTAAATGCAAAAGGAAATACATATTGCCCTGCAGGTATTATTGTTCTTCATTCTTTAATAATTTCTCTTAAGTCAAAAATAACGTTACAATCTTCTTCAATTAGCTTTTCTTTATTATCATCATTATAGAGATACACCTCTTCTATTCCATTTGACATAAAAACTAGTGATCCAGGAGGACAAGATTCAGGTAAATATAATAAAACTTCTCCTGTGATTTTTTCACCTGCTATATAGTAAAAGCAGTCCAATACAATAAACACAAAAGGACTTGACCCAAGAATTGATTGAGTCATATCTATATCTAGTCTTGTCTGTGATATAAACTCTGTTTTCTCATCTTCACTGTTTTCTTCTTCACTAGAAGAATCCATTTAATTATTAATCACACACAAACAAAAAGTAATTTCACTTATTAAACTATTTTTAATTTCATTTGGCTCCATACACACTATAGAGTCTACAAACCTTAAGAAACGATCTCGGTACTCTTCACTACAGATTGAGCTAATTTCGTGCTTTTTTATCCCAATTCTTAGATTTTTGCTAAAGGTTTCGAATTTTTTAGCCTTATTATAAGTCTGCAAATAGTCAATAATCCCCATAAGATAACCACTTTCATACTCAGATGATGCAGCTTTCATAAAATATCTCCAATCTTTTACTGGGTCTTCTGCGATCCCAAGTAGCAATGAATAATCCATAATATTTAGCTTACTAAAAAGCTGGACATCATCATATAATCTTTGCTTTAGAAATAAAGCATCATCATATGGGAGATATACGTACTTCTGGGTATGTAAAAAATCTAGGTCTTTATATATACAATCTCCGATTAAATCTTTTGTGGACATCGCTCTGCTATGTTTTATGGACTGTCTGTCGAGTCGGCTTCCTTTTAGGTCAAAAGCTATTTTATGGGAATTTATGGGAAAAATATTTTGCATCAGGAGGAGTCTGAGGTGAATGCCTTCAACTTTTAGAGAGAAAAAGCCGAGTGTGCGAGCTATGAGGGAGCCTGGATGAGTCGTTATATGGGTATGATACTCAGGAAGAAGGACATTTAGTAAAACTTTTTGCTCTTGCTTTGAAATAGTTTTGATGAAATATTTTTTATCATACGAAAAATAAAAAAAAGCAGAACTTCGGCCACCTCTATTTCCAGTATTTTTTTTTATTGCTGGGAGATTCAATGCAACATCAAATGACCTTAAAAGGTCATCATCAGTTATTCCTTCTACATATCTTAAATTTCTGAACACTAAAGGTGCCCATTCTGTGACTTTACAATAAAATTTTTTAACTGCTTAATAAATACAGTGAACTGAAATAACATCATCAAGCCCAAGCCTAAAAATATCGGCAGGATTAATTTCATACACATAAAACTGTTTATAAAAATCAATGCTGCTTAATTGTTACCTCCACGAATCTTTTCTTTCAAAATTGACCCTATCGATTTCTTTTATGGATTTTTTAAACACGACATTAAATGCCATGAGCATATTAAGCACAGTGTCTGCAAAAATAGTATTAAATACATGTGTATATGAGGACTCATAAAAACTCATCCTTGTAGTCTCAACCATTGACATTCCACTTTCACCTTGCTGGGTATCAGTTAAAATAGATGTCACTAAATCAGGAGCATGTCTAAAATGAAGCCCTCCGAGCTTTCTTTTAATATATCTGATAAAAACAGGATCTGAAAGTCTCACAGTATTTATCGCTAGGCCGGAAGCACTTGCACAGAATATTGAAATATATAAAAAGCAGCCTAAATTATCCCCTGTATCATCAGTTATCTCTATATGTAAGCTAATAGGAATTCAAAATAAAGTATAAACAACCAAAAACAAGCAATGCTTTAAAAGGAAATTTCTTAGTCTTTCAGATCTAGATCGTTGAATTTCAATACAAGAATAAATCACTGTAAATATACTAAAAGGGAAATATATAGCAAATGGCACAACCATAAGCTTCCTATATATAATTTACCCTGCTCATGTACCTCGTTTTACAAAGCAGGAGCCAGTTGCAGACTTACCTGCAGCTTCAGTGACAAAGGTAGCAATTAAAATTGCTAAAGCAAAAGAGTTGCAAATAAAGTGGTAGATAGGAGCAAGTTTTGAATAATTTCTCTTTGTAGGAGTTCTGATTGTTAATAATACTTCTATACTTAAGCATAAGCTATAATTTCAACTCATAATGAAACAATAAAGTGATATTAATCCTTGAATTTGACAAGCTATTTCTGAAGGCTCACTTCCAGTTATTCAATAATAAAAAGCCGTATATGCTCATTGACCATCTATTATAGTTTGAGCTACACACTGCCAAAGAATGAGCATGCCAGGATGTTTTCTGAGACCTCTAATCTTCAAATAAGCATATATAATCATTATTCCTGCAAGAAATGAAGCAAGGCCTACAGAGGAATAGATGCACATTTTGTAAAGCTTTGTCATTTTTATTTAAATTTAGGTAACATATAGGGAATTTTTAGTCAAACCTACAGTGATCATATAAATTGATTTTGATCTTGCTAAGACTTAAGGTAGCTTTAAATAAAATGCTGCAATGTTTGTTATTATATTCTTTATTTTAAACAATAGAGCTTTAAAATTATATATTTAGTTGTCTACTTTCAGGAAGATATTATTAGTATTAAAGATCAGTTTTATCATAAAATTTTCATGAATCTTGTGATAAATTTTAATCTTATTAATATATAATTATAATTGAAAATTATTAAATCTTATTTTATTTCAATAAGATAGCTTAAACATTTCATCAACTTATTTCGCCATTATTACTATTTCTTTATTTTTAAATACCTACACCTCCCAAATATATCTTCTATATACTCTCCCTCCACTTTGTCTTTATGACTTGAATCTATCTCAAACCACAATTCTCCATTCTTTTTTACTCAATCTTGCTTCATAATAAACTCCACATAATTGAACCCATCATCTCCTCCATCTAAAGCCCTATTATCTTCTCACAGTTTTACTTGTTTTTCTAGCCCATTTATCATAGCTGAAGGAATATAAGGAGGATTACTTACAATCAAGTCAAATTTATTTCCAGGAGAAAATTTGTACATATCGGATTCATAAACTGATAATTTTTTAAACCATTTTTTCCCTAGAACTAATTCTGCATTTTTCTTTGTAAGGGAAACTGCATGCTGGGAGATGTCAATAGCAACCCCTTCACAATTCGAGTTCTATAATTAGGGTTACTTTGCAGAGGGATATTGAAATGCAGCCACTACCACAGCCTATTTCGAGAAATTTAAAAGGCTGCTTGTTTTTCATTTCTTCTAGGATTAGCTCGCAGAGTTTTTCTGTTTCTATTCTTGGGATCAAGACTGGCTGTTTAACAAGAATTCTGTTTCCCATAAAGTAAGTATCCCCAAGAATGTATTGAATTGGTTTATGTCTTAATCTTGAATGCATCATTTCTGAGTTTCTATTACTTTGCTGTCTACTATAGCATTCTCCTTTATCTATTATTCATTTTGCTGACAAATAAGGTTCAGGAACTTTCGCTCTTTGAAAGATTTTTGCTCATTTTGTAATTTCATAAGATTTCATTATGGATTACTATTATTTAATAAAAATTTTTCACGAACTTTCAAACTTTTATAGTCTTCAGCAGTATCCTTCAAAAACGACTCCACTGATAATTTTTCATTGAGGACAGCCTCTATTTCTTCTTTTACTGCTTGGACATCTTTAGCTTTGTTCCTTAGTGATTTTAATTTTTCCATTTCCTGGAAATTTCGAGGGTTTTCTGAAGCTTTCCCTTCCTGCAAGTTCTGCGAAATTTTTAAAGCTAAAGAGTTGATCCTTTGATCAACTTCATCCTCACTTTCAAATCCTAAAGATTCTCTTGTTTTTAAGTCTTTCAGCTCTTGTAAAGCTGATAATTGGCCATTTAGCCTTTGTAGCTGAATATTGAATTCTGACTGTTTTTGGCAAAGTAAAGCCAATTTACTTTGGATTTGATAAAGCTGGTCGTTTTCAGATTTCTGCTCTGGAGTTGCACCTCAGTTGCGCAAAGCTCTAAGAATCCCTGAGAGTATCATCATATCGCTGCTTTCTTCATGCCTACAATGAGTTAAATAATTAGACACAGCAGTTTTCAGCTCAGAATTCTGCGCATTTACAGGATTTTTCTTTGAAAGAGCATTGACATATTTTTCAAATTCTTCTGCTGATTGTTCATAATCATCAAGTTTGAATTCATTTGGATTTTTCATTTTTAAATTAGAATTTTGCTAAAGCTAAATGCCTTTATAATATGAAAAGTAAATAAATATTTAGCGAATCATTGGCAATCTCAGAGAGAGCTGGAAACTAATTTTAAGATAAGATCCCTTACTGCAGTGATAATGTATTAGAAATTAAATATACCTTTGAGTATATAGCCTTTTCTAATTATTCTCCTGCCTTTTAAGGGATTAATTTTATTTCTCTAATATTTCGCAATAAACTTTATACTTATTTAACTACTGATGCTTGTCGCTGTAACTAGAGGAAGATTCTCATTTAAGTCTTGGAATCTCCAAAAAATTTCATCTGTAATTGCAACAGTTTGATCTGATTCACATACCTCATCCCAGTTAGATTTTTTGCCATTGATATAAACAACCCAAATTTTGCCATCATAAGGCTTTTCTTTTTCCACTTCAACTCCCAGCAGCTGCTGTACAAAATATTCGTATCTGTCTTCCTTTGCATTGTAGATTGATATAAAGTTTGCCTTCACATAATCGCCTTGGTTTTTATCAAAACTCAATAAATTCATAACTGTAGGCAGAGGCATAACCTCGTAATTAGTAGGAATGTCAAACTCTGCAAGTTGGTTGTTCTTGGGGTTCATTATCTTTATGTGAAATTTAGGTGCAGACTAAATATTCCTCACCATTTGTCGAATTGAGTTGCTTCTTTTTGTATTGCTTGTGCCACAGCCCATATTTAAATATAAATCTAAAAGCAAGCTATTATTTAAAAAATTATTTGCAACATAATTTTACTTGGACTATAACTTTCAAATTGCCTAAGATTTATTATAGATACCAAAGTTAAGCTAAAGAAATTTTATTTAAATTATTTTCATCATTTTAGTCTTAATTTTGTTAAGCCTAATTTAAAATTCCTCAAATTATTTTTTTATTTTATAAATCTAATATACTGCAATAATCTATAAAAATCACTTAATAATACTTTTGGCTATTAAAATAATCATTATCTGCTTTCCTTAAATATTTGCACATATCCAATACTTCAAAGCTTCCATTCTTTCATTCCTATTAATTATAGTTATAATAGATGGCTTTAAGCTCCAGATCATCAGCAAGAAAATCAACCTCAAAAGACTCTACCAACAATGAAGGAATTATTGAAGAACAAATCGTAAAACCAAGCGGCGAAGTGACCATAAGAAGATATTCCAAAGGAAAATTCTTGGGTAAAGGAGGCTTTGCCAGGGTCTATGAGTTCACAAGTTTGGAAACCCGCAAAGTCTACGCTGGAAAAGTAGTTGTAAAAGCTTCGCTTACCAAATCCCGAGCTAAGCAGAAATTAATGTCAGAAATAAAAATTCATCGCTCTTTGCGGCATGCAAATATAGTCGGTTTTGAACATTTTTTTGAAGACAATGAAAATGTGTATATTTTGCTAGAACTTTGTCCAAACCAAACAATGAGTGAGCTTCTGAGGCGCCGCAAAAGGCTGACCGAACTTGAAGTTCAGTGTTATTCAATTCAAATAATTTCAGCATTAAAATACTTGCATCAAAAAAAAGTAATTCATAGAGACCTAAAAATCGGGAATTTATTTATTAGCGAAAAGATGGAATTAAAACTAGGCGACTTTGGCCTCGCAAGCAAGCTAGAATATGATGGCCAGATGAGAAAAACTATCTGTGGTACCCCAAATTACATTGCACCTGAAATTTTAGACGGCAAAGAAGGGCACAGCTATGAAGTCGATATATGGTCATTTGGGGTAATTTTGTTTACATTACTTATAGGAAAGCCACCTTTTGAGACTAATGATGTAAAGAAGACATACAACTTAATCAAAATGAACGCTTATTCCTTTCCTGATACAGTTAGAATATCAGAACAAGCAAGAAGCCTAATTACCCGAATTTTGAGGACTGAGCCTTCGAGAAGGCCAACTCTTGATGAAATATTGGAGCATGATTTTTTTCATATGGGGCATTCAATCCCGCAGTTTTTACCTATTAGTACACTTGCAGTCCCTCCTTCTGATAAGTATATTAAACAGTTTTTGCCTTCATCAATGGGCACCCAACAGCAGCCAACCATTGATACTGCACCTTTACGAATATCTCGTAACACCTTAACTGCAACTTCTCCAAGAGATATGGCAGCTTCTTTAAGACCAAAAACTCATGGGACACGAACCTCAATTGAAAACACCCAAAGAACATTGTCTCCCAAAGTAACTGAAGTGGCCTCAATTAAAGCTAAAAATGAGCCCACAACTCAGAACATTTGGGTTAAAAAATGGGTGGATTATTCGAGCAAGTATGGACTAGGGTACGTTTTGTCGAATGGATGTGCAGGAGTCTATTTTAATGACTCATGTAAAATTATAATTGAGCCTAATGCAACACAGTTTTATTATGTTGAGAGGACAACTGATAGAAGAGACATCACTTTTTCTTATTCCTTGGATAATTATCCTAAAAGCCTACACAAAAAAGTCGCTTTGCTGCAGCATTTTAAAAACTATTTGGAAGCAGAAGGTGACGCTCCAGTAGCCCAAGAACTTCATTTTTCTAACGAAAACCCACCTCCTTATGTAAAAAAATGGATGAGAACCAAGCGGGCAATTTTATTCCGGTTATCCAATAAGATAGTTCAGGTTAGTTTCCAAGACCAAACTGAAGTAATCTTGTCGAGTGAAGAAAAAGTAGTGACTTATGTCAATAAAAGGGCTGAAAGGGTCACAATTCCTCTTGCAGAAGCTCTAGAAAGCACCCATGGAGAAATGGCAAAAAGGCTTAAATACACCCGGGACATCCTTAATTATATGATGAACGGGCAAGTCACAGGCGGCACAGGCAGCCCTTCTTAGATAATATTTAAATGGGATCATCTATTGGTAATAAATTTTGTGGAACCTGTGGAGAAAGAGAGCAAACTTTTGAATTTAATGACGAAAAAAGCGATTATGACGCAATTTTCCAAGAAAAAGCTTTTAAAGAGCTGAGTTTACTAGAAATTTTAAAAGGTAAAGATTATAGCTCAAGGATTACTACATGTGAAAATGATAAAAGCAATATAGAAGATAGGAATAATTTGAGACAGAGTTTTTTTACCCAAAAAGATACAACTTTTGATACTTGGTTCGAGATTATGCCATCAGAAAATTATCACGGAAGAAGATATTTAAATAAATATGAAAAGTCAATAGACAAAAGTGATAGAAGATGGGCTGACAAAAGCACTCAATGTATGCCTAGAAAAAGGCATTTTCATCACAGATCGCTTTCTAGCAATATTAGTGAAGGCTCTGTTAATTTAATTGATGAAATAAAGCACCGAAAAGATATCTACAGAAATAGACATAAATAGCCACAATTTTTATTTTATTTAATTTTGCCTAATAATCATTTGTCTATTAGCTAATCAGCAGCTTAAATAGCTTTTTCTTTGTAACTAGCACATATGCAATCATCGCCATCACAGAGAATAGCCCTCCAATCATAAAAATAGAAAAATTGCTGGATTCTTTTTGGATTTTTATTTTTGGTTTCATACACACCTTTAAAACATCAAATTCGACCACAGTAGAGTCTTTTACTGGGATTGTGATTTTTACCTCAGCTCTTCCATCATTTATACATCTATAACGAAGCTCAAAAAGTGAGGGATTTGGACCGATGTCTTTAGAACCATAAACTATCTCAGGCTGCAAAATATGCTGGTTTGTGGTTAGCTTTGGAGTTCCTATTTTCATAGGCGTTTTGTGGGTAATATAAAAATTTGTCCAATATACATTGCTTGCCACGTAAAGTGGGGCATATTGATCGTTGACTTTTCCTTCTGATACAATGTCATTAACCATAGGTGCAGTTCCTATACCTAATGTGCTTGGGTTGATTTTGCTTGTTTGTGGGACATTTTGGTATCATTTAAATAACACTGAGTTGTATGGATTTATATGTAAAATCACTTCAACAAGCCCGGAACCTGGCTCTAAAAACAAGAAATTCATGATTTTTTGCTCTGGCATAAGAAAGTGGAGATTGACTGCTGATCCTCTCAGCTTGTATTTGAGATCTGTTTTTATCTCAATTTCTTGCAGCAGTTGTGATCCCAAGTCAATATAAAGACTAAACATCACATCTCTGCCATCAATTTCTTTTTTCCCATCTCTCCATTCTTCTTTAACTGTTCCTTCGTCTACAACAGTATCTTCATCATCTAAATCTTCTCCAAAATAAATCATCAAATCATCCCTTACACCTGATTTGCAGACTTTGACGAATTCAAAGTCATAGGTTTCTTCACCGTCAAATATTTCAAAACTGGCTGTATTAGTGGAATCTGAGAGGCACTGAAAATTGATTGTAAAAGTTTCTACTCCATGATTGCAAAGAGATATTACCATTTGGTCATGCTGTGTTTCAAGGTTACTCTGAGGATCTTCAGAAAGAAAAACCTTCAAAGTGCTTTCTAATGATTTCACTTTAACAGTTATATTACGTTGTGCACCTTCAGTCCAAATAAAAAATCTTTTAAAAGAAGAAGCATCGATTTCTTCATCTTCAAACACTGAAATCCATTTTTGCTGGACATCGCTGTTTTCTAACACATCAGCAGGCTTAGATTCATCATAGAAAGTTGAGATAAATAAAGAAAATTCAATATCATCATGACTAGATACAAGAGAAGCCAGTCCTAATAAAATGATAATCATTTGTTTTTATATTTTTATTATGCAGATTTAATACTTAATTTACTTTATAATAAGACAAATTTAAGCATTTTAAATACACTGACTTAAGATGGGCTGCACAAAAAGTAGAGAAAAGCCGCACCTGTTTAAGCCTCCAAAAATCTCAAACAGCTACAGTCCTCATTTTTCTAAACTTTTATATTGCTCAAACCCAGGAGGAAGCACAAATGTGATAGCAAGTTTGCATGCTCCAGAGCTTGGAATGTGTTTGATTAATATATGATCATTCGTTAATGATATTTTGGTTATTACTAATACTTGAAAAGCACCTGTCAGTCATACATTGACTGAGCATATAACTGATATTACGTTTATGCTAATAAAGGAGGATAGTACTGAAAAAATAGCAGGCATATATAGAAGGCTACTTCTGGCATCATGCTCAAAGTCTTTGATAAGAGAAAATGGAGAAGTAGAAAGTTTAAATGTTATAAAGGTGTGGGATATAGAAACTATGAGGGAAATTAATGAAATAGGAACTATTAATAGCAGAGAAGCATTAGTTGGCCTAAAATGCAAAGAAAATAAAATATGTGTACTTACGACTTACGGGAATATCTACATATGGTCTTGCATGCTAAATGGTGGAGATTTAGACAGTGCTTATGCAGTACCTGTTTTTAATAGAATTTCTATGTTCTGCTGTGGAGAAATCCAATGCGATATTTTTGATTTTGATATTATAAAGATGAATCATGAGAAAAACCGAGCCTGTTTTAAATCTCCTATTTCAAGCAGCTTATATGAAGATTTTATTATAGGAATTTGCTGGAGCGATGAAAATGAATCAGTTAAAAGTCGTATGCTTTTCGTCAAAATGAATGCTCAGAAAAAAATTGATATTAATATGGAGAATATGAAAGTTACTGACTTTATAGTTGATAATGAGCTTTTATATGCAGTGAATTTATATAAAAACGGAAGAGTTTTAGTTAAAATGCATATTGAAAGAATAGAAATTTTGCAACAATTTTATATTGAGCCAGCCATAATAGAAGGATTGAATTTTATGGAGCTTTATAATGAAAAAGCTTGTGATGAGAAAAAGAAAATTCTGATTTCTTATATTAAAATGATTCAAATTAATAAGAATAAACTAATTGCTGTACTGAGTTCTAAGGGGGAAATAGAGTAAAAGATATATAGACTTTATAATAGTGATTTTTGAGAAGTTAGTTCTGTCGATTTACATGTCGAAATTGAAACCGCAGATGTGGATTCAAATGTTTTTTATATTGCCACAAAAGATGGAAAAATAATGTGGATTTCATTGTATTAACATTTAATAAATTTTCGCTATTATAACTATTTACCCATATATTTTAGCAATTCAAAATATACCTGAAAATAATGCCTAGCGCTCTTTAAGCTTTCTCTTATTGAAAATCATAGTTTCGAATACTTATGTTAAAATTTTTCCATTTTTTATAAACATTAGTCTTGTGGTTTCTAAAGAAAACGTATGTGAAAATTTCCAAGTTTCCAAAATCGAAGCTTCCATCGATTTAATACTGGGGATTCCTAAAAAAATTAAAATAAGTAAAGCTACCACACATAAGCTGTACATCATCGCAAGCGCAAAGGCTTCCTGACGATCTATACTATTTATCAGATCTTTTAGCCCTGAATCAATCAGCAGTCCAAATGCATTCAAAATATCATACAAATCACCAAGCGATATCTGGATCTCTCGGATTACATCATCATTTCACTGATTTGAAGCAGATTCTGTTAGTTCTGTATGAAAATAAATAAGAGCTTCTTGCAAACCATGGGTAGTGATACCGGATTTATTTACAGAATCAAATAAAATGTTAATTGTAGAATGAGAAGGATTAATTTTGCTATCTGTAAATAACGACTGAATATAATAATCATTATCTAGCGCATTTTCTAAATTTTCATTAAATTCTTGAATGAAATATCCTTCATAATAATGGTCTACCAAAATATTATGCAAGCTATAATTAGTACTTAGTAAAGGTATTTCTTTTGCTGCGCTTCATAATCCAATTAAGGTTTCTCTACTTCTTACACAGCCCATCAAAAATTCGTGCCGAAATTCATATAAATCACTACACAATTTAACTGGAAAATAATATAGCATGCATACATAAAATATGGTGGCAAGCCCAAATATGGAATAAGTAATAATTAATCTTTTCCAAATATTAATAATATGAAAATCTTTCTGCTCATGCTCAGTAACATCATCAGGCCCAATTCTGGCATTAACTGTGTCAATAAAATGTATTGACTCTAGCCTATCATTTACACTGGTATATTTTTCTATAATAGCATCTTTTGGGTTAGTGAGGATAATGGTTCATATTTTAGCATAGGCTTTTTGCAGTATGAGCAGTTTTCAAGTCATGATTAATAATGCGCAGGCTATCATGACAGATAAAATTAACACAAAAATTGTAAAAGCTATGCTTAGTTGTTCTAACTGAATATCAATATTTTTATGATATAACTCTTGAACATGATGCAAATAATTAATCAATTTTTTGCTTCCCAGCCAATAAGTATTATATAAATCATCGTCGCTATCCAAAAATAAATCTTCTGTCGTCATTCTTGCAGCAACTGAAAGCATATACCCTCTCATAAGCAGTAGGGCGTTGAACATATTTTCTTTAACTTCTCTAGGCTCTCCAGGGCTGATTCTTTCAATCATCGGAGCATAATTATTTGTATATTGATTTTTATAGTCAGAAGACATAAAAGTATCAAAATTATTCTGGGTTTTTTCATAATCTGTTGTCATATAGTCAGCAAATAAAAGAAAAAATCCTCTTAATGTATTCATGTCTCAAAAAGTTAAACCTCGAGACTTTAGATCAATAAACCTAGCAAATTGGCTTACAGTTAAAATGTGATAAGTTCTATCAACTAAATAATTTTCGAGCTCACTTGCAGTTGTGGCAGTGGAAACTGTGATTTCATAAAAAATTGCGAAACCTAGGTTGATCATTATAAAAATAAATGTCTAAATAGTTATTACAGCTAGAATCAAGGTGATTTTTAAATTCCGTGCATTTGATTTTACAGAAGTTTTAAGGGCAAAGTGCTGATTTATAAGTGCGCTTTTGGAGGAGGACACTATTGTAGAAGCTATTGATTTGTTATTTCCAGTTTTAGGGATTTCGTCTTCTTGTTTAGAAGTTTCTTCAGAGATATCATCCAAATAGCTGCTAGAATACCCTTTTATCTTGCTCTCTAACGACTGCTGATGCTCCGAGGCTATGCTTTTTCCTATATGTGACTCTTCAATTGTGCTCATAGAAATGCGTGAGTCAGCTCTTTTATCAAAATCTCAGTTATCCTTATCAATATGCTCAGCTTCTCATTTATGGACTTCACTTTTTCCATCCAGTGCAATAAAAACAGCATAATCCACATCAAAAATTTGTGTTTTTATAGATATTATAAATATATTATTTCTGCAATACATAGGAGTATGATAAGATTTTACCAATGCTTTTAGTACAGGAATATGCTTCGAAAAATCGTTTTTCTCTACAACGGTTTTATCTATATTTAATAGCTGTGGAAAAGACTCAGTGCAACCTTGGACAGTTGCATTCATTTTCACAAGAGCTGATGTTAAAAACTCCTCATTAGCTTGGAAAACAAATATTAAAAATCTCGACCCATTGAGAGAATCCACTGTCAAAACACCATGAATTGGTATTAAATGGCCTGCAAGATTTTTTATAAAAAATATAGGGGGAAGCTGCAGTTTTATATCTGCCCCAGACACAAATTTTTTTAGATAGGTTTTATGGAAATTTTCATAGCAAGTGGGAAATAAATCAGTGAACTTTGAGCCAATAAGGGCAGAATAACTGCAGTTAAGTGCATTTATTGCTCTCCGATTAGCGTATTCTATACGGATTGATATTTTATTATAGCAGTTTGCTAATATTACACAAGCACTGGGGTTATAAGGATTTAGTCCTAAGCCTCTATTGCGGCTTTGGTCTTTCCATAAATCCATTCCTACAGAGGTGTAATATTCGCCTTTTTCTGATAAATTCAACAAATTATTCATCAATGAGCCAAGCTGTAAATTTGACTCTATATTTTTATTATTTGCCTTAATTAAATTGTGGTACTGGTCTCTCAGGATTTTTAGGTTTTTATTAAGAGTTTTAATGAGTGGTTGTATTGCTCGTATTGGAGGCTTAGGTCTTAAAAGCTCTTTTCATACTTTTTGCAACAGAAAGCATGTGGTTTTGTCCATTTCTGTAGTCTTTAAAAATGATTTTATAAAGTTGAGATACCTATATGTGTCATTATCTGCACTTGTTTCTCTTTCAATTAGGCTTTTGCATAATTTCTCCTGTAAACTTTCATCAAATGATGAGTGAAGATCTTTTGCTAAATATAAAATCAGCCTGGCTTTTATTGAGTCTTTGGAAACACCATAGCAATAATAACTGAGAAATATATGGATAATTTTTGACTTATAAATTGCTGGCTGCCTCATAAATACTTCAAATGTCTTTAAAACATCCAATGAGTTTGTTAATAAATCTTTTCTCATATAAAGTTCACACCTCCATGGAGAAATTTTTGACAATTCCTCAGGGATTTTTTCATATCTTTTATACAGCCAATGCGTAAGCTTATATTGAAGACTGAAAATCATTGGAGATACAAAAATAATTAAAGAGATAGAAACTGAGCTTGATGTGCTCAGAGATATCAAAAATGCTAAAGCACTAAACGCTATTATGAAGGCTAAAGCACTATGAGTGAGGTTTGAATTAATTTCATAATAAGGCATTCTATAAGAAAATAAATAAGAAATAAAGCACCACATTGCAATAGTCAAGACGTAATAAATTTGTAAATATTCAGAAAATATAAAATAATACCCTAAAACCTGAAAATTTTGAGCCAAAAGTCTAACCACATTTATCCTCCCAGATGACTTGGAATATGCTCCAGAGCCTTTATAATGCCTTATATCAATCAAAAACAGCTCTTTCGCCACTGCTAACAAAGTAACAGTAATACTCAAAGCAATAAGGAGGCTTGACAAATAAAGATGAGTCATATCTCTTTCTTCATCATATTCTTCCATATAAGTATCATTACCCTTAGGCAAATATTTAAATCCTACAACTACCAAGCATAGCACCGGGATATAAAAGTATCTTGTAATAAGCAAAACTGGTGTTATTATAAGTAAATCAATAAAACTAAACTCTCTTTCCTCATTTCTTCTTTTTGCAATCATAAGAAAGATAAAATATACAATCGGTAAAATACAAATAATTGAAGCGAAAATTAAAGAATAAAGATAAGCATTTAGCTGCATAATGATGGGATCAAATCTTGTATACGATAATCACTGTCAAAATAATGCATATGAACTTCATTCTTTAATATTCATGTTGGGGTAATAAAGTAATGTAATCACTTGTATTGTCTGAAGCCAAGTTATAAGAAAACTAATATATTTTCTCAGCTTCGAACTTTTCTTTTGGCTTTGCTCTAGGACTAAACAAAAAATATCAAACGCATTGGTTTTGATTTCTCGGGTGATTTTCAGGTTTTCTTGGTCTGGCATGGAAAGAACGTTCAAGTTCTCGATATGTGCGTCTTCATGTAATTTCATTATATTAAGTTTATTAATTTGAAGAATACTTGATGAAATCCAAGCATTTAATGTCATTTTTCAATAATTATGGATATTTAATATGAATTAAATGGTAAGACATACTTTTTTAAGAATTTGAGTGGGATTTTTTATTTCCAGATAAATTGTGGAGAGGCTAAAATGGAGAAATTCATCTTGGATTTTGAACTTTATATTATTGGTGATTTGCAGTCTAAACCTATGGAAATCTTAGTTTCACAATAAACTTTTGTCTAATTTAAAATCTTGGGTTGCTAAATATTTAAAAGAGAGTTTTGAGAGTATTTATGCTTTATAAAATGAGATTATATAGCAATCAGGATAATTTTTTTATATTATCAATATGTATTATGCTTAATGTACTGCTTAAGTTCTATTGATTACTTTAATTGAATATAGTATATTATAAGGCAGCATTTCAAATTGTCGAATCTTTAAAAACTCAAAATTCTAAGGACTTTAATTATTTTATATTTTGGTTGTTTTATTGCTTTCTGACTCTGCATAATTCTTTTAAAGCTAAATTAATGATGCTAGAATTAACATTAACTTGAAAAATGTGCATATAAATAATGGGGGCATATTTATCATCATACTATTCAGTGAGCAGAGTCCTTAGTAAACCTTATGTTTTTTTTGTAAGTACATATTTTATCAGAATTATTTTAATTTTATTAGAATCTGTCTATCATTTTTGTAAAATAAATTTCATGTTTCGATCAGATTTAAAAAACAAAACTCATTTTGGTTTATATAAAAATGACAATTAATGAGAAGCAGTCTTTAGCATCGATATTATTTAGGTGGCAATTAAAAATAATTTATCTCTATTAGCATCATTAATTTTAAGTTTAGCTAGCTCATTAAGGTCAGTTTGATATTATTGGCTCTTCTCTATTTACAGTAAAATCCTCTTCTCACTTATTATTAGCATTAATCATTAAGAAATTTTAATTTTTTAACGACAGTTTTGAACCAAAATAAATCTTTATGCATAAAAGCCAATATATCAAGAGTTTCAAAGTTATATTTACACCCTAAAATTTTCATATTTCTTCCATATCTTAATTATTCAAAACATGAATTTGAATTTAAACTTAAAAACTCTTTTTACAGTATTCACTTTACTATTTTGAGAAAGTCAATCACAACTTACTACAGTAAATTTAGACAACCAAATGAGCTTAGGCTGGAAATTTGATGGTGAAGACATAATTTTTTATTTCAGTGTAACTTTTATATAGTGTGAAATTAAAAAGCTTGGTTGATGTGGCATTGGCTTTGGAGCGACTATGGACCACACAGATATGATTATACTTCAAAATGAAGGAAGTAGCATCTCTGCAAAAGACACCCACTCTTACACTCAAGAACAACCAATTATTGATACAAATCTAGGAGGAAATAATAATATAAAACTCGAATCTTTTTCAGCTGTTAACGGATTGCTAACTGCTGCAATAAGAAGACCTTTAAATACCAAAGATGCCTTAGACACTATCCTTTCTCGAAACCTAGAAATCGATTTTTGCTTTGCATATGATGATAGAGTAGGATTTAAATATCATAGACAAAACTATGGCTCAGGAAAAATAAAATTTGGAACTACACAAGAAGAATCCTATTTTATTAGAGATGGGAGATATAGCGCTGAGCCTTATGATCATCATTCCAAAGCTATGAGTGTGCTGTGAATAGGCTTTGTAAATTTAGGAGCAATGATAGCAAGGTATTTAAAATGGTGGAAGTTTTGATTTTATTTACACCTTGTGCTGAACTCAATAGTTATAGGAATTACAATGTTTTCTGTATATAAAATTTATGAAGAAAACTCGAAAAAAGAGTATTCAGAGAATTATTGGCAAAAATTACACTCTGTTATTGGCCTTGCAATTGCAAGCTTATTAGTATGGCAAGGAGTTCTTGGCTTTATAAGCAGAATTTTTACTTCTGCAAAGAAGTCAGCTATTTCTATCACTTTAATTAGGCAAATTCATCATATTATTGGCTGGGCGATGATATTTCTGTCAACTTATAATGTGATTTCTGGATGATATTTTTATAATGATGACAATTTGACTATAATGGCTCTTCTTTATTTTGCTTTACTTATTTTTTACATCTCTATCGAATTCAGAACCCAATTTGCAAATTTTTTCCAAATTTCCCAATTATCTTCCTCTCCAAAAAATGCAAAACTTAAAGAAGCTATTTTAATCGAAAATTCAAAATTAAATTACCATGAAATCCATAAAATCATAGTGGACGAAAAAAAAGAATGGTCATTTTATAATCAATATTTGTTAGATGTATCAAAATATATAAATAATCACCCAGGTGGCTCAGATTTGATAAAGAATACAGTTGGACAAGATATTGGGAAATATATTCATGGATGCAGCAGTATTGGTGAAGAGTATAACTCTTTCAACCATCCTGAATATGTTTATTCTCAGATTAAATCCTTGATTATATGTGATTTAGGATATGAGGAGATGGTATTTAAGCCTTTAAATAGCAATCAATCTGTTGAAAATATTGCTTGGACTGTAAAAAGTCGACATTTAATTGGAGACAATATTTATAAACTCATCCTTGAGAATAGCAATTGCGAAGTAATAGCGCCTGAAGGGCTGAGCTGAATGGGAAAATCATATTTAGTTTATGGAGAACATAATGGAAAACCAATAAGCAGGTATTATTCACATTTATCATGTGATTTGCAGACTTGGAAACAAGAAATAATCCAAAATCAATACTCTTATAATAAACTTGATAAAAGAAATAGAAATTCAAGGCAAATTTCACTATATTTTAAACATTATCCAAAAGGAAAAATGACGAATTACCTGAAAACTTTAATAAATGGAGACAACTTAAAAATTGTAGGTCCAATTGGTCCTGGACTTATGCTTGGGACGTCGGCTTCTGGCTCTTATATGGCATTTGCTGGAGGTACTGGGCTTCTGCCATTTATGGACCTTATCTTTTCTATATGGAGAAATAAACTTGAAGACTTTACTCTGTATCTTTATGCATCCTTTTCTAATGAAAAGGAAGCAATTGCGTTAGATATTTTAAAAGCTATCCAATCTAAATACCCTAGCAGCTTCAAACTTATTATAAGTATTTCCAAATCAAATTTAATGACTCCTGAAATATTAGAAAGATGGACAGATCTTTACAAAACTCAACAAGTTTGGATTTGTGGCCCATCTGGATTTAACGAGTGGGCATATAAGATGCTTCGGAATCGCTGTTATCCTCATAAAAAGATAATAATTCTTTAATAATTTTCACATGGCAGATCCTGGAAGAATTCGGCTTCTTAATCATCGTCGTAAAGAAAAACTAAAAAAACTTCTAATTGCTGAGCTCGGAATTGAAGTAAATTAAATGCAGCGAATAGCACAAATTGAGCAAGAAATTTCCAATGCTGACTCTTTATTTGACCAGGGCTATGATTTTAACCAAGTTTTTGAAATTTTTAAATCTAATGTTTTGAGAAACCAAACCCCAACCTACAAAGAATTCCCTACACGGCCAAATGCTGGCTATGATGAATGGGCTGGAGTGATTAAGCATCAAGACGAAGTCCAAAAACTCGCTGATTTGCAGCATCAAATTGATGAAATAGAAAAGAAAAAACGCTATAAAGAAGAGCTGGACCAAATGATGCATACAAAACAACAGCTCAGGAGAAGCATAGAAGCCAGAGAGTCACAAGAATTTGTAAGATTGCAACAAATTAGAGAACAGCAGGCAGAATTTATGAAATCAAGAGAGAATTATACTTTGCAGAACAGAGCTGTGGTTGCTAGACAAATACAGGATGAGACTATAAGCCAGCGGCAGCAGGTTTTGGAGAAGCAAAAATCAATAAAGCAGAGAGAGCAAGAAGAGTACCAGAGACAAATTGATGAAGAAAGGGAAAAGCTAAACAAGTCCGTTGATGCAGAAAAAAGATACCTAAAAAGCCGGCAGCTTGAAATCAACAATTTTAACTTAAAACAGCTGGAAATAAAGAAGCAAGAAAAAGAAAGAGAAAAAGAGCTTGATAGACAATATACAAAAAATTCATATGATTTTAAAGATGCATACGAAGAAAAACGACAGAGGTTTTTAGACGAATTTAACAATTTTTATAACAAATTCGACGATCTACAGAAGTCAAATAATTTCAATAGCATATCCTCGATTGAGGCAAGGGCAAGAGAAGATGAATTAAAAGCGTTGGAAATTCAAAGAAATAGGGAAGAGCAGTTTAAGCAGAAAGAAATTGAAAAAAGGATATCACAGATTAATTCTGAGAAGTTCACAAGGGATATACTCAATAAGCAAATCCAAGAAAGGAAAAATGCTCTTAAAAAGCAGGTCGAAGACGACAGAAAATACGCTCAGGACATTCTGGAAAAACAAAAATCTCTAAGTGAAAACGTTATCCAAGAAAGAATTCAGACTAGAGAAAAGCAAAAAGAATACCTCAAATCTTTGAAAACACAAATAAAAAATAAAGAAATAGAAAAAAGGAACAGATACGCTATGAATGAAGAAGAAAGAAAAATAAATCGAGAAGATATTGAAGCTTTTCAAAAGGGTGCGCTCCAGCTGCATTCAAAAGTACCTGGCTACATATCAAGCCCTTATAGTATGAGCCCAATGCAATCAAGTCCTTACCATTCAAGAGGAAACCTAGAACTGAAACTCTACAATCCTACCCTAAACCAGTCCTTTTCTTCTTCAAGAAACATGACACCAATTAGGTCAACATCTCTTGCGCGCTACGGTAATAATGTTCTTAAATATTAATTTTCCTATTCTAAAGCTGCCATCAATAAATGCTTTTTCACAAAATCAAAGAAGGCTTTATTGCTTTGAATCCTAAAAATAAGCCTTATTTTCTCAAGTCACTGTCCGTCCACGAAAGAATTGCTATTGTAGCCAAAGAAAATCCAGGCCCAGAACCTTTGAGTCTTACATCAAAAATTCTTTTCAAGAGAAGAGAAATGCTGAGAGCTTATGAAGTCTCAGCCTTAGGAAAACTAGCAGAATATATAAAAACTAAATTTTGGCTATGAAAATTGCATTTAACCAAAAAATTTCAAGATATAGCTTATCTAAGTTATGCAAGAAGCAGAAAATTCTTTTTGCTGGGGTGAATTTTTATTGGATTTGCCCTTGGAGATTTAATTGCTGATAATGAGTCAATGCCTGGGGGTGTGGAATGGACTGCCCATTTCCTTATATCGCCAAAAGTTCATTGGATGCTACAATATATTGCAGAAGACGCTTCAGTTAAAGGGCATCCTCAATATTTAAGGCATGATAATTTACAACAATCAATAGAAAGAATTATGGTCCAAGGAATTGAACAAGAAGAGCTGGACTCTTTGAGCTGGATTTTATTAGCAACTCATTTTGCGTCGATGCAGGAAGACGAGTTCAGCTATTATTCTTTCCATTTCGCACATTTAAAGAACCATCAGATCGTAGGAGCTCATTCTTTGCAGCCAATTGATACAAATGAAGCAGCTAGAATGTTTACAAAATAATAAAAAAATTATTATTGAATATATTTTTAGATCATTATTTAAGAAATAACTCATGGCTGACTTAAACGAACTAAAAGAAGAATTCGTAGAACTTCTAAATGAAGAGACTCCGATTGAAAACCCGCCAAAAATGCATGAAGAAGAAAAATCTGAATGAGGAACCTTAAATGAAGAAATCGAATACATTGACCCGCAGTTTCGAAGCACTAAATCCAGCTTGGACTCTCAAGAACTATCTTATAAGCTAGAAAAGAAATTAGAACTGCTAGACTTCGAACTTAATAAATTTAAAAACGCCAACGAAAAGCTAGAAATCATACTGAAAAGCGCCAAAGACAGAGAAAAAGATGCGAAAAAGCTAAATGAAAACCTAGAAAAAAAGCTCGAGCAAGTCAAACTTGAACAGGCTGTATGGGTCGAAAAGCAGCAAAAAGCTATCCGGCAGCGAGAAAAAGCTAGAAAAGACAGCCAAAAAAACTTGGCAGCTGCCATTTCACATAATGAAAGGGAAGAATTCAATAACTTAAAGCAGCAATTCCAAACTTTACAAGAAGAAAGAAAACGAAAAGAAAGCCGTGACAACATGGTGATTTCTAAGCTGACAAGGGAAAAGATGGAGCTTCAAAACAAGCTTTTTGAGCTTGAAACAAGGTCAAGAGACAGAAGAAGATCCCCAATAGTCCCCGCAAGTAGGTCTACCGCCGAAACCCAAACTCCTATTGAAGAAGAAAAAGGGAATATAGAAGCACTCACCCCAATTGAAGTATTTAGCGCCCACTCAAGGGTCTTAGAAGTTGTAAAACAAAGCACACTTAGTGATGGAAGAGTCCAAAAAACACTTGCAGATGGGCATATTTTAATAGTTTTTCCAGATGGAATGAGGCAGGAAAAGTACCAAAATAACTACAAGATTACTTATTTTCCGAATAGAGATATAAAGCAAGATTTCCCTGATGGGTCTACACAGTATTTCTTTGCAGAAACTGGGGCGTTTCAAAAAGTATGTGCAAATGGGAAACAAGTAATAAGGTTCAATAATGGACAAACAGAAAAACATTATAACGATGGGTCAAAGAAAATAATTTACCCTGATGGCACTGTGAAGAGAATTACTAGCAATGGTGAAGAAGTGTGTATGTTTATGGACGGAGTTGTGGAGAGAACTGATAATAAAGGGGTGAAACAGCTTATTCACCCTGGAGGAAATATAGAAATGACTGAAACGAATTAATATGAATTAAATATGCTTCTTTTAATAATAATTATATAAATGACAGAGTCTCAAGAAATAGAACTTTCAGGTCATGGAGAATTCGACTATATGAACGGAGACGTATATATAGGACAATGGGAAATTATCGATAAAGCAAAAAAAAGGCACGGGCATGGGAAATTTCTTCACGCTTTGAACCCTCAAAACGAAGAATCAAAATTAACCGAAGAATATGAAGGACAATGGGAAAATGACCAAATGCATGGATATGGTGTCTATAAATACATTTCTGGAGCTATCTATGAAGGAGACTGGTTTCAAGGAAAACAGCATGGCCATGGTACCTATCAATTCCCAAATGGAGCTAAATATGTAGGACAATGGGAAAACCACCGAATGCATGGAGAAGGCATTTACACAGACCCATATGGTGTAGACTGAAAAGGAATTTTTGTCAATGGAACTTATGATTCCACAGTCCAAAAGCGACTTAAAGCAGAGTATGAAGAAGAGCGAAAAGTCCTCGCATTAAAAAAGATTGGAAGCGGGCTTATTGCTGAGTTTAAAAAGGCGTTTTCAGGTGAGAAAAAATCTTGGAAAGAACAATTCACCAAAAACTTGGTCGGGATCCCTGAAGATGTTGACAAATTTGTAGCTGAACCTTATTCTAGGTGGGAAGAAAGGACTGGGGATAAATGGAATGACTTGTTAAACCAATTGCTAGAAGTTGAGCCACATGTGTTGAAAAGCAAAGAAGACACGAGGGTTTTGAGCGACCAAAGAGTGTTTGCAAACCAACTGCAAGGTCCTGGACAAGTCCTGGAGTTTAAGAAGCAGATTGATAACAGAAAAATTGAGCTATGTGCTGTGCTGAGTGAGTCAGGGAAATGGGTAATTTTTCATAGCCTGGATGTCGTTGAAAAGAAATAATTTAAAAATTACTATTAAATTAGATGGAAAGCTTATAAATGGACATAAAATTGTGAATTATTAAATATTAATCTTTCTGTTTACTTCAGGACTAGTATCAAAATTAAGCATAAAGCTTGGACTTTCAAATAATTCTGAATATGGCGACTTGAAGTTTTCAGGAGTCCTCAAACTGTACGAATTAACATTGCTGCTAGTGCATGTATCACATTTTTCATTTGTATATGAAGGATATGAAAATTTGAAATATTGGTTTTTTGGTGGTGAAACAATTGGTGTATAGATGTAGCCTGTGTCATCAATTTCTGCATATTCATTAAACTTGCTACAGGAGGGGGTGGAATCAGCAATTTTCCTTTTTTTCTTTGGAAGCGGGGTGAATTGACTGTTTTCTTCGTCTCTTCCACAATTCATCAAGCTCTGCTGATAAACTTCCAAAGCTTCAGACAGAACTTGGTTGTGTGCTTGCAGGCATGGTACATTTGGCAGCTCAGATGCTTCATTTGAAGACCTTCTACCTCGCTTTCGTTTCCCGAACTCTTCATTGGAATGTTCATTGCATATATGAGAAGAATCGCAATGCCCATGAAGCTTCATCAGGGTGTTATATCTCACATTGAAATCCGGGACTAATTTTTTCATTGACGAATTCCAATGATTTTTGATTGAATTATCTGTCCTTCCTTTAAGAATTTTTGCAATTTCTGCCCACCTATTTCCCATGATTTTATGATACAGAAAAAGGATTCATTCCTCTTCTTCAGTCCATGTGTCTTTTCTTATATTCGGGTTCAGATGATTGTGCCACCTTTCTCTGCACTGTTTTCCTATCCTCCCTGGCAGGTGTTTTGCTATAAAGCTCCACTTTTGGGGGCCGTTTTTGTTGACGAGTTTCATGACCATTTGGTCTTCTTCTGCGGTCCATGGGCCTGTTTTGAGGTCAATGCTTTTTGATTCGTCTGTGCTTCATGAGTATTTTCTATTATTCCTGCTGGATTTTGGCGTGAATTCTTCTGAAGATGCCATTTAAATTTAAATTGAAATTCGAATCATATGAAATAGTATGAAATATTATAACAAAACTCACCCGGAATAATTTCTGACATGTTTTTAAGCTTATTTTAGAAGTCTTGATTGCCGTCAAGAGGGTCGTCGTTTATTAGTTTTAAGATTGTTTCCTTATGATAGTCCATCATTTCTGACAGCTTATCGTTGAAAATTCGGGTATATTCGTGAGTGCACGCGATTATTACTTCTGATGAAGGGTTAGAGGTATGATTATCGAGGTTGGATTTTTTTGAAATTTCTGAGCCAGATTTTAGGAATAGTTCAGAATTTGGAAAATTTTCATTGGAAGGATGATGCTTTTTGGATTTGAAAAATGATCGGAAATTGCTGAGAGATTGGGATTTTTTGGATTTAGAGTGAGGAGGAGGCGGAAAGAAAGATTTTGACTCTAATTCGAGAAGTCTTATAGAAGTTTGATGGCTTTTGCTCTCCATTAATTAGTATACATTACTGCAATTTTACTAAAAATTGGAGTTTATACTATTGTAACAAGCGAGATTTTTGATATAGGGGTGTATTGAAAAGATTTATATCTAATTGTTGAGAGTTGCAAATTTAAAACTAATTCTTATTTGTATAAAATTTATTAAATTTGATTAGTTTTAATGATTTCGTTAAATTTAGATTTGAAAAATCTGCGAATTAGTTCATATTTAACTTTATTCTAACCTTTACTGTTGCATATTTCAATGTATTTTATTGATCAAAAAGCATATATCGATTGCAATCCTTATATTTTCTATACTTTGCCAGAGAGTGCTATATACATTATTGCTTATTTCAAGTATTTTCAATCTGAGTAAAATTTATATTTAAACTTAAATTGTTGCTTATAGGTAAAGCAAGCTATATTTAAAATAGTTTTTATTATAACAAAGCTCGGAGTTCGAATGTTACAGAAATTAAAATTTAGCTTCTTTAGAAAAGCTGATAACGTTAGATATAGAATAGAGGTTTTAGATTATGCTGAGGATCATATATACATAAGATCAAATTAAATAGATATCAATACTTAAAGATTTATTAACAAAATGTACCCAATAAATATTTTTTCTATTATGACATTTTAATTCTAATCATTCAAAAATTTAGCTAATTAAATTAATGTAGTAACAAATGATTAAAATGAACACTTAGAGAAAATAATCAAAATGCGCATCTATATAACAATTAAAATATCTAATTATAGCATACTAATGCTATGGCTACTTATTCGAAATTTATTATGGCAAGTTAAATTAATTTTCTATATTTTAGTGCCATTTTATATCCATTACTCAGGATTGTAAAACGCCTCTTGACTTTCTCCTAATTACATAAAGTAAATATGTAGAATCATAATAGTTAATAAATATCGCTATGGAATACAAACAGGGAGTACATAAAATGGATACTCATATATTGGAATATGACGAGTCAATTGGCAACTGAAACTCAAAGAAATTTCAAAAGCCACCTCCTCCCAAGACTGAGCTTATTATACGTCAATGTTATGAATATAAGAATGCTCTCGAGAAAACCAAAAAAATCCTTCAAGAAAATTATCATGAGTTTATACGAATTTTGCATGAACAATTCATTTTATCAATAAATGAAATTGATAGTTTAGAAAAATCGGTGAAAAAATGAATAGCAGCTGCTAAATTTGACAACAGTTCTGAGATTTCTATGGATGAAATTCAGGAATTAGCAAGGGTCTCTCCATTAGCAATCTCTAATAACACTGCTGAAGCATTTAAAAACGTTTTAGAGCAGCTAAGACCCAGCTTTGACTACAATACAATCAATAAACTTGAGTCTCATTATAATAGAATCTTAGAACAATTAGAAAGAAATAAGAAAAAGGAAATTATACAAGAAAAGAAAGAAGATGATTATATAGTTGAAAAGAAAAAGGCTAAAAAAAATAGGCGCCCTGAAAATGAAGACCCTGATGTAAATGAATTTGATATTCTGATTGTTATGAGATATACCAAAGCTTCTAAGTTTGAAGCAATCAATGCTCTCAAAGTAACACATGGAAATTTTTCAGATGCGATTATTTATATTACCACAGGCAAGATTCCATAACAATAATCGTTTTCTTAATAATGATATTTGTTGTATTATAATTGGACTTGAATGATTTATATAAAGATTTAGATTTTTAATCAATTCATCACATTTTTAATTCGTAAAAAAAATTTTCAGCATTTCTTTATAGAGTGCAAATGCAAATAGAGCTATTTTTGAATATTATTGTAAAATCATTACTGATGATGCGACTTTTATCATTAGAAGTTTTAATGTTAAAAAATCCAAAAATAGTCGAACTGAGCAACATATTATTTTTATAGAATCAGAGATTCAATAAAATTAAAATTTAAAGCAGTTAAATTGCCTAAGTTCCTACTAATATTAATGAAAATTCTTTCGAATATTCATATATATCCAAAAAATGAATTAATAAAGATTACTTATCGGCTCATTTCCCTCACATATATTTAAATCCGTAAATCTAAAAACATAAAAAACAAAAAGTTGACTCACTATTTTTCTGTATAATAAAAATTTTAACAAAAAATTTTCATTAATCATTCGATATCTTACTGTAAACTAATCAATATCCATATAAAACGAGAAATAATGAAAGAAAACGATATATTTTTGGAAAAATATCGCATAGAAAGTGTTCTTGGTTCAGGAGGATTCGGCGAAGTTTATAAGGCTAAAGATTTAAAGCACAACAGGTATGTAGCTATCAAAATTGATATAACTAGAAAAAATCAAGTTGTGCTTGAAGCAAAAATACTCTCTGCACTTCAAGGAGGTGAAGGAATCCCAAAATTATATGAATCGGGCAGAAACGAGGACATCAGCTATATGGTCATGCAGTTACTAGGAAAAAACTTAGGCAGCATTCAAAAGGAACAGGGTGGAAAATTTGACATAGGCACAACAGTTTCTGTTGCTTTGCAAATTCTCTCAAGGCTTGAGTATATTCATCACAAAGGGTATATTCACAGGGATATAAAACCCCAGCAATTCCTGTTATCTCTTGATGAAAAGTCTATTTATCTGGTTGATTTTGGGCTATCACAGAAATACGTCTATGATAATCATCATCTAGCTTTCCAAAACCACTGCTCAAAAGTAGGAAACTCAACCTTTGCATCTCTAAATGATCACACTGGACTCCGGCAAAGTCGCAGAGATGATTTAGAATCATTAGCTTACATGTTAATTTATATGTTCAAAGGTTCTTTACCGTGAAGCCATACATCAAAAACTACCAGTGCAAATAGATGGCAGCAAGTTTTAAATATAAAATCAGGAATTACTGTTACTGATTTATGTGAATCTTGTCCACACAATTTCGAGGTATTCTTAAATTATGTGAGGAATCTTCGATTTGAAGAAACCCCAGATTACTTTTATTTAAAATCCCTGCTTGAAGATATCAGGAATAAAGAAAAATTCACTGAAAATTATTTTGTGTGATTAAATAAAGAAGAAACCAAAAAGCCTGGGAGGTTAAAGCGAAAGTCTTTGCTAACTCAAAAAATTGAGGCAAAATCAAAAACACACATTGAAAGCACCTTCAAGCTGTTAGACGCTAACGCCAGTATCACAAAAGAACTCACACGGATCCAAAAACAGAAGCGAAGGTCACGCACACTAATTCCAACGAAATCTCCTGACTTCGGCGACGTTGAAGAACTCTCAAGGACACTAACAAGAGAACTAAGAGTTTCAACGCCCAAGGCAAATCCTCGCATTTTTTCTCCAAAAAATCAAAATGATGCAGTTTTTGAAATGCACCCATGTGACGAAAACTCGCTTGACATAACAGCAGACCTTAATATCACCCCGAAATCTAAAATGCCTGAAATAAAAAACCGAGAAATAATCAGGAAAGCAAAAATAACTTACACGGAGACAGATAGCACTAGGCCTACACAAAAAACTCCAAGAAGCAATAATTGCCAAATTTTTTAGTAAGATTGTAGATTATATAATTATCGTAACTATTTATTACCATAAATCAATTGAAACTGGGGCATCTTCTTTGCCTTCAGGTTTTAATACGTGCCAGAACTCTTCTTTGTCTAAGCTTTCAACAAACCCTATTTGTGTGTTCATGGTGACATTTCTAGGAGTTTTCATGCCTATAAGGACTGATTTTATTGATTCTGAAGGGATTGATCGGATTAATTGTACGTGCTTTGCAGCTTGCAGCTCAATTCCAAACATACTTCTTGACAGTTTCAGTTCTAAGATTTTACCTTGCAAAAGTGGTGAGCTTACCATTACATTAATTCTCAGCTTTTTAGCGACATTAAGCAAAATATGCTCGCTACCTTCCATCATTTGCCATCTGTATACAAATGCTTCAGGCATTGCGATGTTAATAGGAACTTGGATGTATCTAAATCCATGATCTTTTCCTCCAACTCGTTCAGCCATTTGCACTATTTGCTCTAGAGAAAGATGTAGATCTTTTTCTGTAGGAGGAGATCTGAAACAAATTCATGTGGCCATTCCGTAGCTTACGATTTTTCCATCTTGTCTTTTTTTCTCACAGAATTCGAATGCTTTAGCTAATCTTTCTAAGAATTTTTCTTCATGGATTAATGGCAATTGAGATTCAGCAGCATTGTGAATATATAGCAAATCAAGCGTTTCAAGGCCTAAATTATTGAGACTTCTTTCAAGTTGGTCTTCTAAAAATGCAGGGTGCATGCAATGAATTCCTCCAACCACATCATCATTTGTGAGTAAGTTTTTGGTTTTTAGATCTTGGATAATAGTTTGGCCTGGGACTCCATTATCAGCGTCTTCTGGGATGTAGCCAATTTTAGAGGCAACAAAAAGCTCTTCTCTTTTGAAGTTTTCTTGGATTAAATGAGAAATAGCTTTGCCAACAGCTCTTTCTGCTTTTTGGTATCTATAATTTATTGCTGTGTCGATAGCATTAACTGTGCCACTTGTAACACTTTGAACGATTGCATCTTTTACGAGTTGGTCAGTCTCATCATCAGGAGCGCCCATATAAGTGCCGATTCCTAAGCTTGAATGGACTAAACCTTGATATGATGTTCTCCAATGAGATTCAACAACTTTTTGGTTTCTAAATGAATATTGTTCTGTTCCAACACCTGTGGCAAACCCTGGAATTTTGCTTGAAAAATTTCTAAAGAGTTGCCTTAGCATAAATAAAATATGAACACCATAAAAATTTTAACATTAAATATCTCATTAAAGGTTAAATTGTTTTTTTGTATATCTCTTTAAAGTTCAATAATTATTATTTATCTATTATAATTATAATTCTACTTAAAAGTGCTACCGGAGCATAATTCATCAATTACTTTGAAAATAGTTGCTACTAATTAATTATTTAAGATTTTTTGTTATTTTGTACTTCTATTATACGCTCTGATTTTTAAGTGCTCATACTCTGATTCCAAATCTCTCAACAAAGCATTGGAGATCTCCATATTTTTAACTTCCTGCAAAAATTGATCATCAAATACTTTAATTGGGCACGAAGCAGAATGAATATTTGCCAACAAGAACATGATATCTTCATACTGTTTTCCTGACATTTCCTGTGACACTTTTTTTAATATCGCCATAGATGCTTTAAAAATTACTTTTCAGCCCTCCAACAAAAACAAATCCCATAATGGATACAAAATATCAAATTTTCCCAAAAGGGTACTTGCAAACATAGTAATAAACCATGGCGCACTAAAGTGACTTGAGCATAGTCCAATTATTTTAAACTGTTCATGAATTTCTGGCAAAAAGATCCCTATCATCCTGTCCAGCATATAAAAAAATTGCTTAAGTTTTGGAAGTGAGTGAATATATAAATTACTCATTTGGAACCTCTCAATCATTCCAACCAAACATTTAAATGTTAATTCTTCATCTTGAATTTGGGAAAGCAAAGTCCCAGCTAAAAAGTTCATCCCTTGACAGTACCCTACTTCAGGATTATAAAGGACGTATGATTTTAAGATATTTGATAACGATTTTTCGTCGACAATATGATTGCTTTGAAATGATCTGGCTACGTCCATAGTGATTATTTCTTCATATTTTTTTAATGTAAGTGATGGAGCTGACAATTTATCATAAAAAAGAGAGTACTCAACAGGCCGCAAATGAGCATTCAAAAGTTCAGCCCACGCATACGTTCTTAAGCATTTTCTTTTCCCCTCAGAAATATCTCATTCTGTTAGTCATTTTTTAATAATATGCCGATACAGCACCTCTTTTCATTTTTTACAAACAAGTACTATTGTTGTACACTCGAATGGATCCAAAAAATCAATAGCTAGCCCTATAGGCAATAATACCCCAAATTTCAGTCTTTCTTTATTCCTAATTTCTAAGGACGAAACTTTTCTAGGCTCGAAAATTTTCCCATTTAAATTTTTGGTTCCTATGACTTCAGAGAGCAAAATACATGTCCTTTCTGAGTCCAAATTCACAGCTTGGCATACAGCCAAAATAATAGAATTTATTGTGTCATGGGAAACTCCCATTTGAATCATATGAAAATTAAATTGGCTGACTATCAAAAATGCTGTTGATTTTTCCCTCTCCTGTGACAAGTCCTTTTGGAAAAGCTGCTTAATAGTGGTAAAAATGCTGTTCCACCGTCTATTTCGCCTTCTCTGCTTGGCAAGAGATTCCATGTCAGCTTCAATTTTTGACTGAATTGCAAATTCAATTGCACTTTCCCACCGTGTTCTGTCAGCCCAAATATTATGAGAGCATATAAATTTTGATAAAAACAGTTTTTTGCCTGATTCGTCTTCAGTGAAAAATTCATGAGAAATAGTAACTATTTTGGTAATAATATTTGGGTCTCTATCGTCTTCAATCATCATCATGGTCAGCAAGCTTTTAATAAGAGCAGCTAATTGTGTGATTTTTGAGTAAGCAACGGGCTCACTTGATTTTCTGATTTCAATAGATTCAATAAATAGTTCTCTTCCTTCTTGTGAGTGCAGCAGCTCTGAAAGATTTGCGTAGTAATTTGCATCTAAATTTTTTTCTTCATGTCTTTCAGCGTTTAAATCTTCTGCTTCTTCAGTGAAGATTCTGCTATTGGGGACTAAAAAATCAAGCACAGTGTTGACAAGTTCTAAATCTGGATCTTCATCTGCAATAACTACTGACTCTTCTAAGTTTTCATAAGACTCATTTAATTTTTCTTCTTCAATTCTACTCTCCAGGCTCATTTTTTTCCACCTTTCATAGCTTATAAACTCTTCTCTATTTTTATATCTTTTTGACTTATTTGCTTCGACAAATGAGGTTACGTCAATTTCACTGTTGATATTGGCTAATTGCATATCAAACTCAGTAAAAATGCTTTTTAAGACTGCTTGGAAACTGCTATGATGTTTTGAGTATTTGTCAAGGGTGTATTTAATGAAATGGATTCTACTTTCTTCATTCTGCTGCAGAGACACCATGATTCCTGGGATTATCGAGTCGTATTTGTTTCAGCACAAATTTGCGTCGTGAACTGATTTCTCATATGTTTCAGAAGCTCGGTTTGCTAAGAGCCTATAGTAGTTCGCCTGCTTTTGCATTTTTAGCTGCCGCTCAGGAGTTGCATCATTTGGAATCATGGCTTCTGCAGTTTCCGCTTTTTCGCCAGAAATGAAATGCTTATTTTTAAGCTTCTCCATCTTCTGTTTTGCTTTGAGCAATTGTCTATACGTCGGTGCTCCTTTACTGACACACTGTGAGTTAGATATATTAAGTTGCAAAATAAATGCGTCAAGAGGGTCAATAATTTCTAATTGAATAGATCTTGAAAGAGATGTCTGCTGATTTAGAATCTTTTTAAAATGTGCCACAAAGGCTCCAAGTGCAGGGATAAGTGTAGAGCTTTGGGCTTCTTTTGGGAGCTCTGTTGATAAGATTTCTACATGTTTCAGAATTTGTTGAGAAAATAAATCTAGCGATTTCTTATAGCTTTTGAAAAAAGTACAGAGATTTGAACCGATAGTTGTACCGGAGCGGACGTGAACTGCAGCTGTCTCGAATTTGTCACAGATTTCGGTATAACTCATATTTTTAATGCAAGAAATTTATTTTCATTTAACAATATAAAGTCTAGTATAGAGGAGCTTTCATATAAAGTACAAAAAAATGATGGATAAATAAATTAAAGGGACAAGAATGTATTGAATAAGTCTCATTAAATAAAAAGCATTAGATTAACCTCCGAACCCATAAAGTGTCCTTCCTTGTCTTTTAAGAGCATAGACTACATCGAGTGCAGTTACAGTCTTTCTTCTGGCATGTTCAGTGTAGGTTACAGCGTCTCTTACAACGCCTTCCAAAAATACTTTAAGTACATTTCTTGTTTCATCATAGACAAGTCCAGAAAGTCTTTTAACACCTCCTCTTCTTGCCAATCTTCTAATGGCAGGCTTAGTAATGCCCTGAATGTTTTCTCTTATAACTCTTCTGTGTCTCTTCTTTGCTCCAACTTTTCCTAATCCTTTTCCTCCTTTTCCACCTTTTCCTCCCATGATTTATTAACTTTGCTCTTCCATTTGGTCTTTTATATCAGACTTTTATCCTCCTTTTCTTGTATCTGCCATTTCATTGGCTCTTTTGCAATTTTCTTGGTTTTTGAGTTTTAGCCTATCAAAATCAAGATTGCGATAAATCGAGATAAATTTTGGCTATATAATGTCATTGGAGCATAAAGGATTATACTAAATGGCAAGAACTAAACAAACCGCAAGAAAGACCACATCAGCAGGAAAAACACCTAAGAAACACCTAGCAACCAAGGCTGCAAAGAAAGTCTCAGCCACCACCTCAGGCGTCAAAAAGCCACACAGGTTTAGACCAGGAACTGTAGCACTTAGAGAAATCAGAAAGTACCAAAAGAGCACTGAGCTCCTTGTGAGGAAACTTCCTTTCCAAAGACTCGTGAGAGAAATTGCCCAAGAATACAAGACTGATCTCAGATTCCAGAGCTCAGCTGTCTTAGCCCTTCAAGAAGCTGCAGAAGCTTACCTTGTAGGACTCTTCGAAGACACCAACCTTTGCGCAATTCACGGTAAAAGAGTTACTATTATGCCAAGAGATATGCAGCTAGCTAGAAGAATCAGAGGAGAAAGATCATAATGTAATCGCTTAATTACTCTTTATTTAACCCTGTCCAATGTTCTAAATAATAATCTACCAGCCTTCAGTCTCTTAAAATAAATTGTTCAGTCCAAATTGCAGAATTTCTATAAAAATAATAAATTCTAAAAGTTTTCATCAATTAGCAGTTATTCAATTCGTTCATAAATCTCTTTTTTCATTTCCTATACTCTTGTTTCTCTTATTCAAATTTCCTTTTGCGGTAAATATATATGTCAACTTCAATAGCTTCATGTAGCACCGTACTTTCCATCTAGGTAACTCTGACCCACGATTTTGACAGCTCTAACCTCCTTCTCCGAATCCAAAATCACTCAGGAAAAATCAATTGCGTCACATGAAATCACAATAATCGAATTCTTGCTTCATCTGGGGATGATTCAAGCATTTTTTTATCATTAGCAGAGACTGGAGAAAGAGTCGGAGTGTTCGAAGTAAAAGACGAACCGCCCTCACCTGTAAATTCAATTGCGTTCACGTCTAAGAGTGATTTACTTGCAAGTGGCTATGCCAATGGTACTGTAAAAGTGTGGGATCTGCATAAAAAAGAAGTTTCTATGAATGCTAGGCAGCACTCTGATTCTGTATCGTGTGTAGTTTGGAATGCAACTGATTCACAGATTGCAAGCGGGTCTTTAAGTGGAGAAATTGCATTGCATTCTATGCTTACACAAGTTTCTGTTGCTAATTTGAAGCAAAAAGGTTCAGGAGGAATAAAGCTGTTACAGTTTTCTCAGCTTAAAAAGCAGCTCTTAGCTGCTGCAACTGATAATGGCTCTGTCTATATTTGGGATGCCAATAGTAGAATTGTAACAGCAAGTTTCCCATCTTTTCACAACTCTCCAGTCACAGGTTTAGCATTTTCATCAGTTAACCACATGCTAATGTGTACAGCTGGACTTGACCATAAAGTGCACTTCTACGACATACAAGAACGCAGAGTGGTGAAAACGATGGAACTTGAAGCTCCCATTACTTCGCTTGCTTTTAATGGTGAAGGACACACAATTGCAATTGGAACTTTGTATGGGGGAGTACAAATTTATGATCTGAGATCGACAAATATGGCAAAAGCTAACTTGAGAGGACATGAAGGAAGCAGTGTTAATTGAATTGAATTTTCAAAGGTAAGAGGAAGAGATAGACCTGCCCCATCGAGGTCAGCAAGCTATAATACTCAGGCGAAAGAGCCGTCATCTGCGACCTCGCTAAAGTCTGGGGATGAAAGTCCATACCCAGGGGGGAGATTTAGGACTATAGAAGAAATTAAACAAGAAGCAAAGCTGAGAGTAGAAATGAAGAGGCGAGAACAAAGAGAAGGGACTAACCCAGAAATAAACAACCGTTCTGTGTCTCCATTTCCAGGCGTGAAACCTCCAGTTGTGCCACAGCCTCAAGAAAATCTTACAACTGTATCTGAGCCTGCTTTGAAAATTCCGGACACTTTTAAGTCAACTGATAAGCCAGCAATTCCTAGACCTCCTCCTGCACCTCCTGCTCCTCCTGCTGCTGAAGTTCCAAAACCAGTTGTTGAAATCCCGCCTAAAGTTCCTCAGCCTGACAAAATCCCAGCCAAACTCCAAGAAGTCCCACAAGAAGAAGTCAAGAAATCTCCTGAGTCTCAAGTTGTTGCTGAAGCCCGCAAAAAGGTAGAAAATATCATAAACGACAAACCCCTTGACCCCTCCCGCCTAGAAGTAATCGAGCAGAAGCTAGAAAGTCAAGAAAAATCGATCACAGACCTCAGAGACGACATCCACAACCTTCACGTGGAGCTAATCCGTCAGTTCATGATCCAACAAGTAACCTCCATTTAGTAGAACGACATGAGATCCCTTCTAGAAGAATACTCCACCGCCAATTCCAAACTGCTCCAAGAACTCAGTGACCTCAAAGAAGAAAATTTGCGCCTGAAACATAACAGCTATTAACCTATAATTTATAACCATTAATAACCCAGCAACACCTTCATATTCCTTTCACTTATATTTCAAAGAGTCGTCAAAATTGCCATAATTTTATAATGAACGCAGATAGACGACAATATACCCCAAAAGTGCAAAACTCAGAAGAGCCACGAGAAGCAATTGTGCGGCCCCAAGCAGACACTAGGTTTAAAACGACAGACGTGACCAACACCAAAGGAAATGAATGGGAAGACTACTTCTTAAAGAGAGAGCTTCTCATGGGAATTTTCGAGAAAGGCTTTGAAAGGCCAGCTCCAGTGCAAGAAGAAAGCATCCCCATTGCCCTTGCTGGACAGCATATTATAGCAAGAGCCAAAAACGGGACGGGGAAGACTGCCGCCTTTGTAATCCCGATCCTGGAGAAATGTGACACGTCTCAGAACTATATCCAAGCCTTGGTCCTCGTCCCTACAAGAGAATTAGCGCTGCAGACCAGCAATGTAATCAAAGAAATCGGGAAACACATGAACGTGCAGTGCATGGTCACTACTGGAGGCACTTCATTGAGAGATGACATCTACAGGCTCTATAAAACAGTCCACATCCTTGTGGGAACTCCAGGAAGAGTTCTAGATCTCGCTTCCAAGCACGTTGCGGACCTGTCCAAAGCACAAATCTGTGTCATGGACGAGGCTGACAAGCTGATCTCGCCTGACTTCCAGCCCATAATTGAGAGGTTGCTGGTATTCCTCCCTGCTGACCGTCAGATCTTGTTATACTCCGCAACGTTTCCAGTGACTGTAAAAGAGTTTGTGCTCCGATACTTGCCTGAGCACCACGAAATCAACCTGATGGACGAACTTACATTAATTGGCGTCACCCAGTACTACGCCCACGTGCAGGAAAAGAAAAAAGTCCATTGCTTGAACACGCTGTTTTCCCGGCTCCAGATCAACCAGGCAATGATTTTTTGCAACTCCACACTTCGTGTGGAACTACTTGCTAAGAAAATAACAGAACTAGGCTACTCCTGCTTCTTCATCCACGCCAAAATGCAGCAACAAGACCGAAATAGGGTCTTCCACGACTTTAGGAATGGAGGGTGTCGATGTTTGGTGTCTTCTGACCTGTGTACAAGAGGGATTGACATTCAGACTGTAAACGTCGTCATCAATTTCGACTTCCCCAAGAACGCTGAAACGTACTTGCATAGGATTGGCAGGTCAGGGAGGTTTGGCCACCTTGGGCTGGCGATCAATTTCATAACTGAAGAAGATAAAGAAAACCTATTCGCGATCGAGCAAGAGCTGGACACTGAGATCAAGCCAATCCCACCAATTATTGATAAGTCTTTATATACCTAAAACTCTTCAGTTCCATGGGGCTATTAAGAATGGATATTAGTTATTAACTTATTTTAGGCTTGCCAGCTCTCGCTCAGTTTTGTCTTTGGATTGCAGTTTTAGAAGCTGCTGAGGGTCGAGCTTTTCACCTCTGTTGTAGGCTTCTTCAAGCTGCTGGATCTCTTTGAGCTTCTTTTTGAGGTTTTTCTTGTTCTTTGTGAGGGATGCAGAAATTTGGAATTCTGCTAAAGTGTTGAAGTCTGATTGAGAGATGGGGAGAGAGCCGCTTGATTCTACTTTTTTGGGAGCTTTCTTTTTAGGCTTAGCTTTTATTGTGACCCATTCGTCAGCTGGCTTAGAAGAAGTGGACTTTACTGGTGACTGGGATTTTGAGGCGGGGATAATGTGAGGCTCAGATTGAGAAAGCTTGAGCTCTTCTTGGGGTTTTGACTCTGTAGGAGAAGCAAGGGGCTCTGGAGACTCATCTGGCAGCTTGGATTCAGAAAATGATTCTTTGAGGATTGGTTCTGGCTCTTTTGGTTTTGGTTCTGGCTCTTTAGGTGCTGGTTCTGGCTCTTTGACTTCTGGCAAGTAGCTCTCAAAACCAGGTGGAAGACCAAATTGTAAGCCTTCTATGCATTGGATCAATTCTAAGTCTGGCTGCAACCATTTAGAAGTAGGCAAAAATTCATCATTTGGATCTTCAAATTTCAGAGCCTTTGGCTCATCCTTCGCTTTCTTATTCTTTTTCTTTTTCTTAGCAGCAACTGGTGCAAAACCAGGTGGGAGATCTTTTTGCTGGTTTGGACGGCTATAATGAGAAGAATTCTTATTGCTTACAATTGGGGCTTCTTTCAAAATTTCCTGTTTTTCTTGAGTCTTGTTTTTACAAACTTGTTTGTGTGCTTCAAGTAGCTGGGTAGGCATGTGATGCAGTGAATTGTAAGGACAAATAGCAAAGCCACTTGACTGGTTTATTTTGTCTTTGCACTCTGTGAGATGCCATTCAAGCTTATTCATGGGTATTACATGGGTTTTGTTGTATGGGCACACCAGAGTTTCTTTTGAGCTCCTCATTTTTTAGAGTATTAAAGTATCAAATTGGTAGTAATAAAAATTTTTAAAAGAATTCTGACTGTGTTTTATTTGATATCGACCACTTATTGTAAGCCAATAATGTTTATTTTCTAATTGCCAAGACATTATGAAAGCTTTAAGCTTACCTAAGAAACAAAATGATTCCTTTCTCCTGAGTAAGAATTTGTCATTCTGGACCTTTATAAGACAAAATAAAACTATTTTAATTATACTATATTTTATAAAATTAACGACTAATAAATAATTAGAAAATAATGAACAAAGAATTAGACTCTGTACTCCAAGAAGCTGTAATTCATTCAATTGATTATTCTCCCTTAAGGCGAAGCAATCAAAAATGAGAAGCAGGGCCTTTAACAATTAATGCAGTTTTGGAGAAATTAAGAATTCCACGCAGATGTGATGTCCAAATCATCAGAGACACTCAAGCGCGCTCAGCATTACAAATTCATCGAAGTAGAGGAGAAGTAATATTTATCCTACTTCCAGAATTTCTTAATCGTACAAATATTAAGAGAAACCATGAAGTCTTCTCAGGCCTTTATGGTCTTTGAACAGCTATTAATCCCAATCATGTAAAACTAGTCCCAAAAGGCTTATACAAAAAATTAAATGAAGAAATTTCCAGAATTTTTTATTCAAATATAAATTCTCATCATATAGCCCAAGACGTTGAAATTGACTTTGGAAATTCCAAAGGAATTGTCTTCAGTCAATTTTATGACTCTATGTTTGAATTAATTGATAATAAAATTACCAGCAAAGAGCTGCAGGACTATATTGATCTTATTTATAGAGTTCAGCAAGTTGCTTATAACTCTCCATGGGTAAAGAATGACAGGCCTGATTTCAATGTAATCAGGGATAACCGGCCTTCCTACCACTCCTGGATGCTGCCTTTTTTCACTCATAAGCGAACAAATAGTCTTTTCAGTGTCTCATAAACATCCCTTATAATTTAACTTTGAAAATGATATTTAAATCTAAATGGCATTTGTGAATAAAGCAGAACGAAAACTTGACTTTTACCCTCCAGGTCCTTCAAATCTCGGCCCAGGGTCCTATTCTACTGCAAAAGACTCTAAGCCAAAGCCATCGTATGCTCCATTTTCAACAACTACTGAAAGAAATGTAATGAAATCATTACCTACAAACTCAGGTCCTGGCCCAGGCAGTTATGCGACCACTACAGCTGAATCTATATTAAACACTCACTCAATTTCTGAGTCAAAAAACCTTTCCAAGCTTTCCTCCAATTTTGCAAGCAAATTAAGCCGATTCAGAGAAAATAGACGAGAAAACTCTCCAGGGCCAGGTAGCTATGATCTAACTGCTGAATGGGCTCCTCAAAGAAAAGAATCATTAAAGAGAGATGAAACAATTAACTGAATCAGAATGCCGTCTGCCCCTTCAATTCCTGCACAAAATCAAGCGTATGGGTACGAAGAAGCCCCGTCCGGAGTCCTTGTGATGCAGAAAAGCCCTCAAAAGATATACAGTGGGACCAAAAAAGACTCTGTAGGCCCTGGACATTATAACCCGAAAGACCCATGAGAGTCATCTCCAGGCAAAGGAACAGAGTGATATAAAAGCAGCACCAAAAGGACTTTTATTGCAAAACCTCAAACAGGCAATATAATCGGCCCTGGAAGTTATTCACAGAATAAGTTACCTCTTGCTCCATTATATAAAAGTAAGCCGAGTGCATCTTTTGTAAGCACAACGAAAAGAATGGGAATAATAAATGTCAAGTCTGAAGTAACTGAAGAAAATGAAGACGAAAGCAGCACAGAAGGAGATGAAGGAATTCCTGGCCCTGGGTATTATTATAAAGAAGATGTATTTACTGGATTTAAGAAAACAGAAGTCCCTAGACATCTCCAGAATTTTGGAAGCAGAAGCTCAAGATTCCAATATAAACATCCTGATGTAAAAGTTGCCCCTGGGCAATATCAGGAAACTAGAAAATCAATTACAAGTAAAAAAACTGCAAAAGCTCCTTTTGACTCTACTGAAAACAGGTTTAAAGAACTTGTTGACCCAAATCCAGGACCAGGCAGCTATAAAGATGAAAATATCATAGATAATATGCAGAAAAAAGTATGAGGGAAAGAAGGCGTTTTTGGAAGCACGGAAAAACGATTTGTGGCTCATAGAATTAACGAAACGCCAGGGCCAGGATATTATGTTGCTGATGAGTCAAGGGTTGGAATTCATAATTCTTCAAAACATAAACCGTCCTCTGTTTTTTCTAGTAGAGTTAAAAGGGATTTTTCACCGAATCAGTCAGAATCCCCTGCTCCTGGGCATTATGAGACATCCACTTCTATTTCTGGATCTAGGCGTATTTCTCATAAAACTGCAGTTTCTCTTATAGGAAACTCAACTGAAGCTCCGAAGAAGATTGGATTTAATTCAAATGTCGAGAGATTTGATCTAGACAAGAACGCAAAAGATCCGCTTGGGCCAGGCTCTTATCAAGTTGATCCAACTGTCAAGCGTCAAGCCCACTCTCCGAAATTTTCCATTTCGAAAGAAGAGCGGTTTAAACAAAAGACACCAGAAGAGTTGCCAGGGCCTGGAACTTATCATGACGAGTATAACGAGCAAACTTGGAACAAAAAATCTTATAATATATTATATTCTTTTTGAGTTTATTTTATTCTAACTAATTACTTAAGCCATTATAGATGACGATTTCTTCTCTAATTGAGGAAGTGCACTTCTCGCATAGCGTGGGTCAAGTGACACAACTTCAATCATATTTTCCACCTCTCTCAGCTGATTCAGCAAGGTGTGGCAATCCGTTTCCAAGTCATCAATATTAAGCTGGTTATCTTTTTCTTCAAAAATAATCATCTTATGTTCTTGGTCTATTTTTGCGTTAAGTTCTCCTTCAATGATCATGTTAGCAAGCATTTCTTCACAATCCCTTAAATCAGTCGCCGCCGAAATGTCAGCAAAAGATAAAGTGACATAGGTTTTTGTCAATCGCTTTATTTTATGTTTGATCAGTGCTTTTTGTGCCTGCTTTACAAGGCCATAATTGCTGTCAGTGCTCCATAAAGCCCCTGCTTCTGTTATAATTTTGGTCAAAGCTTCTGGGATTTGTTGGTCAACCAATATATCATGGAAGGTGTTAGCAAGCTTGTTATAATGGCCACATAAAGTATTTATCATCTTTTGCACAGGTGATGATACGTATTTAGGCTGAGAATATGCGTTTCCTGTTGCAATGATATTTATGAGGACCAACTTTTTGTAGCACTCAATTGATGCAGCGTGGACTGCTTGAGAAGGTGTTGTAATACCGAGTTCAAAGAAATGAGCTGCAATATCGTATTTTTTAAGAACAGTCGCAATGGATCCTGCATAATAAAAGAATAAGATTGCTTGCTCAGCCTTAATTCCAGTTTCTTGGGCATTTATATTTAGATAATGCTCTTCAATGACACTTCGAACAGCAGAAATTTGCTTAGTTTTCAATGCAAGTTTGCACAAAGCTGTATGAATTGGTGTTACCTTACCATAAAGCCCAATCCTATGATAAGCATTTAAAAGCGAGCAGAAAGCACGATTAGCAAACTCTGGGTAGTTGACTCCCAGCTCAAAAGAATAGTGAGCGTATTTAAAGCACAGCCCACAGAAGGTTTTCTTATTGAACTGAGCCTGCAGTGGGTCAAAATTAATCAGGAAAGTTGAGATCCTTTGAAGCCACTTTTCCCACTCATTCATGGAGACTTGAGTTAAAGTTGTCAATCTTTTCTTGAAAATTGATATCTGGACAAGTGTTGCTTCGGGGCCCTGAAAAGCATTGTAAAGCTGCTCTAATTTTGTATGTTGGTCTTTCAGAAGTTTAGATTTAGATCTCAGATAGCTTGCAAGTTCTTCGTAGTTTTGGCGAGAGTAAAAAGAGGTTATCTTTGAGAACAAGTCGTCCATTTTCTATTACCAGAATCATTAGGGGATTTTCCTTATTAATTATGTATGCTTTGCCTTAAAAATTTGTGTTCAAGAATCTTGACTTAACATTATTAATTCTAAGCATATATAAAGCAGGGCATTTTAATATGAGCATTACATTCTATATTTATATAAAGCATAAGTCTGAACTATATCGTTATATTAAACTGTGAATCCTATTGTTTTTTTAATTTCTTTTATATGTAAGCTCGCCAAATCTCCAGCCTTCTTTCTTCCTTTCTCTAAAGCCTCAAACAAATTATCATCTTTCATAAGCTCTTCTGTTTTTTCTCTAATTGGCCTCAACTTTTCAATAGCGACTTCAGCAATTGTCTGTTTAAATGACAAAGAGTCACTCCATCTATACTCATCTTCAAGTATTTCAGGCTTTTTTCCAGTGAACTCAGACAAGATATGGAACAAATTCGCAACTTCTATTCTTTGAGCATCATACTTGACAGTCCCTTCAGAGTCTGTTTTCGCTTTTATGAATTTGTTGCGGATCTCATCAGGCGAGTCCAATAAATTAACCCTTGACATCTCAGATTTCGCTGATTTGCTCATCTTTGTGGTCGCGTCTCTTAAGCTCATAATTCTTGTCCCAGAGGCTAAAGTTAGAACTTACTATAAAGAGGCTGCGGAAGTGGGAAAAAATCACCAAAAAGTCCATTATAACGAGAAGCAACATTTCTTGCCAGCTCAAGGTGTTGAGTTTGGTCGTCTCCTACAGGGACTAATTCAGCTTTATACAACAATATATCAGCTGCCATTAAAGCTGGATATGCAAAGAGTCCTAGGCTTGCTCCGTTTAAAGCTGACTTTTTTTCTTTGAACTGTGTCATGATTTGAAACCAAGACATAGGAGAAATGCAGCTGAAAATCCACATCAAATAAGCATGCTCAGGAACTTGGCTTTGAATAAAAATATTTTTGACTCCACAAGCAAGCAGGGTGGCGGCTGTGATTTTAGTTGACTCTTTAAGCTGTTCTGCAATATGTGTGCCTGAGCCGACTTGGAAATAAGAAGATGTGATTGCGTGCATGTCTACAACAGAAAATAAAGAGTCATACTGCTCTTGCAGGGCCACCCAGTTTTTTACAGCTCCCAAGTAATTTCCTATATGAATTATTCCTGTTGGCTGAATTCCTGAAAATACTCTTTTCATTATAATAAAATGGAAAGAGAAGCTCCTGATGCACATTTAATAGAAAGATTGGAACTGGCTTCTTTTGAGCCTTTAGACAATGCAACTTCAAGACAAAAGTGCCCAAAATGTGATAGGAATAGGAAATATTACTGCTATGATTGCTGCATTGGGCTTACCCCAGATATTCCAAAGGTTGTGCTGCCTTTGCAAGTCCATATTCTGAAATGCATAAAAGAAGCAAGAAGCAAAAGCTCGGCAGTCCCAATAAAAGTCCTAGCTCCTGATCATAGCGAAGTTATAGGCTGTTTAGGGGAAGATCGGTCAGTTCCTGAATACCCAGATACAGCAGTTCTTGTATTTCCTGGCGAAAATGCAAGATCGATCCCAGAGCTGTCAACAGAGGAGCTACAAAAAATAAAAACTGCTGTATTTATAGACTCCACATGAAACCAAACAAATTCAATGCTAAAAGACCGAGTTTTGTCATCAATGCCTATGATTAAGCTTGAAACCCACATAACGACTTTTTGGAGGTACCAAAGCGAGTCTAAGCACTCTTTAGCTACAATTGAAGCTGTTTACTACTTTCTGGTAGATTTTCATAAAGAAATGTTCAAAAGAGGACTATGGGAGCAGGATTATGCTGGCGAGTATGATAACGTGCTATGGTATTATGCTTTTCACTATAACCTTGTCCAAAAAGTACACAGCAAAAAGTCACATCATGGGAAACTCGCCACCAAAAAGCCTGATTATTTAAAAACAATCGACAAATAATAATTATAATAAATAATGAGAAATATCAAAGGTCTTGATCTTTTCCGAAAATCAATTGGGATCTCTGAACAAACATCATTAGGAGGAATAATCACTCTTATCGCACTTACCTCTATGGGAATACTGTTCTTCTCAGAAATTTCGTATTACTTTGAGAATACAATCAATAAAGAAACAATGATAGATCAAGACAGAGGTGCCAAGCTGCTCCCAATTAACTTAAATATCACACTATTTAGGTCACCTTGTCTTACAGTGAGCTTGGATCAGCTGGACAGCTTAGGAAATCACGTTGTTGATGTAGGTGGAGCATTAACTAAGACACGTCTTGATAAAAATGGCAATCGAATCAACGAGAAAAATCCAAGTCTAGATATAAGTAACACTATAAAAATGATTGAAGATGAAGAAGGATGCGAACTCTCAGGCAATTTTTCAGTCACAAAGACCCCTGGGAATTTCCATATAAGTTTTCATGCGACTCATCAAATAATGACATCAATCCCTCGACAAACTTTATCAAAAGTCAGGTTAAGCCATCGAATAAACCATCTGAGCTATGGGAAAGAGCAGAGAAATCATTATATTCACTCGATTTTTGGAAATGGAGAACAAACCAATTTTGCACCTTATGATGGGCTTGAAAAAACCGATGCGCCTGGACAAGTTATTAAGTATGAATATAATATTAAGGTTATACCTGTGCAGTATTATGATGAAAGCTCAGGGGAAGAGCTGAACAGCTACCAATACTCTATGGTTGGGTCTTCTGAGCCGTTTAACTCTGTGTTTGGGATTATTTATTTTAGGTATGATGTAGATGGCATCACTATGAGGTATACAAGAATTACAAAATCACTGCCAAGTCTGCTGGTTTCGATGAGTGCAATTTTAGGAGGGATTTTTGCAGTGCTAGGAATAATTCATTCAGCGATGCAAGAAGCAATGAGAAAAGCCAAATAAATTAATAGCATATTCTGAAATTCTTTGTGTAATCATAAATATTAAAGGGACATTGCTTCAGCTGCTAAACAATTGTAGCAATAATTTAAATTTCGAATGGCCCCTTGCTAATAAAATGTCTGCGAGAAATAATAAAAATGAGAGAATGTTCAAATTTCAGTCCGCAGCTGCTCCAAATCTTTATTTCAAAGTTTCCAATAGCTTACCTAGAAAACTGACAAGTGAAGATTGAGAAGCTCTTATAAAATTTTCAAATAAATACGAGCAAACAGTCAAAGAATCTCATAATAAAGCTGAATTTTTAAATAGACTGGCTTTGGATCAAAATAAACAAAATGAAATAGGTATAGAAGAAGATAATGAAGAGGAGAAGTCTGATGAAAAAGAGGAATTAGTTAATAAGAAACCAAAAATCGAAAAACTGGCTGAAGTAATGAGTGAAATCCTCATGAACAATGAAAAATATGGATTTATAAAAGATAAACCCTTTGGAAAACAGCCTATAGGAGAGCCATCAAAAATGAGCAAAATTTTAAACAAGCTGCAAAATAAAAAGATTTTAAAGATACCAAACTACTCTGAAATCTTAATGAGTTGTATTCAAGCTAAGCTACCTTCTCAAAGCAAGAACTCTGCACCAGATGCTGATGTGAAAACGATTAATTCAACAAAGCGACAGGAAGCTAAAAATTTTGAGAATAGAGGTGCTAAAATTAGTCATAATAATGCTATAGCACAATTATTAATCCAGCGAGCTCAACAATGGTGTGATGAAGATCTAAAAATAAAAATTTCCAGTAATAAATCTAATACTCAAAAACCATCTAAAGCGAAGAAGATGATAACTGCTCTCTTTGAATGATACAAAGTTGAAAATTCAGATTGATCTGAGACTAATTCTAAAGAAATTAAATTAAAAAGAAATTTGCAGTAAAGACAAAGAGTAAATTGATGGAAAGAGATGCATTTATTAGCATTTGATACTCAGATTCAAGATGCTATCTAATTTACCCTGTCCTGGATTATTTTTCATTGTTTTAGTATTTCAATTTTTATCAAAATATAATGTTGTATAATTATTATAATTTTTTAATAAAAATATATAATAATTAATTAAATAAGAAAATAATAAAAAGGATTTGAAGATTGGAAGTTAATCTATCCATATAAGGGCAAATCTCATCTCCTTATACAAAATCCTTAAAGCTGTTTGTAGATTTAATAAATGGAAGAATTCCAGTGCTTCTATAGTGGTTGTACACGAGCTCCAGAACATGTCTGCAGATGTGCATCTAATCCCACCTTTATGTGCTCTGCTCATATGAGTAAACATATGAAAATCGCTACTGGGCTCCACCAAATCGAAAGGATTCACGCTCCGCCCATTTCAGAATCCAAAAACGTAATCATAAGATTATTAAACTCTGAAAAAACTGATCTTAATGTGATAAAAACCAAAATCCTCCAAAGGTTCTCCGCCAATTTTGTTGACGTAGAGTCTATTATCACTCAAGGGCTAGCTGAGATAGATCGTGACATAAAAGATATAGACAACGTCATCATTCAGGTTATCGGCACTAATCAGGTATCAAAATATGAAAGCAACCCTGTTTTAAGCTGCTTGATATTACCACCTAGAGACGCGCATGACAAATTTATAGGACTTTTACCATCTAGGACGGTAAAGTATGATAAGTTGATCAAGTATGCTTATATTTATGATGGAGAAATTGAAAATGTCATAGGGAATATCATTGATATTAAGGTAAATGAAATAATGGAAAGATTGACTAAAACTGAAAAATTTTCACAAGCTATGGCAGAAAAATCAATAGAATACAGCCAAATTGTGCAGGAACAGACTAGGCATTTTAATGAGCTGATTGGAAAAGTAGATGCGGTAGCGGAAGAAGGAAAATTGCATAAAGAATTATTGAGGAATCATGAAAATTGGATGGTGACTACTTCAGCTGCTATTAATGAAATAAATGATAAGGTGCGCTTAAATCTGACTGATTCTTTAGGGAAAATTAGTGCTGTAGAAGAAGAAATAAAATTAAACAAAGAAATACTTAAGGGGCATGAAGAATGAATGGGTGCTACATCAGGCACGATAAAAGACATAAATGAAATAATGCATACAACCCTCAACGATGCTAATAATTCAAATAAAAAAATCAGCACTTTAGAAGAAGAGGTCAAAAACCAAAAAGTGTTTATAAAGCATCATGACGACTGAATGGGAACTACCTCAGTGACTATCAGCGATCTAATTAAGCAGCATGAAGACTGAGTAGGTGCTACATCAGTCTCTATAAAAGACATAAATGAAATAATGCGCTCAACCATCAACGACACTAATAATTCAAGCAAAAAAATCAGCACTTTAGAAGAAGAGGTTAAAAATCAAAAAGTGTTTATAAAGCATCATGATGACTGAATGGGAACTACCTCAGTAACTATTAGTGATATAATTGAAAAAGTATACTCAAATGTTAACGATATTAAATTATCTAATGAAAAAGCAAACCAAATGTTCAAGAACTTTGAAAACGCAATAGTGAGCATGAAAAGTGAAATAGAGAGAACTTTTGGTATACAAAAGGAGCAAGAAAGAAAAGAAAATATAGAAAAAGTGCTTATAATTGAAAAGCAGTGCCTAGAGCAGAAATTTAAGCTAGAAGAGCAAGAAAAAAAAATTAGTAAAATAATTTGGGAAATTGGGGAGTCACTGAACAAGAGAAGCGAAGTAGACCGCAAACAATTAGAAGAAAAAATTTTAGCAATTGAACAAACTAGCTCTTTACAAAGCCAAAGGTTAGGCAATCAAAAAGAGAAAATCGGCCAATTAAAAGCAGATTTTGACTCACAGATGAACTTTGTTAGACAGCTTGGTGACCAAATAAATTTAATTTCGAAATCATTAAAAGAGTTTGATGGCAAAGCAGTATTAAATGCTGAAGACCTTAATAAACAAAATGCACAACACGTCTCAGCACTAAGCCAAATATCAAAAGAACTTGCTTTATTCAAAGGAGAAGTAGAGAAAAACTTAGAAAACCAAAAAAAGATAAATGAATCCAGAGCAAATGGCTTAGAAGAAAGAAATGTATCAATGATTAATGACACAATGAAAGAAATTACCAATTTAAGAGCAGAAACCAACCAATTTTTAGCAAAACAAAGAGAAGAAGACACAATCATAATGAACCAACTTTCAGAAAGTCTTTTATCAAAGATTGACAAGGCAAGCAGTCAAATCCCAGTATTTAAAGCAGAAGTCTACCAGATCTTGGATAAGCAAAAGGAAGAAAATAGCAAAGTTTTATCAGACAAGCTCCTTGCCTTTGAGCAGCAAAGCTTAGAACAGATAGCAAAACTAAATGAACATCAAGAAAAGTTCAATTTAATGAAGGACGAAATTAAAGCACAAACTGATACCTTAAAGAGCTATAACAGTATTATTGCTCCAATTTCAGCATCTTTTAATGAAATGGTAGCTAAAATCAGTTTCAATACTAATGAAATGAAGAAGTATAAGGAGCTAATTGACGCATCTCTTGTAACTTTGACTGTTGAAGAAGCTGAGATTAAGCAAGGAATTGTAAAACAAGATGAAAAAATTGAAAATATAAAGCAAGAGTTCATTGAAAAAGTCAATCAAATATCCTTGGCACTCCCAGAAGGCAATAATGTTACGTCGACTGATCCTTTTGGCAAGTTGAAGAAAAGTATCATGTGTGTGACTTCAGAAGACGAACAGCTTAAAATGTTTGGACTAAAAATACGAGACCTCGTAATTTTTGAAAATGAGCTTGATAAGCTTGCAAGCAGCATTATATTTGCTGAAATGAATCAAGAATGCATAACATGGTCATTTTTTGACGAAATAGCTCAGCAGAAAATTGAGATACAGAATTTATATAGCAGATTGGAAAAGCTTACAAAAGAATACGAGAGTGTTTCTTATTTATACTCAAAGAGTGAAGGATCAAAGTGTCTTTGTGACTTAAGCGGAGAAATTGCTAAAACATTTAATGATTATACAAATCGCTTTATAGGAATTGTTGCGAAATATGAAGAAATGATGAAAAGGTCTCATATTTTCTATGAAATGGTGAAAATGAAGGAATATGAGTACAACTTTTATGCAGATAAGTATATTTATCTAACGGAAAGAGAAAAAACGAAAACTAAATTAATAATTTTTGACTCAGAGCAGCAGAAGCGTGATTTTGTGTATATTGATACTCCTGAGCCATTGTGCTGCTTTACAAGTATTACTCAACTTCCTAATTTTGAGTTATTCTGCTTTGGAAATTGGAACCCTCTCTCTGGAATTACATGTATCATTGATTCCAAGTATAATGTTCGAGTGCTTCCTTCAGGAACGCCCTGCAATAAAGCAGGATCAGTATATTATCAGAACAACGTTTACGTGTTTGGTGGCTCAGATAACAAAAAAGACCTCGCTTTGGCTGAGGTGTATGATTTGGTGGAAAATAAGTGGATTAAGCTAAATCCTCTCCCAGCGCCATCAAGAAGATGCTCTTGCATAGTTTATAAGCAAAATATTATAATTACAGGATTCAATTATTCAAAGTTGTACAGCTATAATATTATTCAAAACAGCTATACTGAAATATCAAGTCTCTTAGTAAGAAGCGGAGGGAACAAAATCTTGGTTTCAGGAATATTTAGACTCTTCCTTATTGAAAGCAGTGGAGCCATATATGAGAGTGAAGTAGGAGATGAAAATAATTGGAAAAAAGTTGCTATATCAAACCTAAGCAATAATCCAGAACAAACTTATAGAGCTTATAGGCAAGGATCGATTTATGTCGGATTTTTGAATACAGACGGATTTTATAAATTTGGTTTAGATGACAAGAAATTTGAAAAAATTCAAGGAATTGAAATTGGGCAAGCCCCTTCAAACCCAATAGGCTAATAATAATTAATCTACTTAATAAAACAGTTTAAAACTCTTCTTCATCTTCTCTTAGGCTTAATTCTTTTTCAAATAATCGACACTTTCTCTTCAGAGCTTCGATCTGCTCGTCCTTTTCCCTTATGATGTCTTCAAATTCTTCTTGCTCACTAACCCTATTTTGCATTTCTTCTAAACTTCTCTTTAGATTCATGTACTCATCCATCATGCTTTTATCTTCTTGAGTTTTAGATTTCTTTATTCGTTCCAATTTATCCAAAGCGCGTAATAGTTTTTGCTCCTGGGCCTTTTTCCCAATTTGTTCTTGAGCAAAAATAGCTCGATCTCTATCCCATTGATCTTTTTGATTTTTATTTTCTTCTTTCAATACTGCGATTTCTTTGCTTAAAACACTAATTTGTGCATTTGCAGCTTGAATTGAAGACTTCAGCTGTGAATTTTCATTTGTCAATTGATTTTTATCATTTGTCAAATTTTTGATTTCTTCTTTAAAATTTTCATGAAGCAGCTGTACAGAGCTTGAAAGCTCGGAAAACTTATCACATGTTTTCCTTAAACGAAGAACCTCTTCTTCTAGTTCTTTTGTGTAATTTATTTCAGAAATAGCTTGTTCTTCGAATTTGGCTAGTGAATCTATTCGAAGAGTTAACTGTTCAAAAATCTTATTTTTAGGGCCTTCAATCCGAATTCTCATTTTTAGGATTGATTGAAGTTCTTTAACTTCTTTAAGTAGACGAGCCACACTTTTTTCTTCTATGCTCATTCTTAATTTATATTAAATAATTTCTAAACAATATATTCAAAATAGGATTTTTAATATGAAATTGATTATATATTATTGATATATGCAACTGATTTATTTTAAATTTTAAACAAAAAACCATAGCCTTCCTCTATTTTACATTTTCGACAGTGATATTTTAACAAGTGGTGTCGGCTTTTTCCTTCATTGCTGTCTTACAATTTCTGCTGCTTCCTCAGCTGTCAAAATTCTCTGATTTAAACTTTTTGCCAGCTTGCTCAAGTTCATTTTGGCTACCTCTTCTTTTTTCTTTATTTCTTTCCCTGTTTTCTCTTTAGCTATTGTAATAATTTTTGTGTCTTCTGCTTTTGGCCTTTCCTCTTTAGGAGTGACTCTTCTTCTGTCAGCACTCAAAAACCTTTCATTTGCTTTTTGCAAATTACTGAAAACTCCTCTAACCGAAGTATGCACCACTGTCCCCTTTTTTGAATTTTTACTAGAATCCAGCTTAGAACTCATTGGTCTGCCTCCAGATACTGACGAAGATCGAATTACTTCAACTTTTTTATCAGGAACTTCATCAATATCCCCAGGATGGTTCGGTATATAGCTATTTTGGTGCTTTATATTCTTTTTTGAAGAAGACAAACTTTGCAGCTCAAGTTTTCGTGCTCTTCGGGCTTCATCAAGGCCAGACAATTTTATTATTTTTTGCGTCTTGGGTGATGAGACATATCCAAAGCTTGTAACGAACTCTTGCGATAAGTCATTTTGGAGCTTTGGGTAATCATCTGCTTTGTGGAATGAATTTGTAGAAGCACTATGAGAAATATCTTTCCTACGAGGCAGCGCAGCTTGCTTTGTGAGCTGCTTTTTCATTGTATCCAATTCATTTTTCATTTGTGAAATTATTTTGTCTTTTGCTTCACTTTCTTGCTTTACCTTTAAAGCTTCTTGTTTTATTTGTGTATTTTGTATATGCAGATCTAGCTTTTCCAGCTTTAGGTTTCTCAATGCAATTTGCAGTTCAAGAATTTCTCTTTTTTTGTCAACTTTCATATTGCCAATAGAATTTTGCAGCTCAGTCTTAACTTTTAAATTGGAGTACAAGCTTTCTAAGAGCTCATTTCTCATATCTTCATTTTCTTTTATGTTTTGTTGAAGAGCTTGCAGCTCACTTCTGATCTCTTTCATATTTCTATTGAATATTCCTGATTCAGACTGACCCATATATTGTTTAAGTTTTTCGTTGTTTTCTTGGTTTAGCATATCAATTTCTTTTATGCTGTTTTTTATTTCTCAGTGCTCTTCAAAGTTAGCTAGCAGTCGCTTAGAAAAAACGTCAAATTCTGAGTCATCCAAGCTCAGATTTGAATTCTCAGCTTGGGTTCGGACTCTTCTGATAGGTGATTTCGCGCTTGTTTGTTCAGTTTGGTGTGACTGCTTTGGAGACTCTTCATGTCTATTTAACTGCACCTTTAGAAATTCTATTTCTTGCCTTAGAGATTGTATGATTTCTTTATATTCAGAGACATGTGCTTCTACTTCTTTTATATTTCTGACTGCATCATTTTTTATATTCCTAGCTCTTTCTGCATATTTTAGGGTGTTCATAGTTTCTTCAAACTGAATAGTGGAAGGCGAGATACAAGCGATCATTATCGTTTTGGTATTTCCTCCAAGTGAATCTTTAAGAATTCTTGTCAGTTTGGAATCTCGATAAGGGACATATTTTCCTTTGTTTTTTGAGTCAGTTAAAATATTGATGCAGTTTCCAAGAGCTAATAAGGAGCGATTTATATTGGCTCCTTCTACCATTCTTTGCCCACGGTTCTCAGTGGCTGCTCCTCTTTCACTTCCTGCTAAATCTATTAAAGATAGCTTTGAATTAGCCACTTCTTCAATAATATTTCGTTCTCTTGCCCTCTGTTCTATTGTAATCCTCAGTACAGCATGCGACCTAGTGGAAAATTGATTTATTGCTGTAGACGCCATGGTTCTCTGCTGATTCCCTTTCACAATCAACTCATGGGCATCCTGCAAATTGCTGATCTGGTATTCTAATAATTCAGGCACTACAATGCCTTTTATTGGGTCTTCAACAATAAGTAAATTATTCGATTTCCCAGTGGTGTCTAATAGGTCAATAACGTGCTCGTTATAGATTTCCAGATAGCTTAATTTCAGTATAAAATCTGATCTCTTTGCTTCTATTTGTGAAAAACAGTCTTCTAAAGCTAAATATAGGATTCCTGATTCTGTTACACCTTCAAGCATCATATTACCAAACATTGTATGAGTTTTGCCTGCTCCGGTTGTCCCATATGCAAACGTTGTAGCATTAAATCCTTGTAATACTTGGCTAACTAACAAGCTAACTGACTCAGTATAGACTATTGAGTTATTGTGAGACTCTGTAAAAACTCCATCAAAACTATAGTTGTATTCTTTCGCCATTGAGCTCCGTTGTTCTTTTATCCAAATCTATGGAGGTTTTACCACTTCATCTTGGACCCGAAGATAGTGCTCGCGAGATATTTGTTTTAGGAAAAGCTCTCTTTCTGATGGAGGGCGGATTCTAACGTAAACTTTAAAAGCTCGAGGCTCTTCTTTGTTCATATTGAATTTTTACTTATAAATTAGCATGATGGGAAATGTTAAAAAGGGTTTTGCCATATAATAAAAATAAGTATTAGCAGAAGAAAAAGGAAATTCGTAATTGAAAAGCAAATCTAGGGTATCACAGCATGTGAATATGTAATCTGAATTTAATGTAAAAAAGTATTTATCAAGCAAAAATTATATAGTATAAATCATAACCCACGAATCGACTTGCCTTTTAGTATTAAGTAAAATATTATATAAAAATAGGGCAGGCTTAAAATCAATTTTTTGAGCTTTTTATTACTAAGAAGCTAATATTATATTATGCAATTATTCCCCTTATTTTTTATTTTATAATTTTTTTTTCGAGAGGGGCTTTTATAAATATAAATGAACAGCGAAGAATTGAAAAGCTTTTTACACACCTTCAGGGATGACGTCTCCAAAATGGTTAGGTTTGAAATAAATAAAGCTCTCGGCAAATACGTTGAATCTGCTCAAGACTACATCTGGGACGAAGTTCAAATCAAAACTTTACATGAATTTTTCCATTTAAAGAGAATTAGACATATTTATGATTCCACCCTCCTTATAGACTTCACAGATTACTTCAGAAGACTCAAACTTACTAAAGACGCCGTCTACAAAAAGCTTCAAGAGCACGGGTACTTTTTGCCTGACGCTGGATTTTTTACCCCAAATTTCCTTGACGAACTAACTGTTGGCTCAAAAAGCTTGCTTATTAAGTCCCAAGTTAAACAAATTCCAAGCCCAGACAAGAGTGTCCTTATATCTCTTGCAAAATCTTATGTAAAAAAAGACAAAAAATTGCAGATGTATATGCCAAGCACGCCAAATATGGATCCAAATTATGTAATAAATGTTGTCAATACTTTTTATCCACTTGAAGACGGCAAAAAGATTATTGATTTTTCTAACCAAATTAAGGAAAGTTTAAAAAGAGTTCAAGCGTCTATCCCACAACTACCAGAAATTTCATTTAAATGAAGACCTGATGATTTAAATGTTGAGGCAATTAGTCTTGGTGTAAATAAAGCGATAAATGATGATTATAATCTTTTAGAGAAGATAAAGCAACAGCAAGAAGAACACGCAGTTGAGGAAAAAGCTAATCAAATGGTTCTTAATCTTTTGGAGACTGATTATAATGAAGCGCAATTTGCCCAGCTAATATCTTAATTATATTTAAAATTGTTTGATTTAAATTTATTTCTAATAGATGAGAAGTTATGTAAATTTTAAAAATTGCGCAGAATTGGTGGTTTATTATAGGATTTGTGACTTCAAAATACTTGATTTTTAAATTTTTTATTATTTTTTAAGCAAATAATACTTGCTGATATTACCATACTGGCCTATTCTCAAATTAACACATTTATTTTTTATTTAAAGCTAATTGTTTGATAAAAATTATTTACTGGTATTATCAATATTTATCTTAATCATTTTGTTTATCAGTTTTTGCTTTTGAAATGAGCCTGCTTAACCCAGATATAGAAGACGGCTTTTTAACCAAGCTTGACAAGGCAGATTCATTGTTCCTTCCCTTCATCAAATTCTTTAGAATATCATTTCCATCATCTTTTGCTTTAGATTGATGCTCCTTCTCTTCAAGCTGATATGTAAACCTTGGCCCCGACAGCGGATTTTCCATCGCTTTCCTAATATCTCTCTGTTTTTTCCCTTTATTTTTATACAAATCATTGATATCTGGCATTTTAATCTGTGCAACAACCTTGTCTTCATAATTTTGTTCAATTTCTTCAGGATCATCTACTGCTTCAATTTGAATATGTGCATTTATCAGCGGAGCATTATAAATTGTTTCCACAGTGTTGGGAGAAATTGCAATATTTTCACCACAGCCACAAAAATCATTAATTTCAGTCCTGCATATTTTTTCTTGGAAACTTTCAGTTTGTGGCGAATTAATCCTGGCTAAAAATGCTTTCCATTCTTCCTCAGGGTATTTTTCAAACAAAACAATTTCTAAGCATTTGTGGCCAGTAGTGCATGATAAACAAATGGCATCAATTCCTCTGTTCATATGGCATTTTATGCATCTTGAATATCTCCAAATGATATCTTTCCCACAAAAAGCACAAAATAAGCAGTCAGAGTCTTCTGGTCTTGCTTTATTTGGTAGCTCTTGTGATTCTGCACATTCATTTATCATCTCTTTGCAGAACTCAAATGTTGATTGACTGATTTTTCCGAGTTCTCTGTTTAAATATTCCACGACAAGCCTTGGTAGGTTGATTTTTTTGGGGTATTCTTTGCTGAAATTGGATTTGTGAATTGTCCAAGCGTCTTCTAGGGATAGAGGATTGTCTGATAATAAATTTCAATAAATAAGGGTAGTTTTTAATATTGAGGTAATCCAGTAAACCTTATCATTTGGAGCAAAAATAATGTCACCTGGTCTTTGAGTTGTATGTCAGAAAGGAATGTTTTGGACAAGCAGATATTGGTCGTTTGGAAGCCATTTTTCTTTAGAAATATCAATTGAAAAGTCTCTCATAACTTTTTGCTGTAGGATTGGAAACTGCTTTGAGTCTATTGCCCATCATTCTATTGTTGTGTCAAAGTTCAGGTAGATTCCGCTAGAATTCAAGTAGCTTGGGCCTCCTGTGAAAATAAAATTGTTGTTCAAAATAAGCAACATAGGTGATGAAATTCCTAGGAGTTTGGGATAATAGCGTAATAGGTTGTTTTTTGAGTTTCAGTGGAGAGCATTTGGTAATTTCTTCGACAATTCTTCATAAAGTGCTGAAAAGTTTTTTAAGTCTGCCTCTGCCACAATCTTAGGGTTATTGCTTGTAAGCAGTTCATCTAAAAATCCTCCAAGTGTAATATCTTTATACCACGTTTCTTTAGGATCATTTTCAATTTTAATAGTAATTGGGTTGTCTGAGTAGACGTTTGTAATCCTGTCAATCTTAAACATTGAAATATCAATATTCAAAATATAGGTAGCGTAGCCTCTTGCAAGTCCAAAGCTTGAAAACACATAGCTATTCCACTGTTTTGACGACAAACTGGTATCAAATTTTGAAGGCCTAATAAGAGCAGCTTGCTGCATCAGTTCTGGATTGAGCTCTTCTAAGTAATTTTCTATTGTGGTATTGTCATATTTTGTTAATGGTGAAAGTCCTTTTTCAATGATAAATAAATGCTCGTCATAATCTTTTCTTAACTGCTCTGGGCTGAGATTTCCAAAAAGAGAAGCAATTTGATGCCATCCATGGCAAGCATTCATACGTCTCCATCCGCCTCGAGTAGAAGCTTCTCTAAGTAATTGAAATAAATATTCTTTCTGGTTGACGATTTCTTTGATTTTGAAATGGAGAGAAGGGTCAATTTTCTGTTTAAAATATTCTTTGACGAGCTTTGTGAACATTCTGTTATTTGAGTATGCTTCTTCAAAAGTGGGCAGAGGGTTCTCTTGGATTTCGGCTTCACGCTGCCGTTTTTGGGGAAGTCTAGGCGGTGATGAAGAATCTTCATTAACTGAAAGAGCGCTGGACGTGTTTGTCAATAAGGATTCTTGAATTTCAGACATATTTTTATATTTTCAAGCCCCCTTTTAAATAGTTAAAAATTTTTAATAATAATTTTTTGATAAAGCCAGTGCCCTATTTAAATTTTAAAATCTTAGATAAATAAATTTTTATAGCTTTATTTAATTCTTCTCAAATTTTTATTAATCTAATTGAGTATCTTAAATGGTTTTCTATTATCCATTTCATTCACCCCATTTGGAATGCAACCCATATTAGTTATTTAGCTATAAAGATTTTTTAGGGGGCCTAACCTCTATTAATTTAAATCATGTCAGATTTAGATGACATTTATGATTCTCCACACAAAAAGAGAAAAATACTACCAGAAGGCACAAACGAGGCCCAAGAAAAACGATTAATCCCTGAAGTGTTTGACATAACAGAATCCCTAGGCAAGTCATCAAACACCAACTCAATTGGAGAAGTCGATTTTCCTTATAAAAAACATTCAGCAGTGCTTGAAGTGCCAGATCAAGTCAAAACAGATGAGCAAAATAGCGAAAAACCTCACTCAATTTGGCTTGCTGCCTATAGAAAACTAAGTTTTGGACCAATTGGATGCTCCTACATTATTAAATCCCCTTCTAATGAAGTTATAAGTAAATCTGTGGATACTTATTACACAAACTCAAAATCATTGGGATTGCTAAAGCACGCTGTTTTTGCAATTAAGTTTTGTGCTGAAAATAAAATCAATGACATCATTATGTATACAGAAGAGGACAGCATTGTTCAAACTTTCGATCAAAAATCTAGGGCTTCAGTTGTCCGATATTATAAGCAGTGGATTGAAATTACAGGTATGCTAAATCGGTTAGGAATTCATTGTAGGTGAAAATGGGCTTATAAGACAACAAATGCAGAAGCGTGCAAAATGGCGAGGGAGTGGTTTGAAAGCCAGATAATTGAGGAAGTTGAAGAGTGGTCTGCTAAACAATTAGATAGTTTAATATAGGCAGTCATAATGAAAAAATAAAATTAAATTGCATAAATAATTTCATTAATGTGAAACAGGATTGTTTTAATATACCAATAATAAAAAATAAAAATTACACAATTTGGATTTTTATTATTAATTTTAGTAAATTTTTGAAAGTAATATAAAACTATAAGGGCGAGATTGTTTTAAAATGCCAAAATTTCAATGTTACCCTATTAGTACAAAAATTAAGATTAAAAAAATTTCTATTATAAATTATTATCTTATATTAAAAATAGAATATTTATCTCTTTATTAATTTTGAATAATCAATATGAAAGTAATTTAGCTTTTAGTTAATGTATTTGAAAGTCATGCTAAACCTTCTTTTAATCCTTCCCCTAAAACTGCGCAAGTAGCCTGAACGTGCCATTCTTGGTTCTCAATTGATCTCATTTCGAGTCTATGTGTAATTTCTTCAATACTCATACAATTTGGTAAATCTATCTTATTTGCTAAAACTAAAACGGTAAGGCTTTTGTAATGTTTAACAAGCTCTAAAAATTCATCCCTGGCAATATCAATTCTTTCGGAATCTGCAGAATTAACAACAAAGATAAGGCCCTTTGCGTCCTCAAGATAATGCTTTAATAATTGATAAATTTTATCTCCTCCACCCCTGTCCCATATTTCAAATGAAATATTTCGATATTTAACTGTCTCCACGTTGAAGCCAAGTGTTGGGACTGTTTGCACAAATTTTCCTAATTTTAATTGATTTAAGATTGTTGTTTTTCCTGCTCCATCAAGCCCAACCATAAGAATGCGAATTTCCTGATTTCTGAATAGTTTGTTCCAGATTCTTGTTATAGATGAACCCATATATATTTATATGCAAAGAACGCCATTTTTATATCATATTTAAACCCATGATATTTACTTTACTAATTAAAAAAATGGGATAAATTTATTTCAATAATTCCTTTCATTTTCACCGATTTTCATACGTCAGAAAATTTCGGGAAGCTTAATATTGATAATTTATAAATGATTTAGTCAATTGATACGGCCGAGAAAAATTTGTCTCATGAGTTAGTAAAAATTTTATTCTATTTATCAAGAAATTAATTTAATTGGAGTAAGCTTAATATTAATAAATAATTTTCAAAATCAATAAATATATATATAAAGCTCTTTCACAATTTATAAGAAATTTTAATTATAATTATACGATTTAAGACTCATATTCTTTGCAATTTCAAGATGAGGTAATATATATTTTTATGAATTAATTTATATAAAATGGCAGTGTAAAATGAAGTTATTATATAATCCAATAAATGAAAAATGGCCTACTTATTTGTAAACTTCGCCTATAGCTGAAGATAGAAATAAGCTAAATTATTTTTTGAGCATAATTTTTTAATTCTTTCTTATATTAAAATAAGAAAAAATTGTTATGAGTTATGAACTCCCATTGAGTAATAAGCATTAATTATTCAAATTAAATAAAATAATTCTTTTGTAGCTTTCATATTTAACTTTTGATAAAAATTATAAAAATATTTACCAACAAATAATATTAAGCGTTTATGACTTCTTGAAAATTAAAAAAAATTACTCTCGCTATAAAAATTGTAAATAAACGCATGCATGAAAGCTATTGCTGAGAATATTATTTAATGGCATTTTCTATCATATAACGCTTTGATATAACCCTTCTAATAATGCATACTGAAAATTAAAATCTCTTAAAAATTTAATATTCTAAACAACTTATTGAATAATTTTCACAAAAATGGCAATTTTTACTTAAGTCTACCTAGTCTTTTTCCCAATAGCAAGTTTACTTACCAAGCTTTAACGTAGAATGTATTTACTAAAAAATAAGCAAGCGAATATATGGATGCTATATATATATTTAAATTGATTTGTATTAAACTGTAATATAATTATACTCACCATGTCGATGAAGTTGACAAAAATTTTTATTGACTTGCTATTTTGCTTTCTGTCATTATCACTTGCTCTTGATGTTGTTGTATTTTCTCCAACAGTAAATGTTGAGTATTTGGAAAGTGATTCTATTAGTTCAATTTTCAAATTATATGCAGCTGATATTGAAGAAACAATATCACTCCTAAATAATTCAGAAAGCCCTACAATTCTGATTGATTTGTCAGATTATCCAATTGACCATTTTCGACTGTCAAGGGTATGTGAAGAGCTCAAAATCCCTCATTTTGTAATTGAAGACTCGCTGCACGGCTACAAAAAGTGAACCTATTCAGCTATCTCTTCCAAAGAAAGCTACCAAGATTCACTACATGCCTTATTAAATTTTTTTAATTGGACCGATGGATTGGTTATCATTTCAAGTAAAAATATTTTCCTTCAAAACTTCATGCTAGGCCTCTCAAGTGATTTTTCAAGCATTATTATAGAGAAAGGTTCAAGCATCAATGAAACAATTGCTCATATAATAGCTCCATCAGGAAAAACTTTAATCTACTTATTTGCAGATTCTATTGAATCTGTGATTTTGCAAGAGATACTTGTTTCAAGTAAACTTATGGTACAAGGAAATGGGATTTTATTAGGAAAAGAAAGCTCTTATAAGCCAATAATAGATGGCAGTTTAGCCATAACCGAAATTGATCAAGAGTTTGTGAAGTCTAATGAAGAATTTTTGAGAAACTCAATAGAAGGTGTAATTTCGTTATTTGAGAATAAGTCAATAGTAAATTCCTTCCAAATAAAGAGAATTCTTGATTCTAAATGCATATCAAATTTCTGCAAATCAGGGCTTTCATTAGTGAGTTACCATAATGGAGAAAGAGTAATTGTTGGATCCTTAAATTTAGAAAAGCTTTCTCTCACAAATACAATAATGTTTCCTGGAAATTTAGCAGACCCACCAACATCAGCTAAAAAGATATTACCTATCAGTATCAATGCTGGCTCAACAAACCCAGGTGGAGAATCAGAATACACTGTCCCTATATATGCTCGGGGGTCATCAATGGCAGTTTCAATGGTCAATCAAGGCTTTTTAGGCATTCTTGAAAATTTTAAAATGTCCCTTTTCTTTTTTGATTGTGGTGCTACCTCTTATGATCCAGTTTACGGACGCTCCTGTTTCAAGAAAGATATGGATAAGTTTGGATTAGGCCATCTTGCTTCATTTCCATCTTCAGTAACAATTGGAACATTAAGCACGTTCAAAGAGCTTAATGTGAGCCTACCGGTTATTGGCTCTACTAATTCTGCTCCAAGATTGAATGCAACTCATCTTTATCCATGGTATACTAGAGTGCAGATGTCTGATTCATTTTTAGCTTCGAATGTAGCACCTTTGCTAAAAATTATGGGATGAAGGTCATTTGCGGTTATTTACGGCAATGAAGCGTATGGAATTGGGTGCTATTTGTCACTTAAATCAGTAGCAGAAAAAAACGGATTAACAATTCTGAATCCTGAGTGATCAAGAGCGATTCCTCCAGAGCTCACAAGAGAGCAATCATCCCGTTATATTGACTCGTTTAAGGCGATTTATAACTCAAACGCACGGTTTATTGTGATCTTTTTGTATTCAGGAACAACATGTGGCTATGTTTTGGAGCATTTTTATGATTTTGGAGCACGCAAAGGAGATATAGTTGTAGCAACTTCATCTGTTGGAATATTAACTGAAATCGGGTTTGAAGATGAATTTCTATATAAAAGGTATGAAATTGGAGTTCCAATGTTAAATTTTCAAAGCTCAGTCTGAGTCGGAAATTTTGGAAAATTTGTATATAATGAGCTTGAAGCAAAATATAACACCATTCCTCATTTCTATCAGTGCAATTTCTTTGATGCAACTTATCTTCTGTCATCTGCGATTGACAGCATGATTATTAGAGGTCTGGACTATGCAAATCCATATAAGTTAAACACAACAATAAGAAGCATGAAAATAATTGGATGCCTAGGAATAACTTCAATATCTAAAGGAAGTAATGATAATGAATTTACCTCTATATCTATTGACTCAAATAAAATTATCAATGGCACACTAAACTATTACAGCATAGGATTATTCAATCCGTTTAGCTCAAAACTATTAACGATATATCAACCATTTATATATGGTGATGATTCAGAAATCAAGCCTTCTGATTTGAGAAACGAAAATGATGATTGTCCTTTCCCTAAATCTAAAATAACTTCTTTTCCTAAAGGCAGGATTGTTGTATTTTGCATATGTTTTACTATCGCTATAATTACTGCTGCAATTACTTACTATATTTGAAAAAGATGATGGGATATAAAAATTGAACCTTTAACTAAAGAGAAAGAAATTTCGGTCCAAGATGTCATAGTTGCTGCCTCAATCGGAATAGAATTCTTTCAGTATATATCTATGGGCCCTGATTTTTCAAAATTATTTGAAATTCTATCGAAGTTTTCAGATGCAATTTCTTTGAGTTTAGCAAATATTATTAACCTTCAAAATGGAACTTTTTGGATAGTCTGCAACATTATCTTAGGATCATGCTTATTCTGGGTTATAGAATGTGCCACAATTTTGTTTCAGCTTAGTGAGCGTTTTAATTTCATTCTATTTAATTACTTAGATCGTTTTGGCGACTATCTAATGCCTATATTAGGAAATTTATGTTTCCTTCCTTTTGTGTCTGTGATTTTAGATGTATTTGTATGTGATGAAGCAATTGGAGATAATTTTAGCGACAGCTTTTTGCATAGAGATTGCTATCAGTTTTGCTGGCAAAAAACTCATATAATCTATGTAGTATTTTCAATTATTGCTTTGGCAGCTTATGAGCCTTTGGCTGTATACTGCAGACCTCTTTGGCAGGAGTTTCAAGATCAATTAAATGTTAAAACACTGCCTTCATTTTTGATGATTAAAACAGTAGTTCAAGTGCTATTAATTGTTATGAATAAAACTATTAAAAGAGCTCAACATATGCTGCATGGATTTTTATTTCTTTCAGTAATTGTATGTTTTGCGTTATTCACACATAAATATAAGCCTTATAACTATGCAAGATATAGCTGATGGGGGTTGTTGAGCCTAGTTGGAGTTGCATGGCTATCATTACTTGCCACTATTGAAACAGTTGTGGGAAGTAGTAATTCTATGGCTTTAGTGATAGCTCTTTTTATTGGTTGGGCATTTCTTGGAATTTATGGGTATATAGTCATGAAGAAAAAATATCCAAGTCTGCTTTATAGGCCAAAGGGGATAGATACAAGTACCTTGTTTCAGTTTGCTTTTTCATTCAAGAACAATTCCAAAGTGAAAGATAGCACTTTCACTTTTAAACACTCAACTAAAATTCTACCTGGAGACGACAACAACCATTAAAAGATTTCTTTAAAAATGGTCAATAATTAACCTTTCATAAATAAAGGTAAAAAGCAGATGTATAAAATTAAAATTTTATAATTGATATATTAAAAATTCCAAATTTTAAATATTATTATTTATTATCAATGAACTCGCTATTTATAGAAATACTGGTATTCTTGTTTATAGATTTGATATGTATTACTTTTCAATATTAATAAGATTTGAAATTGTTGGAGGCTTATAAGTTATTAATCTAAGTTCAGATTTATTTTAAAATTGCAACATAAATATTTTATATGAAAAAATACAATTTTTTTAAGTTAATAAATTTTTTTCAGAAATTGATTAAAAATAATTGTGTAATTGATAAGCTTTATCCTAATTAGAAGCAATTCTATATTTCAAGTTAATATAATTCAAACATTTTACTGGCATTTCAAATTTTTGTTGAAAACTAGCTAATTATTATTAATTAAGCTCTAAATTGCCATATTAATATTATTAATGACAGAAAAGAAAAGCAAACAGTCGAGTTTCTTAAAAGACTTCTTGACTGGGGGTGTTTCAGCTGCAGCTTCAAAAACGGTAGTCGCACCAATTGAATTGCTCAAATTTCGTTTACCATTAGAAATAATCAAGCCTGATAATCAGTACAAAGGAGTTGTGGATTGTTTCAAAAGACTCTACCAAAAGGAAGGCTTTGCCTATTTTTGGAAAGGAAATCTTACCAGCGTCATCAGATATTTTCCATCCCAAGCACTCAATTTCGCTTTTAAGGACAAATTCAGAAGATGGCTCTACCATGATAGGAAAAAGAGCTTCTGGCTGTTTTTCGCAGGAAACATGACTGCTGGTGGGCTAGCTGGAGCTGTCTCACTGTTATTTATCTACCCTCTTGATTTTGCAAGAATCAGAATTGCAACTGATGTTGGCAAAGGAGCTAACAGAGAATTCACTGGACTTAGCGACTGCATTTTTAAAATCTTAAAGCACGACGGCCCAATTGGTCTTTATAGATGATTCGGAATTTCTGTAGTCGGAGTCATTATTTACCGTGCTTTGTACTTCGGTATGTTTGATTCTGGAAAAGACATTTTTTCCCAGGATTTCAAGAATGCCAATATTCTATTAGTATGGGCCTTCGCTCAAGCAGTCACAGTTAGCTCTGGTATTGCTTCATACCCACTTAATATAGTTAGAATACGTATGATGATGCAAAATGGAGCTGATATCCGATACAAAAACTCAATTGACTGTTTCAAAAAGATATTCACCAATGAAGGTGGGCTCAAGCCTTTTTTTAGAGGTACTGGGAGGAACGTGATAGAAGGAACTTATGGCGCTCTTGTGCTTGTCTTTTACAGCAAAATCCAAACTTATCTTGGTTTTGAATCTAGCGCTGATTCATATTAATGCTAAGAAAATTGTTTTGATGTTTGACAGACGAGGGGCAAATAAAAGTTTTACTTTATTAAGAAATAAATATATGGGTTTTGATGACCTAGTTTTGTTAAGTACAACAAATTTTAATTTTATAAAATTATGAGTATTTTACGCAATTCTAAAGCTATTTCTAACATACTTGTTAATAAATTGCTAACTTTTAACTCTTATTGCTGCCAGAAGGCATAAACGAAGCTAAAGAAAAACGATTAATCCCTGAAATGTTTGACAATAACAGAATCACAAGATAAGTCATCAAGCACCAACTCAATTGGTGAAGTCGATTTACCTAATAAAAATATATCAACAGAGTAAGTTAGCTTTTAGTTAATGCATTTGAAAGCCATTCTAATCCTTCTCTTAATCCATCCCCTGAAACTGCGCAAGTAGCTTGAATGTGCCATTTTTGGTTTTCAATCGACCTCATCTCAAGTCTATTAGTAATTTCTTCGAGACTCATACAATTTGGTAAATCTATTTTATTAGCTAAAACTAAAACCGCTAGATTTCTGTCACGTTTAACAAGTTCTAAAAGATGGTCCCTAGCAATATCAATTCTTTCTGAATCTGCAGAATTAATGACAAAGATAAGGCCCTTGGTATCCTCAAGATAATGCTTTCATAATTCATGGATTTTATCTCCTCCACCTACATCTCATATAACAAATGAAATATTTCGATATTTAACTTTTTCCACGTTGAAGCCAATTGACGGAATTGTTTGTACAAATTTTCCTAATTTTAATTGATTTAAGATTGTTGTTTTTCCTGCTGCATCTAGTCCAACCATTAGAATGCGAATTTCCTGAGTTCTAAATAATTTGTTCCAGATTCTTGTTATAGATGAGCCCATATATATTTATATGCAAAGAATATCATTTTTATATCATTTTAAACCCCATGATATTTACTTTACAAATTAAAAAAACGGGATAAATTTATTTCAATAATTTCCTTTATTTTCACCTATTTTCTTACGTCAGAAAATTTTGGAAAACTCAATATTGATAATATGCTAATTATCAATTTTGAATAGATAACTAAATCATTGACTCAATAATTATTTTTTGAAATTATCCTTTCACATAGGCTTAAAATTATTAGAAAATTAAGTTTTCATTCTTATTTGAATATGACGAGGCAGTTGAAAATAATTTTTAGTGACAAGCTTTTGAATATAGATTGTTATCTGTTTTTGCTAAGTGAAAATATCACATAATCTATGTAGTATTTCGAATATCGCTTTGGCAGCTTATAAGCCATTGGCTGTATACTGCAGACCTCTTTGGTAGGAGTTTCTATTTCAGTTAAGTTATAAAACTTTGCCTTTATTTTGATGATTAAAAATAGTAGTTCAAGAGCTATTAATCATTATGAATAAAAATATTAAAAGATCTCAAATACATTTCATGGATACTTATTTGTTTCAATAATAGTATGTTTTGCATTATTTACGCATAAATATAACCCTTATAATAAAGAAGATATAGCTGATGCGGTTAAGGAGTCTAGTTGAAGTTGCATTGCTTTCATTACTTGCCACTATAGGAACTGTTGCGGAAAGTAGTAATTCTATGCCTTAGCTATAGCTCTTTTTATTGGTTGGCATTACTTGGAATTTATAGGTATATAGTAATGAAGAAAAAAAAAATATCCAGGTCTACTTTATAGGCAAAAGGGGCGAGACACAAGTATGTTATTTTGGTGTTTATTTTCATTCAAGAACAATACCAATATCAGTATTTTCAATTTTAAGCATTTAACTAAAATTATTCTTGGAATTGACAACAACCCTATAAAAGATTTCTTTAAAAATGATCAATAATTAATCTTTCATATATTAAAAGTGATTCAATACTGGCCTCTCTATGCTAAAATTGCCCAAAAAGTTTGTTAAAGATGTTTACTTAAAAAACCAGACATATAAAATTAATATTGCAAAGAAATTTTATAATTAATCATTAAATTTTCATGTTTTAAATTAAATTATTTATCATCAAAATCGATTATTTCAAGTCCACTATTTATAGATATAGCAGCAAGTTTATTTGTAGATTTGATATATATTACTTCTTCAGTATCAATAAGATTTGACAATTTTTGAAGGCTTATTTTATGAGTTCTTCAATCAAGTTGAGCTTTATTTAAAAGAGCAGCAGGAGATTCTACTCTTTCTAGCCTACCTTTCCATAACTGTTGCTCTCCAAATAATATGAATTCTTTTTTACACAATACAAGTAAATTCGAAAAATTTATTTCAATTTTCTAAATAAATCATACAATTGAGTCCAAAATTTTAACTGAAGAAAATTCGTACCTTCCTCAATGTAAATGTGAAGCTGTCAAGCATAAAAATTCAGGTTTTTCTTTTTGCTCAACTTCTTCTTCTCATGATTCTGCAGTGTTAATAAATAAAAATTTTATAATGTCTTGAAATTGATTAATTACTAAAAGCTCCAGTAGTAAATTGCTTTCGTCATCATCAAGCTTAAGCTTAATTTCGCTGAAATCATGCTTTTCAAAAGAAATATCAATCCCAGTACCTGCATGAAATTTTGTAAGAAATTTTATATATTTTTTAAATTTTAAGATAAGGATATCTTGATAGCTACTAATTTCTTCTATTTGATTTTGGAATGAGATAGATTTTTCAAGTTCAAAAGTCATTAAATCGAGTACATTCATGTAAAATGTTTCACGTATAGTTGAGCAAAATATTAATTTTCTATTAAAGATGTGACAGCAGGTGATTTCTTGACTTTCAGAAAATAATACTTCTCACTGTTTGGTTAAATTTTTCCCAATAATTTCGAGTTTATTATTCCCAATTAAATAAAAATTGTAGATATCAGCGCATACAACTTTAAAAGGATATGATAGCTCAAGCTTCTGCTCAGCAATTTTTTCTTCAATCTTTCCTATAGACAAATTGGCTGTTTCAGCAAATATACATAAATTATCATAAATGTAAAAGATGTCACGTATAATTGATCCATGAATAGGTTTTATTTGATGAGATAAGCCATCTATGGATTTATCCTTTTGCCAAACTTGCAATATGTATCCACTCATTAGTCCTTCTACAAAAATCTCATACATTCTTCCTGTATCCTTAATAACGCTGCATCTAAAAGCATCTACTTCGTGAATAACATTTTCGGAACTTTTATTTTTTTGCAAAATAATTAATCTTTCAGTCATAAAAATTTTGAAATCATCATTTTCTTGATAAAAAATAGGGTTAGCAATTCTTCCTTTAATAATCAATGGAATATCTTCAACCTCTACCAAAGAATCTTTTAAAACAGAAAATTTTAACACACCTGCTCTTTTTTTGATGCAAACAAATATGAAACCTTTGTATTCAGTCATTGATAGCACTTCATCATTAACCGGCACAATATGCATAACTTCAAGATTTTGGTATAAATGCAAGGAATTATAAAATGCAAGGACTGCATTCCCTCCAATTACCACACAGCTTCTTGCAGTATCATTCAATATTGTTGATTTTCGATTAACATGATTCAATGATTGGCTCGTTATCTACATAATCATTACTTGTAGAATTTCGTTATTAAGTTTTCCTATATACAAAGTATAATCATTTTCAATAATCCCTTTTAATTTTTTCACAGAAATATTAAAATCTTTTACTGAAAAACACATCGTCCAGAGTCCTATGTCTGATGTAGCAATAAAATTATTTTCATCAATGCGAAATATTTTTGATGCATTTGATAAATTTGTTGATTCTTTTTTAAGACATAGCCCAGTTTCCCAAGTTTTTAAAAAAAGAGAAGGAAATTCCCCAGTAAGTGCGTAAACTTTGTTGTCTATAGATCCAATGCTTTTGACTGGCCAATTGTAAATAGCAGCCCATGAGCACTATATAAGATTTACAATTTGTCCAATAGTAAGGCTCTTTAAGTTTATCCCAATTACTATAGAATTTGAGTATGGTATAAAGCATAATGCGTAGACTTGCTGTGAAAGTGCTAGAGGGGTTAGGTTCACAAGTTTTTCTACTGTTCCATTTATAGGTAACTGGGCAGCCAGAGAGATTTTTAATTGGTTTTCTTTTACATGAAGTCAGCCTAGTTTTGTACCTGAAGCAATAAGAATGCGATTACAATTGTCACTATAAGTCATTACTGCTGATATTGGATTCTCACATAATAGTGATGACTCCTGCATAAAAAATACTTGTTCATTAGCTAATTTATATTGAAAAGCTTTACTTTCTGAAAAAATTATGACAGAGCTGTGCACAGAAATGACTTTATAACAGTCAGCAGGCAAAAATTTTATTACTCATGGACTTACAATTAATTCACAGCTAGTTGGGTCAAGTGACGTAAAATGAACAAAAGAGCAATCCGAGTACCGAATTAAAAACGCAAATTGTCTTCTTTCCTATCTAAAAAATACAGCAAAATCACTATTTTGTTCTCCTCTTATAGGGGCTATATTTTTTATTTGAGATGTACGAGTTGTCCAGTGAGCGTCATTTGAAATTTTATAGACCTGTATTTTACTTCTTGGGATGCTTTTATTAAGATTGAAAATAAAATGATGCAAAGTGCTAGACTGAGTCGAAATCAGTAGATTGTATTTAGAATTTTCATATCATTCACACCCTTCAATACTTTCGATAAGAGGAATAGAGTTTATTTTTCCTTCAAGTGCTTTATCAAAAGAGTCTGTTAGTAAGACTCATTCAGAATTTTCGTCAATTATAAATAAGTAATCTCTATCATCTCCTCGAAGGATTAAGGAAAATATGATCCTTTTGTCGAAGCTTAGTCTTAATTTTTCTTGAAGAGATGTTTTATTTAAGGTAAATGAGGATAATAAGTGGCCTTCGATATGAATTAACACCTTTTCACCTCTGCAAATCATTGCATCAACTAATCTGTGCATTTTTTAAATATTTGATTTTTGTTAGGAATGTGAAAATATATTAGGTTTTCAAAGAAATGGCTTTTTAAAAGTCGAAGTGCTATTAAATGCGAGCTCTTAAGATTTCTAATTATTGCTATCTATAAGTTATCCAAATTTTTTTGAATTTTTATATAAATTAGATAAAAAATTTAGCTCACTTCTTTCTTAATGAGATTATCTTTAAGAAATTAATTTACATAATATAATTTTTTAAAATATTGCTGTGTATTGAATAAGAGATGCTCTTATATGGCTTCAATACGGTCCTAAAAATGAACTCAGTAAAATAGCGTTCATAGTAATTGAAAGTAGCATAGACAACCCCATCAGCACCAAAGTGCTTGCTAAGTGTGTATAAGGGTAAAAATTCACGCACTCATCCATTTCTTCGTCACAGCAAATAATAAAAGACCCTAAATACCCCACTATTATCATTGTACACACAAAATAGATTGGCCCAATCAAATATAAAAACACCAGAAATCCTTTATAAGCATGAAGCTCAAGATATATAATAAAAACAGTCAAAATCGCCAGTCACCATACAAAGCATTGGCTTAGCATCCAAATCTCAACCCAATAAACTTCGCTGCATTCTGTCATACCTTCAATCTCTTCATAGCTATATCAATCGTCCAGATGTGACAAAATTTCATAAGAATAATAAATAAAGCTTACTCCACACATGCATCCACACAGTGTTTTTGATTTTCAATCGAGGCTCATAATTTGAATCTATTTCAAATATGAAATCTTTGAATTTAAAATTAACGTAAAAGCCTAGATATTCCATTAATATATTGACGACAGATTTAAATAATTTCCAGCATTTTTACTGATATTTCAAAGTTTATTGAAAACTCGCTGATCATTTATTACGTAAGCTCTAAATTACCATATTAATATAATTAATGGCGGAAAAGAAGGGCAAGCAATCGAACTTCTTACAAGACTTCTTACTTGGAGGTGTCTCAGCTGCAGTTTCTAAAACAGCAGTGGCACCAATTGAAAGAGTCAAACTCCTTTTACAGCTCCAGGCTTCCAGCAAACAAATCAAGCCTGAAGATCAGTACAAAGGAATTGTGGATTGCTTCAAAAGAGTCTACCAAGAGCAAGGATTTGCAAGCTATTGGAGAGGAAATCTTGCCAACGTCATCAGATATTTCCCAACCCAAGCTCTCAATTTCGCCTTTAAGGACACCTTCAGAAGATGGTTCTACTATGATAGGAAAAAGAGCTTCTGGCTGTTCTTCGCAGGAAACATGGCTGCTGGTGGGCTAGCTGGAGCTGCCTCACTATTATTTGTCTACCCTCTTGATTTTGCAAGAACCAGGCTTGCAACTGATGTTGGCAAAGGAGCTAACAGAGAATTCGCTGGACTTAACGACTGTATTTTCAAAATCTTAAAGCACGACGGCCCAATTGGTCTTTATAGAGGATTCGGAATTTCTGTGGTTGGAATCATTATTTACCGTGCTTTGTACTTCGGTATGTTTGATTCTGGAAAAGACATCCTCTTCAAGGACTTCAAGAATGCCAATATTCTGTTCGTCTGGGCCTTCGCTCAAGCAGTCACAGTTAGCTCTGGCATTGCTTCATACCCACTTGATACAGTCAGAAGACGTATGATGATGCAAAGTGGAAGAAAAGGAGCGGATATCCAATACAAAGGAACCATTGACTGTTTCATAAAGATCTTCGCCAATGAAGGTGGGTTCAAGCCTTTCTTCAAAGGTGCTGGCAGCAACGTAATCAGAGGAACTGGTGGAGCTCTTGTGCTTGTCTTTTACAACAAAATCCAAGCTTATCTCGGCATTGAAGGTGGTGCTGGTGGAGAGTAATGCTAAGTAAACATTTTACTTTATTAAACAATAAATTATAAGCGAGTTTTGTTGACCTAAATTTTGTTAAGTGAAAATGATTCAGTGGACAATGAGATAAGTAGACCAAAAAATTAATTTTATATGAATATTTGCTTTAAATCATATCTAAAATCTGTATAGTGCATTAAGACAGTAAAGAAAGACAAAAAAGACCTATCTAATTTTTAACCCAATAAATCTGCTATATAAAATTATAAGAAACAAAAATTCTCAAAGCAAGAATTCGTTAACGCTATAATGGCCTGATAAGCTTATCCTTAACATTTAGTTAAGATATTTCTTTTACTTGAACATAAAACTCTTCTGTGATGACATTCCAGTTCGGAGAATGCTCTTTTCTCAGTCATTTAAAGTCTTGCACTTGATCATATTGATTTTCTCCTTTAAATCCACAGCTTTCAAAATGCTCTTCCATATTTGGATACTTAAACCTATAAGGCCCAAATCCTAACTCACTTACATTTTCCACTATAGGTCCAGTCGCTACAAATACGTAAAATTGGCATCTATAAGTCTGGTGAATCCTCAATTGATGGCACGCCACATTAATGACACAGTCTGTGCAGTCTGTTATATGAGCAGCGCCAGAAACAGCTCCTACAAACACATGGCAGTGTTTTAGCCCAACCATATGAATTGCATTTAAAGTAGCTGATATGACGATTTCACAATTCTCTAAGTTTTGCAGCTGATAACTACTGACTCCTCTCATATCCAGCGCTGTTTTATAAAAGGTCCCTCCAGCTTGGTCCCTGATCCCTTCAAGCACCAGTTGAGATTTCTCCTCTTGCTTAACCTCCAAATTGTTATTTGTATTTTCTTTTTTGGCCGCACGCTTGGAAAAGGCAAACTTCTTCCTTGGAGCAAGGTTCTGCTGGGTGCTCGAAATTTCATCCTGCACTTGAGTAATAAGGAATTGCCCTTGCATAATTGTGTATGAATTTAAAAAATGGACAGATTGGTTCAGTAGCTCAGAACAAGTCATGAGTTCTCGCCGGAGCTCTTCAATTCTTTCGTTTACTGGGTCTTCTCTTGTCAAAGATTGAAGCTTTTCTCTAATTCCTCGGATTTTTTCAGCAAATCTTAGGTCGAAATCTGCTACACACTCATCTGGGTTCATTTCTTCAGATCTCTTTTTCTGGAAATCTTCTTTGGATTTTTGTAAATCCTTTACTGGATATTAATTACCATTCTGTTCATATCGATCTTCAAAGCGCTTTCTGGCCTCCTCTGAGTTAGAGTTTGCTTCCATTTATGTGTAAAGATTTGAATAAATATTCTTATTATCACTTTTAGGAGTTTCTCAATAAGCATAGATTGATGGCTATTGCATAGCAACCATAAAAAAAGTAAGCAGCTGTGCAACATCTTTGGGCTGCAATTGAAATGCTATTGATTTCTATGAAAGAATTGCAAGCCCATAAGCAATATCCTGATTTGTTCTGATCTATCTAAATTTGAAGATATTGAAAATTAATATACTATAAATCAAATAGAAGAATATTTATTTGCTAAACAAATAAATTAAGAGACATAAGTTCAAGTTTCTGATAATTTTCAACTATTTAATCCTTACATATGAAATTTAGCAATTGTTTGAAATTTCTAGAATCCATTTAAAAGCTGTGCCAAAGGTATTGTAATGAATCAGC